>CM059996.1:44126066-44616809 GCA_030463065.1 Aphidoletes aphidimyza
ATTAAAAAGTTGCGGATAAATTATCCATGTCGGTTGTTTGGCGAACAATTCTAGCAAGCGCAAAATCGACCATCGATTTAAAGCGAATCTATCGAATTTATTATGCACACTGTGTTATCTGCTTGGGATTTTCCTGTTGAATTTGCGCTCGTTGCATTTATTTGTGCATCGCGAAGCTTGAAGCGCAACACACAAACAAAGTGCCAGCGTTATTTCCTTCCGATTTCATGCAACCATTTATGTGCAAAACTTGGCTCATTTATGCCGTAATTCTTGTGTTAAATTCGCCAGTTGAACCACTAATAAAATGCATACACCAACACACAAACACACATGCACGCACGCACACACACATACATCTTGTAAACGATTATGCAAATACATAAACAAAAGCACCAACAAAGTTCTTGTTACACCAAGTATTTTGCACAATAAATCACACGGCAAGTGAATCAGGTGGTGAAATTCGTCAGCATGATGGAGTCTATGGTATGCGATGGTATATGCAACAATGATGCCATGTTTGACATGCACAATATGATTGAGCATGAAGCCAATTGCATCAAAGCTCTCGAAAATTATATGCATAAAATTAAGTTTTATGACAACCAAAATCACACACACACGCATTTTTTTTGTTGGAATATTGTTATCGCTTCACATCGATCTATTTTTCGTTGATAGAGATATTGAAATAAGTCAGCTACATGCGTATGGGTTGAGTGGGTAGATGCTGTAAAATGCAAACAAACCAACATGACATCCACCTGACATAAGGTTTAACTAGAAAATTAGTGATAGATATGCGACAGTTGCAGTGAGCAGTGGTGTGGTTATGATATGATTATAAAGCATCATAATAATATGTTGTCATGCACTTGATGAAAATATGTGCAAGTAATTTGCTTAACAGCACCTCAACCCATCCAACTCTGTAATAATATTATCGAATTTGCAGCGCGATCACCAACATCGTCAAGTCGTCAGCCTGTAAACTATAACCAACAACCAAAAGCACCACATGAACTGAAGGTATAGAGAGAGCGATAGATAGAGATAGAAAAAGCGAGAGCGAGAGCGAAAGAGTGATGGTGGCTTCAAGTATTTTGTTGGAACGAGGTCTTTCATATAAATACCCATGAAATTAATCCGATTGCCTGTCTCAATCTGTCTTTACTTTTAGCATTCATGTAATATTCATAGATCATTTTGATTTGCTTCATCGATATATGCTAAAGTGGCCGAAGCCAATTTTCCATAGCCCAAAAACAAAAATCCAAATAATATTGAATCGATTTGATTGTGTTTGGACGGGTCAATTTTACGAAGCGGCTCATTTCAATTTGTGTTGGTAAAATGGTGAACGCCGCAAATGAATTGATGAACCGAAATTAAATATAGATATTTGTATGGGAAATTTTGCGATGCGCTGTGTGTATTGTGTTGCGATTGCAAAGGATGTGTACAGTATACACTTGTAGATGAAACGAGAAATACTTTTATTACTTTAATCAGACAAATGAAAGCAAATGCTAATGATGCGGCACAAGTGGATGGTGCGGACGAAATGATTGAACGAACGAATGAGAAATGGAAGAGCTAGAGATAACAATCATGATTGCTATGACGATGATGATTACGACAATCAAAATCAACTCTTTCCCATTAGCCTTATCAAATTAAACCAAAAATGTTCATGGCAATGGCAAATGGCTTGGGTTAAAAAGCATCAAATGCATGTAACAAATAGCTTTATGGATGGGAATGAGAAATAGGAGAGATTGTAATCGACGGTTGGGAAAAAAATTCCGTTTGCACAACAACAACAACAGCAGCAGCAGCCAATGCACACGTGCATTGATGTCAATGTGATATGAATCGAATCATCGTCGTAGTCGTTTCGCAAATGGATTGATGCGAGAAGTGAGATGCCGTTGGCAAAGTGTATCAAGCCGAAGGCAGTCATCAAGAAAAATGCTCATCAGAGCAAATAAAATATGGTTTTCTGTCGGCAATTTGTAGTGCATGTAGTCGGTGAATAACGGGTGTATATGTGATTCGGATTGTGTGCGCCTGTATGAATGTGTGCAAATGTTTTCTTTTTGTCTCTCTCTCTCTCCCTCCCTCTCTCTCCCTCTCTCTCTCTCCCTCTTTCGTTCGATCGCACTCTGTTGCTCTGGAATCGTTCGTCTGGCATTGTTTTTCAGGCGATATGGCCCGATGTCACAGTTACCGTTGCTTTATGTTTCCATAGATTGAATCGAATGGAAAGGATCCGGTTGTTATACCTTCTAATTAGACTTGTTAATATAACTGTTTTTCATTGTGTGGGGTTTTGGTTGTGTTTGTAGCATTCTATTGTATACTCTGTCATATTATTTCACCCCCTTCGAACCGTTTGCTCTTTGCCCCCATTTGCTTTCGCTCTCAATGCATTGAGATTTGTACATCGATGGAATTGTACACAAATTGTTGGCACATAAAGTTCACCAAACACATCTCTCTTCATAATCAGTAGCAACAACCTGTTTTTTCGGAATATAATATACATTGTATACAATATATATGTATGGAATTTTAGTTTATGTGCACCTTCACAAAAGCAACAACACACATGAGTCGCTTGCAGTGCTATAACTTCAGCATAACCGTTAGAGAGCACTTTGCCTCGTCTTTCTGTATTGTGACATTCAATTATTTTTGAGCACACTGTTGCCTCGGAATTTTCTCAATTTATCTTTTAGTTTGATGGTGTTGCATACAGGCCTGAATGCCTGCTTCATCTACATTATCATTGGCTGTTGCTGTGTGTGTGTGTGTGTGTGTGTGCGTTTGTGTGTTTGGTTTTTCCTTGTTCTTTTCCATCTTTCCTTTTTTATTTGCAACGATTTTCTTCCTTCGCCACTAACAAACAAATAATCCAGCTGGCAGATTGTTTGCCAGCAACTGTTTTGTTATTCTAATTGTTGCTAGTTTTAAGTGCATTGACAGTCAGGTGCATAAGCATTTCTCATGCTGCTCGTTCGGTTACGAATGAATTTCGTGCGATGCATGCAGATATTTGCATTGTGGTGGATTTGTTTAACGGTCTCTAAAGAATTTACTCTATGCACTTGCACTTGCACATACACACACACACAGAGAGAGAGAGAGAGAGAGAGAGAGAGAGAGAGAGAGAGAGAGAGAAACACAGAAATAGAGCATGAGAGAGGGTGGAAAAGAGAACTAGATCCGGTGCACTGGTGCTCCAAATTCATGATGCTGAATGAAACATCGAATAAATGTAAAATTTAAATGCTTGTGCAAACGGAATATCGGCCCAACAATTGAAAATGCAAGTGCAGTTGCGGAATAAACGTGGGCAAAATGTAATGCTGTTACTGTACCAGCAATATATGCACAGCAATTTATGTCGAGGTAACATACACACAGAGCTAGAGAGCGAGAAACGTGAACATTTGTATAGCGCAGCAAAGGAAAAAAAAAAACAGAACAGTGGGAATCACAATAAACTAGAGGAAAAATAAACCGGAAAAATCAAACATTCACACGCAAACATACATGAGCATAAATGGCATTCATATGAACATTCAATTTTCTCGGCAAACTTGGTGAACACGGTGACTAGCTAGTTCCTGACAAAAGAATATGTATGTTGAACGCGGTACAACGAATGAAAAGAAGAAGAAGAAGAAGAAAAAAACACGAATCAAATGCGAAAAAAACACACACACACGCTCACAACCGACCGAGGACAATTGAGTGCTTTGCAAACAACTTCATCCATCTCGAAATTGAATGGAAACCATACGGTTGAAGAGAGTAAGTGGAATTTTATTTATCGATATGATTAAAATAAATTAAATTGGTCTTAAGCGACCAATTGTCTACCCATTGAACCGATCATGCTGATAATGACGAAAAATGAGCGACCATTTTTCGCACTGCTACACCGCACGAATTGATTCGTGTCGAATGTCCCCCTTTTTTCTCGCTCTCTTCTCGCATTATGTTTTTTTCTGTTTTTTTTTTTTTTTTTTTTTGTTAAAAAAATCGCTTTGAGTTGGCAGCTTTTGGCTTTTCAATTTTCATCGTTCTGGCATTTCACGATACACACACAGAAAAAGGTCTTTGTTCTTCATGCACACCGTAGATAAAAACCAATTTATATGGGCATTCACAAGCGAATACTCGTTTCGCTTCGCATCGATTCTATAAAAATGGCCTAAGTCAAAGACCAATCCGTTTCGTATAAATAAATTGCGCGTTCAAAATCATTGTGTTTTGTTTTTTGTTCTTTCACCTTTTGCAGTTCATTCAATAAAATTCTCCCCCTTTCCAACCAGCGTCATACACAAACACAGCAAAAACAAAAAAAGAACTTAATCGCAACGCCTACGATTTAAATTATGTGCACGCTTAGTGAATGAATAAAGAATAAACAAAATAAAGTACACGCACACACCAATCTAAGCCAATTGACTATAAAAATTAAAATGGAAAAAATTGTTTTTTTTTTGCTCTTTCTCTCACAATGTATATAATTTTGCAAAAGCTTAAGCATTCTTAAGCACGGAATCATTTATGGCAGATTAGAATGTTTATTATTGTCTGGCATTGGCGTTGCCATTGCCAATAGATCTCTCTGCAAATCGGGGTCGTGTTTTTTCACTCTCTTTCTGTCGCAGTTTTTTTGTTGTTCGAAATTCAAGCGCGTTACAGATGATTTGACAAACAAAACCAGTGAAATTCAATATTATGTAAAATAAAAATGTAAATGCAAATCAAAAAAGTTGTTGTGCAGGCGAGTTTTGAAGGGTGAAAAGGCACACACACACACACAAACTGTACAATGTGAAAACTTTTTAACGGAAGAGATGTTACAAAACAAATTCATGAGTGCGTGTACAGAACGATATTGCAAACAAGTGAGAAGGAGAGCGGGAGAGAGAGAGAGAGAGAGGATGAGAGGTAGAGTGTAAGTACAAGAACGAGCACTGAACACACAAACAATCCAAATACAAACAAAAACAATATTCGCATTGGATCATGTGCATACATTCTGATTAGGACTCAATTGCTCTGTTCGTTTGCTTGAACTGTGTGCAGTGGCAGTGCCAGGCCATCCGCTCCGGCGAAATTGGCATCAAGCAACATAATCATTTTATTGTATTGAGGTGGATTTGAGCAAAAGTGCACTGGATTTTCATCCAATCATTCTGGGCTTGCTATTGTGCGTGCTGATGCGATTGATGGGCAGAAAATGTGAAAATGTGAGCGCACGCTCCCGGTTTATGTAATCTTATCTATTGTTTAGTGGAACATTCAATGTAGTTATTCATTTGGTTGGCCTTTTATCTCGTCGCGCAAAATTGTTTATTGTTGCTTCTCATGATTATGCGCTGTATGTTTTTGTCGATCCCAATGCTTTGTTTTACATTTTATCCAGGAGATGAGCGCGTGGGTGGATGGACGGAGGTGGGAATTTGGCATAGGGCGCCAATACAATCTACAAACACATATTTACAGTTCACAATATGTTGTCAACAATTATGTCGCTTGGTGCAACGTGATAACTGTGTTTACACAAATACAGGATATTACTTCTTTTTTTTCGTCGTTGTCGTCGTCGTTGATTTGTCTTTGGCATTTTTCCCGGGCAAACGGCAAAACTTTTCACTCTCGCATTCCTCTCTTCGCCTCTCTTCACCTCTCGCCATGTTTCGCGTTCCGTTTCAGTTTTCAATTGCAAAAACTTTTTCGTTTCGTTACATTGGCTTTGTCCTCCTTTGTTCCACGTTTAAAATGCGTTGGCATCGAAAAACTCATTTATTATAAATGGCACTTTTCGCTATTTTGTCAGAATCAAATATTTGGGCGTTTGGGTGACAATGTTTGTATATTATAATGCTGGCTGGCTGGCTGGTGTGTGAGTGACTGTGCGTTCGTGTGTTTATATTTGTCTATATTTCAAAAGCGGCCACTGATGGTTATTTAAACACGGGGGAGTGTTTCGAATCAAGAAACTATGATAAGCGAATAGATTGATCGAAAGCAATGTCAAAAATTAAGCCAACAAAATTGGATGCGTCGGAATTCGAATGAAAAGGTAAGGATGATAAATTGATGGCTGTAACATTGTTGTAGCATTTACTCTGTGCATTGCACAGTGACTTTGTATCACAGACTGAAATCGAAGCATCGGATGTGGTGTGTAGTGTTTTTTTCTTTTTTTCGGTGGGGGTGACAAAAGTGTATAGACCTCGTGCCCAATTGATGCGGTTGTAACATTCTTTCACAACGCAAATCAGCAATTCTGAATGGAACGGAGTGACGTGCAGGGCAAAACGTGGGCCATTCAACGGACAAATACAGACAAATGTTCGGTTTCCCTTTTTTTTCTCTCTTTTTCTCTCTTTCGCTCTTTTCATTGGTATTTTCGTTGGTGGCGAAGCCATTGCACGATTTTCCGATGCCAAGAAATCGATGCGTTCGGTCGTTGGCAACAAAACCATTTTCCATGTGAATCAAAGACACACGTTTTCTTGTCATTTAGATTTTTCTTTTCCATTTCTTTTTCGGTTTGATTTTCTTTTTCTTTTTTTTTTCACAATGTCCACCGGATCAATGCGATTATGTTGATCGTATTCTGTTGCCCTCGTTTCGTTTCGTTTTTACGTTTTCTTCTTTAATTTGTTGTTGAATGTAAAAAAAAAAATAACATGCAAAATATAAAAAAAAGAAACGCTCCTAGTCGAAAACTGTAGCGTCTCATTTGGAACACCGATTGTGATGAGATGAAGATGAAGAACGAAGACAATGTCAGCAACAACGACACAGCCATCGTTCTTTTAACATTGTTTCAAATGTTGATGGCAAGGAATTTCATTTTCATTTTGGATTTAGATAAACATTGAAAATGCTGGTCATGAAATATTCAAGTAAGTAAACGAAGTGGCGTGAATGCCCTTAAAACACAGTAATCACAATGTTAGCAAGCGAACAAGTGAGCACGCCATAGCCAAATGATGAAAGAAGCAAAACGAAACGAAACGAAATGAAACGCCAAAGTTATTACGCATATTAAAAACGAATGTTGTGTTATAGATTCCGAAGCGAAACGAGAAAGAGAAGCGAGAGTGGCGCAACAACAGCAGCAGCAGCACGGAAAAAAAATACATCACGATGTTTCGTGTGTTAATATGGGCATCATTAGTATTTCACGGCATTGTTGTCGTTGATGGTTATTCATTTGCATGCGTTTCGCATACTTTGACCCAGCCGCTTCGGCTGTTTCTGCAACCTTTTAAATGCTAACACACCGAAAAAAATACGCAAACACACACACACACACAAATTCCAAGTAGAACAATTAAATTGCGTCTTTGTAATGGCTCGCAGATGTACCGTTTGGTTTTCGTTCCATCATTTTTGCACCATTGTGTGAGTGTTTGATTGTGTTTTGGGGCCTGTGTAGCGATGTTGTATCTCTGTGTGCCTTTATTTTATGCCTTGACTGTGCACTGTCCGCTTCAAAGAGAATATATGAAAACAAAAGCGGAATTATTTTATCGCATAAGTGCTATTGTCATTTGTTCAACATGCCTCAATGCGCGACAGATACACACTCTTTTGCATGCACACTCACACACACGCACACACAAAACACAAAACACAAGACACTTGAAGCATTAAAATGATGAAGCAAGAATGAAAAAAAAAACACCGAATCATTCAACAACACTGTAAAATGGTGTAGTGTCATTCGGATTCGTTGTCGTCACCGTTTTTCCTTTACCCGCTTCAACGATTGTTATTTTATTTGCTAGCTTTAACAATGACAATAATCATTATATTTGAAAATGAAAATGAAAATAACAAAAACACACTCATACACACACACAGCGTAGAAAATCCCCGACTTAAATGAAATATAATACGATTTTCAATGGGAACGAGCTCTCAAGCGACAATATCAATGTACCACCACGTTAAAAGAAGACTCCCAAGTTTCAAACGGAAATTCTATTCCTCAAGATGATCAGCACACAGCACGCTCACACAAGCACACATACCATCGCACAACACAATGAATAATCTAGTTTACGATTCGTATAATTATAGGTTAGTGTGCGAGCGTATTTTATGTGCACGTTCGTATATAAATGAAATAAAATAAAATATAAATACACATCGAGGTTTGTAATTGAAGCACTGAATAAGTATAGGTCGTACTAAATTTCACGCAGATTCACACTGGCATTCAGCAATTACACGGAATTTTATAACACGGAAGACAAGCGATAGAGAAGAGACAAGCGAACACAATCAACAACAAAGTTAATATTTTGATTTTTTATTGTTAACATAAAAGCATTTCAGCACCCCCTGAGCTCAAATTCCAATCACAAACAACAATTGAAATTAAATGCCGCACGGTATGCGACTGTTTGATCAAAATGTCAAATGATTTAAGATAAAACACACACACAGAAAGAGAGAGAGAGAAATGTTCGGATGCTGCAGAATCTGATTGTCTGCGATAGAAATATTTGTTGAAAACCGAATTTGTCATTAGCAAATTTCTGTTAAAGCGTCATTTTCACAGCTCATTCACAGTGTATGGCACAGGGATGAATTTAATCAAAAATTCTAAACTCAATTAAATGGCTTTGAACGCATTTCAATCCGATTAAAGAAATTGGAGCTCTTTCAATTGCTAGCTATCGTTTTGGGTTTTGTTCTCACACAGATAGAACTTTCAATCGTTTTTCAGCGTGGCTGTGTGCGCGCGTGTGTGTGTGTGTGAACGGTAATTTTGTATCTCCTCGAAATTGTGACAAAGGAAACAAGGAAATTAAGTCATATCATGAGCAATTGAGAACATCACAGAAATAACCATAAAACTGCAACCAACTGCTATGAATGTGACTTTGTCGTCGTTGTCGTCATCTTCGTCATCGACGCAGCCTGTTGTTGTCGCATGTGTGTGAGTGTGTGAATATTTCAACATGCTTGTCAATTAACTCATGTGGCAGACGTTTTGTCGAGATTCCTCATGCTGCGCATACGCTTCTTTGCTCAATCTCTCTCTCTCTCTCTCTCTCTCTCTCTCTCTCTCTCTCTCTATCTCTCTCTCTCTCGCTCTCCCGTTCGTTCTCTCACTTTGCCTGCCTCATCTTTAAAGTTTAGCTCTCTGTCAACTCACTCTCGTGAGCCGCTCGTTACATTGTTTGCTGTTTGACGAGAGTGTGTTAGTCGTTTATCAAGTGGCCAGTTCTAGTGCTTTTATATCATTTTGGACCGGTGAATGACTGTAACATTTCATTCGCATTTGCTGCTATTGGTTTAATGGCATAAGTGCTCTTTTGAATTGCGTTTCTAGAATTGTCTCTTTAAGTGCTCTGGCTTTATTCAATGCATGTGCATTGCACTGATAACATTTACTTTTTTACTTCTTTATTTTGTTCTTGGTTGGTTGTTGTTGCTTCGTGTTTTTTTTCTTTTTATTTACTTTGATACGCTCTCTTTCATTCGCGTTGCTATCTCACTCTCACGATCTTATACTCTTGGCGTACCGTTTTTTTTATTCGGTTGTATTTTGTTATGAAAATTAGTTGCAGCTGACGCTGACCTGATATCGTTCCATTAGCATACAGAAGCATCAGGGCCTAAGTACCGAGCACTGAGCATCAAGAGTGTTTAGTGAGCGTGTCTGTTTTGTATTTTAAAAGACTTTTCGATAAAGTTGATTCCACTTTTGAAGCCCCACCACCCCAAATCTGATCTCACTTATTAGACGCATCTCGTAATACAATGTGGTTTTTTTGTGTGCTCCCGATAACGGTTCTCAAGTAGATTTTTTTTTTTTTTGGTTACCATTCAAAAATCTAAAATATTTACAGACGCTTAAAATGCTTTCACATTTGATTTTTTGTTTATCGATTTCATTTCTTCGAAATGTGTGCGCGTTGTTTTTTTTCTCTCTCAAATTTTCGGTTTTTTGGTGTGCGTACATGTGAATAGATTTCAATGACTTTGTTGCTGCCAAAAGGCCATTTAACCCAACGAACTCAAATGAAGTGAACACAAAAAATACACATAATAATGCAAAGATGCTAGATTTTTTTTAGCTCGCTTACGAATTCATCTTGCTCGGCTTTCACGTGCGCTCTCACTTTCGTATTTGATTTTTTCTGTTGTTGATTTTTACTCTTACCAGGGCATTCGTCTGCACTTTTGTGTCATTTCGACAATTGAGTAAATAAGACGCACAAATACTATATATATATACTTTCAATCACTGCACACACACAGTGTATTGCACACAAGAAAAAAAATGAAGTAGACGAATAGACGAAAGTGGGGGGGAGAGAAAAAGAGAGAGAGAGAGAAAAAAAGACGAAACCAACTGGATATTTAAGCTCTCAGACGCTTTTCATTTTTGCTAACCGCCTTTATGTGGCGGATTTCTTTTAATTTTTTTTCGGTTGCCACAGAATCCCATCCAAGATGCAGAGAATGATTGTTCGAGCTTGGATTTCGATAACTTTGACATGGTTGGTGTCTGTGTGGTATGTGTGGAAATTATAGAAGAATCAGATATTGATTGATCGGTCAAAGCAGAAGAATGAACATGGTTTTTTTCTGTTATTCGGCGAAAACACACAGCGCAAAACTTTATTTACGTCATGACAACCGAACACGAATGTGATGCGTCAAAGCAGCTCTGTTTTGCCGCAGAAATTCAATTGAATATGGTATATGGCATTGATGAAGTTTTCGAGTCTATTTTACTTTTAATTCACATACTCTCTCTTTCTCCCTCTCTCTTCAATTTTCCTCCCCATTCGCTTTGTGCAGTTTGATTTGGGGGAGCTTTATGGCAAATGCGACGACATTGATGTAAGACTCTGTACACATAAATACACAACAACAACAACAACAACAACAACAACAACAACAACAACAACAACAAAGAAGATGTGACGTTACAAACACCACCCCCGAACATTAAATCGTTCTAGGTTTCGCGTACACAAAATGATCCATTTTGTGTTTTGATTTTTTTTGGGGGTATTTGTTTTGCTCGGTGGCTCTGGCTGTACTCTCTATCTAACTCATAGAAAGATTTGAAGATGCGTTAGCAACGAAAAACCATTCCAAATGCTCTATCTTCACAATCAATACCAAAAACACGAACAAACGAACGGAATATGTACTGAACATGTTTATTTCATTGAGATAAATATCAATCTTATTTCATCATTTCTGCCAATAATCAAGTAAAGAAAATCAGAAAAGCAAGAGAATTGCAAGAGAGATAATGTACATGCGCTACTCAAACAAACCAATGATGAATGGAAGATAAATATGGAAGGCAAATGCGCGCACGAGTTCAATGGTTGAAGTTGTGCAGAGAGTGCGCTTCAGGGAAACAAAAAAAAAAAAAAAATGCTGGAATTGTCGATAAACAAAAAGCAAACACATAAATAGTCATTCAAGTTTTTCTCTCTATCTCGAATTCCATTTTTCCCCGTTTTTACGCTTCAGTTTCGCATTTATGCCATTTGCTCGTACCATTTGATGTGGTTTTATTCGGTAAATTTCAAGAGTTTAAATGCATATAAACAATAATAAAATTCGATTAAATAATGACAGTGTTGAAATGAAATCCGCTTCGTGCTGGCGTTTATGCTCAGTCCTATGGCTGGATAAAAATCTGTGTGGAAAAACACATAACCGAAGAAGTACAGCATAGAAAAAACAAAACGCCATGGTAAAAAGCATTCGGTGTCTATGTGTGTGTGTTTGTGTATGAAAGAGTGAAAAGAAAAACACATAAAACCAAAGACGCATTCACCGAACGAAAAAAAAAACTAGCGATATTCCGTTTTTGACCAAAAATTTGAACGAAAGAGCTCTAAAAACAAACACACAGACACACACACAGAGAGAGAGAATAAAACGAGAACGAAAAATTATGATTATATTTTCGGTCTGTGCTCTCTGTATAATGCGCTCGAATGCACGAATGTTCTGACGCTCGGATGCTTCCAATGCTTCTCTATGCAAATATATAATGCGGAAAAATGAGAGAAATTTCCACTAATATAACACAAACAAATGGAAAATAAAAATGGTTATAAAAAATGTGTGTGTGCGCGCGCTTTTGGTGGCTGTTTGAAGCGTTCAAAGAACTTTACATCGAATTGACCAAGAAACCAAGAACACATTTAATGAAAAACAGAGACAGAGAGAGAGACACAGACAGAGAAAGATGAGAGTCGTACACTGAATCTCACTCTATGTTCCGTTAGATGGATGAATTTTTATTATGAATTTTATTATGAGAGCTGTTTTTGCAACACACACAAAAAAAAACGAAAATGAAGCGAATTGTGTGTTATGTCCTTTACCGATTTCATCACAGTTTTTGAGTTGCTGTTCTTCACAAACGCTTCATTACAACAACAAAAAATAGAGAAATGGAGAAAAAAACGCACAAAACGAAAAAGAGAAATGGTCTAAAGCCATCGAAAACCATACGATATTTTTCATTTGATGCTGTACTGGTATCAGGGAAAAAAAGCACACGCTGGACGAAAGCGAATGGTAGAGTAGAGTATTAAATAAAAACGGACTGCCGAAAGACACATTGACAGAGGCAACACACCAAAAAAACAAACAAATTGCTTTGGAACGTGTATCGACAATGAGCAAAGGCTCACGCGCGCATCAAAACTAGAGCAAAGGATATAACATTTACTGTAAAGGCACAGCAGAGCAATGGGCACAACGAAAAAACCACACCGAGTTACAAAGAGAGTGTAAGAGAGAGAGAGAGAGAGAGAGAGAGAGAGAGAGAGAGAGAGAGAGAGAGAGAGAGAGAGAGAGAGAGAGAGAGAGAGAGAGAGAGAGAGAGAGAGAGAGAGAGAGAGATAGAGAGAGAGAGAGAGAGAGAGAGAGAGAGAGAGAGAGAGAGAGAGAGAGAGAGATGAAGAGAGGTAGAGGGCGAGAAAGACCCGAAAATTTTATTATTACATTCGTGCAACTAGCTGAGCAAACATATAAAGAAGTTATCATGTGTTTGCGTGCCAACGGCATGGAATAAAATGTGTTTGAGGTATGCAGTATGTGTGACGTCGACAGGTCTATCGAATATGACTGTGACTGCAGCATTTCGGCGGAAAAGTTTTTGAATCGAGTTTGGCTTGTGCCGTGCCGAATAATAATTATTATAATTGATACTCGTCATCATCATTTTCGAAACTGTACACTGAAATCATCATCGTGCAATGCACATTTGCACACACGTACGCGTGCAGAGAGAAACAGAGCGAGAGCGAGAGAGTGAGTTAGACATAAACCATTCTTGGCCGTCCATTCTTCCTGTGCCTCGGCACTTCCTGTGAAAACTAGAATGCAAATATTTCCCAATGTTTGTTTGATGAGGAGAAACATGAGCACGCTCATTTTCATTTTGTACAGTGTAAAATTGTAAGCAAAATGAAATCATCATCGTTGTACGTTCGTCGACATCGTCGGTTTTTCTGGTTTTTCGTCGACCCGTAGCGACGAACACTTGGAAAAATCCATGCTGACAAACGCAGTGACTGTAGCATTGATTTCTGGTGAAGTCAAAACCATTTCCAAGCCATTGCCAGGTTGTTGGTGTTTGTTTGTCTCTATTCCGTATTCTCGAATCGAAATACGTTTCGTACGTTCGTTCAACAAACTGATGAATTCTCCGGTAATGTTCTTAACGATAATAACCATAATAACATGTTTTCCCTTTTGCACTCACACCCTCAACGTTATCGTCAAAGGCCAAAATGAATGACTATTCGCAAGCGATACAACGCCATCGAATACCTCCCCATCGTATACAATTCTGCAAGTCTCGATGTTTTGTCTCGTTTTAAAATGTATTATACATCTTGGCACGATGTGAAATCTATATATAATATTAAATATAAAATGTCAGGAGATTTTCAATTGCTTCATGTTATTGCAGTGCACACGCCATCGAGTTGGAACGCGATGCGAAAACTTCAAGTGATGGAGGGGGCGGCAAACAAGAGGTCGAAAGAGAGCACTTATTCGTTCACGAGATTATGACTTTTGCGAAAAATTGTTGTACGAAAAATCAACATTGATGCTGAGTGTTGGGTGTTCGGGTTTGATGTTTGAAAGATTCAAATCAAATTGAATGGAATTTGCAAGGCATCATTCAATCTAGCATTCTTTTGGTATGTCCGTGTGTGTGTGTGTGTGTGTGTGTGTGTGTGTACTTTGTGTGTGTGAGGAAGCAAGCGAAGGCAAACCAGAGGCAAGTTCCGGAAGTGATGCCTGATAACACATCAATTGCACAACGGGCCTCAATGACTTTTCTGCTGACGACGACGACGATACCAACGATGATGATGATGATGAAGGAATAGAAAGTTTGCCAGCTTTGCCTCTGCATGGGATGCTATTTTCGAAACAGGATTGCGGTTGGAATAGTAATTTTTTTCTTCTCTTCCAATCTTTTTTTATTTGTTTCGAAATGTTACGGTTTTTCGTTTTGGGCTTTGAACACACACACACACACATTTTACTCTCTAACATTCGTACAGAATTCAGTCTTACTCGGCAGCAGCCAAGTGAGAACCACCACCACAGCAGTAACAACACGGCTGCAACAGCAGCAAAAGCAACAGCGATAGATCCTCCATCTGAATATCCATATTTATAGTCGAAGCAAATGGAATGTGGTTCGCGATTCGCATGTGAAATCAAAATGTTCTTTCGCAGAAATCAAATTTCATGCACACGCTGGCAATAATAATAATGAGACGAAGCACACACACACACATGCACAGGGCACACCGCACGATCCAACCAATGCGAGTGTGAGAGACGATGGCAAAATACAGTCGTCAGTCGTACTTAGATGAAAATGAAAATCACATGAAATTTCTGTGTATTAATCCACTAGTTGGGAAGCATTTAACCAATCTCATATACGTTAGCTAGAATCTGGTCACATGTATACCGTAAATATTTTGCCATGCTCCCGTGTTGTACGCTTAAATGCTGGGGTTTTCTTTTTATAGCTTCATATTTAGTTGTGATATTTCGTAATTTTGATGAAATATAGAGACGTATGCGAGTTTTATGCATAAATATATAGATGTGTGTTTGTGTGTGTGGATGATTATGTTATATGGTGGCGTTATAGCTACTTTAAATGCCATACCGTTACCATGGCAAACGGTGTACTGACTAACAGTGGCTGGTAAGCTCATTTCGCCTCCTGAGTCTCTCTCTCAGTTGAACTCAGATATATTTCACATGGAATTAAAAGTCTCGGCAGTAATTTATTATTTCAGATAGTTCTGTGGTGTTTGTGTGTGTGCTGCATATTTAATGCTGTGCGAATGTATTTAAATTAGACGTAAGACTGTGTCTGAGACAAACCGAGAGAGAGAGAGTCGCCAAAAGAAAAAGAGAAAGAGAGAAAAAGATTGTGAACAACGAGAAGGATGAAATTGTATACACGAACTGCATCATTGTATTGAATTACGATGGCACGTATATTCCGTTTATTTTATTATGAATTGCGTGGCGTTGTTATTTTAAAAGATGTGCCTGTGTATTTGTGTCGCGTTTCACCTTGTCATTGCGGGCGAATAACGCATGTGTTGCTCAATGGCGAGTACAACACCACTCACAATTGCTGACTGGCTGGCTGATTTGGTTTGGTTTGGTTGTTGTTGTTGTTGTTGTTGTTGTTGTTGTTATAATCGAATGAAACTTTTCCACGTATTTTGATTGCGAATTGCAGGCACAGAAACACGCAGCATACACACCACAATCGCGTTCCAAATCTTTTGAAAACATATAATTTCAATTTAATATGACCAAAGAAGGGAACAAGTGGGAAAAGAATTCCATTCTATTTCCAAATCGAAACGCATTCGTACACACACACACACACACCAAATATTCTATGAATGTTGTGTTTGTTGTTTTTTCTTGTTCTCGTTCATATTTTCCTTCGAAATTTGCAACAAAAAAATGTTATACACCACATTTGCTGTGTGGCTGAGTATGCTTGTGATATGGCGTGTGCAGAGTTGTGCACCCACACATATTCACATGCGAATAGTTGGTATTTATAAGTACAGGCGTCTGACGAACGCATGTACTGTGTGAGAGAAACCAAGCAAAGCCAAGTGTAAAGGAACAAGAATACCAACCGAATACACACACACAGACCGAGAGAGAGAGAGAGAGAGAAGACGAACAAAATTGCATAATACGCATGTCCTGTACCGATCCGGTGTGTCAGCACACTCAACTCACTGTGTATGCTCTCTTCTTGTTTCTCTCTCAATGTCTCTCACCATCGATGCCTCCACTTTGTTCACTATATATGGGAATAATCGTCAAATGAATTCAAATTCCACATGTTTGTTGTTGTCGCTTTTTTTTCCGAACATTGTTGCCGCTGCTGCCTGTTTTTTCATTCACTATTCCGAGTGAATCTGTTTCTTTTCTATGTTTTTTATGTAACACGAGTGCACGCAGCATATTTGCTTTGAAAACATGATATACGATATTTTCGCATCGATATTTTGGAGTAGATTGAGAAGCGATAGAAACATGACCAGCCACCCAAGCAATATAGTTTGGCTTGCATTGATGTTAACTGAATGGACGATTGCCAATGTTTGAATTGGATTTTTTTTTTTTTTTGAATTTGTTGCGCGTGTGGCACGTTTCGCATTCGGGGTCTCTTCAGCTCTCAAATGAATTAAAATATGAAAATTGCCTTTTTTGTGTGTCATAAGTTAGCCCAAGTAGAAAATTAGCCATCGCGGCAGGGCTAAGAAGTAGAAAAAAAAAGAAATGGCACGACGGGGAATATGAAAATGAAAATGAAGAAAAGAATGAACATTAAAAATATGTCTGTCTTCAAAGTAATACACATTTTGTACGCAGAAAAAAAACATACGAACATTTTGTACCATGTAATCGTCGACACTAAAACGAATACCCGAATATAATGAACATTTGGAGAGAAAACCAACAACAACAACCATTCTTTTGTTCATTTTCTAACACTCCCCTAGCTTCATTCAAAGTCAATTTACTGACGCGCAAAATTGACAGCACATGTGATGACATTGCAACTTCTAGATATTTTTGGAGTAAGTAACAACGAACAGCAGTTTCGTTTGAGTTTTTTTTTTTGTTCCACTAATTCCAACTTCAGTATTGTACTTTAATTTTACCCTTGTGTGTGGTTCTTCATTTATTTCTATATTTTTCTCTTCGTCTCAATGTAGCTCTCTGACTCTGACTGTTTGGTTCTTTTATCACAAAGTCAAACAAAAAGTTCATTTCGCATTGAATCCTCAAAAGATTCTTTTTTAGCTAAAAGCCGTTGGCTGAGCCCCCATTCCTTAAATTTGGCTTTTTTTTCGTTGATTTCAGTATTCATGTCCATTTGGTATGCTAAGTATTGGCTATGCTGGCAATAACTTTTTTTTTGCTATCAATTTACCTCGGCTAACTTTTGTCTGTGGATTTGTGTGTGTGTGTGTGTGTTGGTTTGTCGTTTTGTGGATATTCCATACAATTGCTTAATAGAGACTATAAAAAAAATCGTCATGAACACTTTATACATAGGTAGGACTAAGGTGAACACTACTGCTAGACATTGTTGGCGTGTTTGCGGCATGCACCGACCAAATGCTCTGATTCCACCATTGAATGCTATCCAATACATGGGAGCGTGTGCATATGGATGGTTTGTGCCTTAAAACAGGTAAATGTTTTGTATTTGTTTGGCAGTGTCATCGTTGTGATGATAAACGAGTCCAATTTTTCAACGTCGGCGCTACCAACGCGTACACTATGAATGTCTGGCTCGCATACATGCACCGCAACTTTTTTTTCTGTGCTTCTCTCTTTCTCTCTCTCTCTCTTTCTTTCCCAGTGTGTCGTCTATTTCACACGATTCACGGTTTCTCTTCGCTGAATGTGCGGTGTGTGTTCTGTCGTATGGTGGTGTTTTTTTTGTTCATTCACCGTTTGCCATGATTTACATTCCAAATTACTATCAAAGTGTGTAAACTGTTCGGTCTATTAGAAAAAACGAGTGTAAATAATTCCGGTGCGTTTGGCATGGATGTAGCCAAGGCTTTACGAAATGGTCTGCATCCGAGTGTGTGAAATTTCATTTTGTTCGCGCGCGCGTTCGCTCTTTTATCCGCTGGATTTCTGCCGGATAATAAATAACATCATGTTCAATTTTTCATAGGCACCACAATAACACTCAGGCACTTGGTACTGTTGCTTTTCATTCACTTCATTCTCCCTTCTTTTTGGCTTGGTTTGTATTTTTTTGGCTGTCTCTCTACTAGCTCAGTCTGTGTTTGTGTGTGCCGGGTAAATTGCATGCCAAAGTGTATATGCTCACGCACATCCACAGAGATAGAAAGAGCGAGAGCGCGCGAGAGAGAGAGAGAGAGTGATTGAGATAGACGCACATATTCATTGTTGGAAGTGGTGAACGTTGTTATTTGGCATTTTCATTTGAAATTAAATAACGAGTCAGAAAAAAAGGAAGAGGAATTTGTCTCTGTTTCTGGTTCTCGTTCACATCTCTCTCTATCTCGCTGTCTACATTTGATTCAAACAAATGAAGAATGAACTGAAAATGATGCGCCATTTGTTTACGAATTTTGTTGAAATGAAGCCCAATGTAAATAAAGCCAGTGCGCGCACATACAATTTCTGTATTCGTCATACATTCGCTCTTTGCCAAACAAATCAGGATAAAATGAAACAAAAAATGAAGAAAAATAAAAAAAAACAAGTAAAGCTTGTGTTTTTAATACAATTTGGAATTGGATTTTTCCGTTTGTATGTTTGTTTGTAGTTTCATTCGAAACGATGCAAACGAAATTTCATCTATTCATCGTTTGTTGTCATTGGCATCAGTATGGCTCTGGGCAATTTTCAAATGCGTGTAGCTTGTAACTGAATGGAGTGTCGCGTGTTTTTCATATTGATTCATGGATTTATACCTCTAAATTGCATGGCTTAATTTTTATTTTATTAGACATTATAATATATGCTGGCCCCAGAATGGTTGGTTGAGCCAAATGAAATGAATTTTGTCTGAATTAATGGAGAATGAAATGAAAACGCGCACACTTCCACACACACGAACTCATTTGTTCGCTCTCTCACGCACCACAAAAGATATCAAAATGCGAACCGTCACGACGTAGGGCAAATTGACGCGATTCATACACACACACACACACACCGGTGTGAGTATTGTTCCATATCAAACGTAGCAGAGGTAGAGTGTGGCTTCGGGTGCTTCGATTTTCTAGTTCGTTATAATACGTGTTTTCATTTGCTGAGCAATTGTTGTTTGGTTGGTTTGGTAATTTAATGGTAAGGATGGCCGTTGAGCTGGTTCGTCATCGTGCACCGGTCGTCGACGTTTTCAAAATATAATCGCATACTTCTCATTCGTTCACTCTCTATATATAGCGTTTAGTCGCTATTGTTGTTTTTTTTTTCTTTCGTTCTTTGTCGTGTTTTTTTTTCTTCTCTGTACATTCTTCGTTGATATCGTAGTTCGGCGTAATTAGTGCAATAAAATTTTATTGTTGCTGTTTATTATTTACAATTACAAGCAGTCACACATCACCACAACACATAACCATTGAAACCGTTTGAAAAACGTCGTCCATCGCAAAACTAAAAACACCTTTACCAACCACACACACATCCAGACACACAAATAAAAACCAGTCAACGCGGCAGAAAATTTATCGGTCTCTCAATTTTATGTAGCGAAAATTATAAATTTGGAATATAAACTGTGATTTGTTTCGCTGGTATATGATTCTATGGATTTGCACACGCAGCACGACTCTTAAATCGACAGGAGGCCAAAAATATTTTGACTTTTGAGGGTAAAATGAACTTTAATAACATAAAACAAATCCACGGTGTGTTTTGGCTCATCCTCATAGTAGAATGAAAATTGAAATGAAAATCTGTTGAGCATTTTGCTGTTCGATGAATGAGTGTAGCATCTGTGAGAGATGATGAAATTCCGTCGCAGCGAAAAAGGAAATATTCAACGTTATTTTTTTTTGGTTTTTCTGAGAAAATGCTCAACATTTGATGTACAAAATAATGGTTTTCCCTTTTTCACGTCGCTCAAATTGAACTCTGTTGTTGTTGTTGTTGCTGCTGCTTGACTAAATGCCATTTTCCTGATGTTATTACGATTCGTTCCGGTAATTTTTTTTTTCTTCGCTATACACGTTTTGTACGTCATTTGAAAGGCCTTCTTTTTTGCTTTTTTTTGGCGGATAATATACAAATTTTATCGATTTTTCTGTGTTAGGAGTTTTTTGTGTTGTTGCTTTTTCTCGTTTCTTTTTCGACGATGTTTCCGCTATATTTGTCGGTATGGCCGGGGTTGTTTGCAAGCATGTTGTTTTTTTCTTTTTTGGCTGTTGATATTGTAGAAGACACACAGGAAACTGATTGTGAACATGGTGCAAATTGGATGATAAGAAGAATGGGATTAGAATTACACCATCATAATAATACCATGTGATTGTGATGACTCAGAATTTGGCCCGTTTCTCTGTGTCTTTACTGTGTGGCTGTGTATGAAATTGAGCGAATGAGCCCAACACTTTCGCCATTTTAAGCTAATGTTTGCAACGAAGAAATCGAAATTATATTACCACGCATCGAAAATACCTTCGCGCACAGACACACACACAAATCTCCTACACACACACACACCATAGAGAAAATACATTTTTAATGGGAAAAAAAAGAGCAAAAGGAAATTGTAGTTGAATAGCGTTTAGGTGTTAGCAACAGCTATATTAGCCATTTGAAATCGTTTGCACGTAACCGTGTTCACATTTCAAGCATTTTGCAAATGAAAAGATACAAGACGAGACGAGAGAGAGAAGAAAAAAATTTTGCAACCAGAATCTGAAATGCTCAAGAAATGAAATTCGTGTAGGTTTTTTTTTCATTTCGTTCACCGAATAGAGCAGCCCGGGTACCGAAAAACATAAGTTGAAATGGCATCAATGTCACACAGTTGAAACACAGCAATACAGACCGTAAAACCCATTGCAAAACCATAAATTTTCTCCGAGCAGCAGCTCCCGAGCAATGAAAATATTCCAACATTTTTGAAAGGGGCTTTGTTAGGTTGCGCACCATTAAATCAAGAAAATGACAACGGTTGCAATACACAAATGGGCCGACATTAATTGTTTTGTTCTGAATTTGAAGTGGCCCATTACTGTAATAGCGGAGATCCAAATTTTTCATATATTCAAGACATATGCGAATGAACGGGCCGATGTAACGGCGACAAACTTCTAGCTCATAAATATCAACAACAACAACAAAAAAACCTGAATTGTACACAGTATGTGTGTTAGAAAATAATAGCAAACTCCAGAACAATGACAACTTTTATTAGTCATTGGTCTTCTGGAATGAGTTCGTTAATACAAATACAAAAGACCAATTGGAATGGCTGGCTTCGCGGCAAAGGCCCAACAGTTTCGTGTTTGAAACGGAAAATTTGGATTCAACGACAAAAGCAGGCAGACTTCACTCAATAATATACACTCATTCATGTAGATTAATGTGCGCATTTACGCGAAGTGCTCATGATGAAATATGCGTCGATTAGATTCATAGATAGCACCTATCAAACGCACGACATCGACATTCATTCGAAAGAAAGTTTCAGCGAACCGAAATAATATCACATTTGATGGGAATCAACCATTCACTGAATGTCAGTGATTTGATGGAATACATTTTTTTTGTTTCTTTCTTTCTGTCAAATCATCTTCAATAAATCTAAATGCGACTAAATTGATAAAGAAGAAAAAAAATGTCGGCAAAATGGAAACAACAACAAAACAAATTGTAAATTAATGTATAAAAGAAAAGAAATGTATTGAAATTAACTTACGATTATTCAATGGCAAAACATCAAAATGTAATGGAGTGTTTTGCGACAGGCAAACATCAAAAAAACCCAACAATTCAACGAATATGAAATGAGTATACGAAAATGGTGGCAAAATACGGTCGGCTGACTGGATGAATGGTCACACTGGCTGATATATTATATATTGTTGACTTTAATTTTATTATTTATTCACCAAAACACACCAAATTGTTATTTTTGCTGTAGCAAATTGTGCGCACACAACAAAAAAAAAAATACAACTCACACTGATCAATCTAGAACGGGCGAGAGAGAGAGATAGCACGCGCGCGCTTTAAAACACCACTGAATAAAATACAACACGCTATTATTTTAACACGGCACATTTAATTGTTGAGCTGAAGCAGAATGACAGCGCGAACATAAGCGACAAACCGAACCTCTTTGCTGGGAATGGTGTATGGTTTGTGTGCAGTAACGCGCACGGTTATACTACCAACACGGTTATGTGAGTTGCTGTCAAATTTGCGGTGAGAATGAAATGATGCTGACGAACCACAACAACAACACCAAGTCAGAGCAACGCACAGAAAATCAAGATGAAGAAAATGACGTCGCGAGATTGGTTTGGTTGTTGGTTTTTGTTTTATCCGTTAAAATATGTTTGTTGTTGTTGTTGTTGTTAGATCTTTCTCTTTCGTTTGTTCCGTCTGTTATCTGTTCGTTGTGTGTGAATGTGTGTGTGTGAGTGTTTTTTTGTTGTTGTTGCTGTTTAATTTGTTTCCTTCAGTTCAATCGGTTTTTCTGTTTCACTCAATTGCATTCGATTTCACTGTTTATCGGTTTCTCAAGTCAGTGTTTTTTATTTTATTTTCGTATATTTATTTATTAGTTTGGTTTACCACTAATTCATGCACGTTCATGTCGCAGACAAATATTTATTGTTATTGTACGATTATCTGAGCTGGTGATCTTTGCTATAGTCTTGTTACCTTGGTGCATTTAACAACGACAATAACAACATGCGAATAAAATGTCGGTTGGGGTTTTTTTTTGTCTCTTCAAAATGAAAATTATATGATGATTTTTCGCACAATTTCCGAAAGGAAGAGATGCAATTTATGAGTGGAACAATACTGGAACGAAAATGTTAATATGAATATATATAAAAAAGATGTATTTATGAACCCAATTTCCTGCACACTGAACTCAACCGAAAGAAAAAAACACAAATTTATTGTGTATCATTACAAAACCGAGCAACTTTCGCATTCATTCTTTTGTGTTGTTGTTGTTGTTTTGTTTCTCTCTCGCGTGATGTTACGTTTTCACTGGATTTTTCTTAATAAATAAATTTTTGACAATTATTATGTGTATAAATTGGGATGTTGCTGTTATGTGTGGACTACACTCTATTTTTTTTTTGTTATTGTTATCTCTTTCAGTTTTCTCTCTTTCTCACGTCTAATTTCTCCTGGGAAAACATATATGAAACAATAATTTTTTATATATTATATTTTTGTTTCTCTCTCACTCACGTGCAACACTTGCTAACGAATATTTATGTATTCACGTCGCCACTTTCGTCTCTGTGATATTAAAATATTCTCACTTTTTTTTTGTCTTCTCCCAATGATGGTGTTTTTAGGTGTTGTGTTGTTTATTCTTCTTGTGGTTGCTGGTACAGACGTGTATTTTTATGTTAGGACTTGTTTTTAGTGTTTGTAATTTTCGATTTTTTACTTCAAAATCTTGTGTAGACAAAAAATCCACATTATTTATGCTATTGCAGCCGCTTGTATTGATTCAATTTGTTGTTTATTTATCTCCCTTTTTTTCGGGCTGTTGAGCTCTTTAATTCTTCTCTCGTTATGTGTGTTTTTTTTCTCTCAATGTAACTTCTTATCACATACAAGCAACACACATCACTGCATTTACAAATTCAACTTGTTCTGCTGCTGTTTTCAATCACACATTTTTTTTCTTTCTTTCTACTCTACTGTTTTGCCGTCGATTCGTGATACACAAATACACACAGCCACTCACTTTCAAATCATTCTATATAAAAAAAAACAAAAATCACACACTCTTCGATTTTTCTCGACTTTTAGCTGAGTTTTGCAAATTAATTTGCAATACCTCGTTGAAAATGCTTCTATCGTTTTGTGTGAATATTCACAGATGATATTAATTGTCTTTTGATTTGTTGTTTTTTTTTTGTTTAGTTCTGTTTGGTTATTCGATTGTTGTTGTTATTTATATTAAATTGGAATCGGTGTTTAAACGTCCGCCGCCCTCAGAAGACGCCATTCCTTTCGTTTCTCTCAACTTGAATTGAATCGAGCGCAGCCTAAGACCAACTTTTGATAGACTTTTTCCACTGCGATTGCCTTTGTTTGGTGTGGTATGTTGCTCGTATGTATACGAGCACATCTGACACATTCAAGCGTTGCGTTGGTATTGTACGGATAACAACAGAGACAACCATCTATAGCCGTACGAGTATTTGGGATGTGCGTGTAAAAGAGACAGGCTTGGTGTAAATATTGTGTGCACTGGACAGACGTCCGCGTGTATCTGTGTGCATTTTCACAAAAGCGATGATATCAACGTTGTTTTGCATTCACGACGCACGGACAAAAATGTGGATGAGTAATAAAACGAGAGTGAGACAACCATACACCATATCGCCTCACATATTTATCACGATTGCATGATACTCTGTTTTCATTCATTTCTCATTGTGTCGATACATTCAGACGCACACATTTGTTAGGTTTTTTTTTTTCTTCTTCGAAGCTTTGAGAGAAGTGAAAGTTGTGCAACAGATTAAATTTCTGTTGGTAAACAATGATTGAGACAATATTGAATTTGAATATTTTAAATCTATTTAATTTATAAAACATACTGTTTTGTTTTCGTGTCAATTGATGCATTTGAAAATATTAGAGTTTTCGAACAATGCTTAGATGTTGTTAACTTCAAATGTGGCATTTCATAAGCTCAAACTTCAAGTCAATTTCAACAGATGGCTCTGTTGCAACTGTTCAATACGAACACATGTTAATAAAGTCAACACCGAAACAAGGTTTGTGGCTTCGCTGTAACAACTGACTAAACTCGAATCGAATGAAATGCACGAACACCAGTATACATCACTCATTCTTCTTTGCTTCTACCTTCCACTTTGGTTAGCATGCGTCGACTATGTGTACTGTAGCACGCATTTTATGTTGAGCTTTGAAACGTTTTTTTTTTTGTGTTCATACTCAAAATATTATTGCCTTTGTTTGCCCATACAAATTGGCCGTGTGTGTGCGTCATATCGCCTTGAGGTTCCAATGTTCTCAGTTTACATCACTACGAAGAAAGATCAAAGGTTTCCACTTCGCTTGTACTCATATGCACACGAATCACTTTAAATCAGGTGTGAAATTGTTCACATGCTTGAATTAAAATATGAGTGGAAAATACTGCACGGGTAAACATTATATCGGGCGCTTTGATACATTGGATTTAGCTTCTTAAGGTGAATATGATCGCGTGAGAATATGTGTTGCTTGAAATGTAGATTTCAACACCTTTGAAGGAGTTTGTGTTTTGCAAGGAAGTCTTTTTTTTTAAGGAAAAAAAAGGACTTTTAACACTTTGATATTGACACTGAATTTCTGGTTGAACGGATACTTTTGACGAAGCATAAAACACAAGAAGAATGGAAAATAAGTGAGAATAAAAAAAAAAAACAAAAAACAATTCCATTGCACGAGACTTTTTCGGACACGAAGTATATATCAGTGTGTCTATAAAATGTAGAATGTCAAAATGAATGCCGGACGATATACGGCACCACATGCTATGCACTTGCAATAAAAAAATCCCAACCATTCGATTAGCAGAGCTACGAGATGGCATGAAGTCAGATAACAACAACAACGAAATAAAAATTCGTCTATGTATGAAGCAGCCAATGCCACAAATTGATGTATAGCATGTCGAATTCAATCTGAAATGGTTCTATTCATAGCGAATCGTTTCATTTTATTTCAATCTAGGAGTCTAGAGGCTTTAGAACGAGTGCCTCATAAGTGGAATGCGATATAAAATGATAAAATGTGAGCAGAAAAATTTATGTGATTTTTCGAATCGATTTGTAGTGGCAAGCAAGAGCTGTGTGGCAAAAATACCAAATAAAATACCGTCGAATGCAGAGGATGCTTACCACGCAATGATAAGTGTTTTGTATTGGTTTGCATGGTCTATTTTATTGATATTCGCCGATTCAATCGAGTTGCCGGGTTTTGCAATGTGGCCGAAACAAAATAGATTTTTTCGATTCCAACAGAGAGACGCTCAGAGTGCGTCTCGAAACAGTCCATTTCATATTCAAAACACACATGCATACAGTGTTTTTTTACGGATTTTCGTTATGGATTGTCTCATTTTATGATTTATAAGAGCAGATTACCCTCTCGAAAATATATTGGTCATTTTGATGGCAATATTTTGAGAACATTCTCATTTGCAATCAAAATAAAAGAAGATTGGCGCTATACCACAAGAAAATGAGACATAGAGAATTAATCCTCGCCCACACTTGTCCTGCAAAATCTAAATATAAAGTTTAAACAAAAAACCCAACACATTTCTTCATAAACGAAGAGAATAAAGGATAAATGCGCTATAAGACGCATGTGTTACTTCCGCTTTACCAAGTGTTTGTGAATCTCAGAGAAATTAATAAGATAATACGAAGAAATCTGGTTTGCCACTACTTACTGTACATTCGAATGATAACAAATGACACATCGTCTGTTAGACCCAAAATAATGATAATAATTCATAATCTTGAGTCTGGTTAGTTTTAATCGGCATTTATGCGCCGCATGCATTACATTCGATGTGTATTGTTGCACACAAGACTCGAAATGAATAAGCGCTCCCAAAATCATCATATGTTTTAGTTGAAAATAGTCATCATTAGTAGCTACTAGCTTTTCTAAGCCTCTCTCTCTTGCTGGAGCGTCTGCGGTTCGGATTGACCGAAGCAAAGATATTAAATAGCGCCCATTCATTAAAGATTTAATGAAAAACAGTAGCAAGAACACGCTTGTTTACCAAACAACCGGCTTACTACTTTGAATAACAACAAACATTGAAGAATAGCATAAGAGCCACGCTATCGAAAGTAAATTCGAAAAAGCAAGGGCAATCTAATAATGTTTGCAATGAGTGCGTTTGTTGTTATTCAAAGTGAGTGCTTAGCGTTGGCGTTCCCGTTTGCCCGTTGCCGTAGCTGTCTGTTCATATATGCACTTAGCAACATGTTGATAGACATTCATATTCATTGTACAGCCGTACACGCATCAATTGGATCCCCTTGAGAGGCTAAATATGCCTTTTACCTTGAAGTTGAATGATGTTGCTTCAGCTTCAACATCAGCTCTCTTGTTCTGATAATGATTTCATATGCTGCTTCTTTTTCTTTTGTTGTTGCTACTAGCCACTTGACTACTTTACTTTGTATAATAAATCTTACCGAAAGGTGGTAATCAAGCAATCTAAATTGACGTTATGCGCACACGTATGCAACGCATATATGCCTAGCCTTGATACATGCATATAAGGTTTTCTATGCAATTTAATGAATCATAGTCAACCATAAGCCGTTTTGAAGTGCTGAAACTATTTTGAACATCAACCGGTTCCAGAATAACCATTTTGTCTTGGAAAATTACTTTGTTAGCTTTGAACCCCTAAGAGCTTGAATGATAAAATGTCTAAGCTTATGTTATCTATTTAACTTGATCCTTACTGGTTTACCGTTGCACCGTTTAGAACTGGATATAGAAATAATTGACATCATGGACTCGGACACACACACACACACTGTATACACTGTGTGTACACTGTGTGTACACAATGTACATTAAGGCCATTCATAACCCAAGCCATTTGGAACTTTAATAATATGGTCAATTGAAGCAATTAAGTTGGTTAAAACTTGAAATCATCTATTTATTGACTTTTGTTTGAATGACTCTTTTGATGTTAAGAAAATAGGCACAATTGAAACTTCATTTGGAACATTAATATTCATGAGTTTTTTTAACTCTCTATTTGACTACATATCAAAACATTAGCAACACGCTTATTTTTTTTCTCATTTCACAAAAACATTGTGACAGTCGCAAATCGTTCATTCAAGTAAAATAATGAAGAATACTTGAAAGAGTCAAGATTTGACACAACACTGTTGTGACAACAGTTAGCATAACAGTACATCAAGTAATTGTGTATGGTAAGTGTTTATTCTGTGTTGTCATTCAAACACCTGCATGGACAAAAGTGGCTTTGGAGAATTGTTTGAAAAACCACAAAACATTAATGGACTTTGGCAGTTCAACCAAAATCATGTTATTACCTCAATATAGAGAGACCGAAAGTGGTTTGTTATCGCATGAAACCGATCTGTTTAAATTGAATCGTTTATTCACCCAGCTCACATTTATGCACATAACAAACATGTGTATAACCTTCTAACGCATCTTCCTTGGAAATTCGGATTCAGAGAATCAGTCGTCTGGTTGGCTTTACAGTGAAAATTGAATTTTATGTGTTCATAAATATTTTTTCTTTCAATGTTCCTATTCCATAATACAGAATCTGTGTGTTGTACAACGATTTATAACAATGTGATCCTTTCACCCCCCCATCTTTAAACTGATAAAAAAAAAGCCAAACAGATATCGTGTCTGAAATTATCCCTTAGTTGTACTAATCTGGCTAAATAGAATAAAGCTCCATAAATTTTTATTTTATTGCATAATTTTTGGCATTTAGTTTCGCTTTACACACACTATACGGTTGAAAAACATGCCAAAATGGCATATAAAATTGTGCATCATTCAAGCCAGACACTCAGAGTGTTCCGCATCACTTGAATGGACCAGAATCGTCATGTTTTCTTGTCTTGGGGTCATTTTGTACAGAAATTTATATAGAATCGGTACGATTTGGAGCTGTTTTGAACTGTATACAGCTAAAAAAAAACGAAGAAGCGATGGTTGAGTAATTCAAAGTGTCTTGTATTGTCCATCTGGATACATTCGCTCAATCGCATGTTCAACAACCGAAAATGACGATGACACAAAAAATGATACAATAAATATCTTGGACGATACTGTGCTTTAGGAAGTCAGTTGTCGTACGTCGATGACCCACGGCTACAAAAAGAAACAAATCTTTTATCAACAGTATTTTCAGTCGTTTTATTTTTTTTTTGCTCTCTTATTTTCTCTCAAATGGACACGATACGTACAAATGTACGTGTACGTAATGCTTATACACGCATATAAAAATCATGTTTTTTTTTGTCTATGGTCACGATCGCAATGCACATCAACAATTCGAAACGAAAATAACATCCAGAGAGAAAACTGAACGGACGAAACATATAGAAAGGGAAATCTCATAAAAAATGATTTACGGATTAGAACAGAAGTGCTGAACGACTTTGTTTCTGTAGTAGCGTATTTTGCAGAGCAAGGCAGAGAGAGAGAATGAGCTCTTGCTAAATCGTTGCCGGTTTTTACTGTTGTTGTACAGCTGCAAACAAGGGAAATCATCATGCTGGTAAACGTGATACAAGGGGTTATCGTATCATATACAATGTAATCGTTTCACTGTGTGTGCTGTTTTTTTTCTTCGTTCCTTCTGTCGTTCGTTGAGTTCCCTGTCGTATGTGTCGTCTCCTTCTGAGATTTATTTGCTCATGCTTTATTAATATTACATTCCATTTCTTAATTCAGTTAAGGGAATGCATTTAACAATGGGCACGCCAAAAGAAAACGAAAATACAAGTGAATAAATCTTTATTTTTTCGTGCTTAACATTTTATTTTCATTTTCGTCGTTTTTTTCGTTCCTTCCTTCCTTTCACTTCTTCATCTTCCCTTTCGGATAAAATGTATCATGTGCCAAAATATGGTTGCGGAACGAGACTGTGTCATGATACGAAAGAAGATTGTTGGAAATTATAACTAATTCCATGTATCGACATACTTATCGATAACGTAATCGGAAATGGCAATAGCATCGCTTCAACAGTGGCAAAGGATCTTAATTTTCGTGTTTTTTTTATTTCGTACTCTCTCTCTCTCTCTCGCTCTCCCCCGCTCTTCGCAACAGTTTTTAACCCCTCGTTCTTGTAACGCTCGAATTGTTTGACTCGACAAACATGCACCATGCTTATTGATTTCGGATTTGAAATTTATTATCACAAAATATGTGTGTATCTAGGCTGAACTTGAGTGTAATAATCTGTAATATCATTGGCATAATTTTGATATTGATGCGAATTGTTTTTTGCCACTGGTTTTTTCTCCGTTTTTTTTGTTGTTGTTGTTGGAGGAGTTTTTTTTTGTCAAGTGGAAACTTTCTTTCCTTGATTGAATGCACGCTCAAATAAAATGTATTTGGCAATTATATGTATGATTTATAGCATTCATCTTGCGAATACAAAACATATCGTTGATTAAAAATACTGTATTTGGAATACATAACACCCGTATCAATAATGATATTGATGGTACGATGCAATAAGTGATACAATTACTTGAATTGTTATTCTGAATTCCGTCACACAATTTTCATAGCAACTATTTTAACATTCTAAAATTCAGTATTTGATGAATATTTATAGCAGAGCGTAAAATAAGCGGTAGCTTTTTTCAAAATCCAATTTTAAGATTGTCAATATTTTATTTCGATAGTTGAAAATCAGCGTGTGATCAAACACGCGAATTACTCAAGCAACGACATATTCATATTTTTACTAACGACTCATAACAGATTAGTCATAACAGATTTGAAACACGCGTATATTCTGAATCTATTTAAAAACAAAGTAAACAGTATGATATTGACACAAAGCAATGCTGTTTGGATTCCACGCCAAATTATATAAAATAATTATTTTTCACCTCATATAACTATATATATTAAAGCTGGTTTGCAAAAGCAAAAAAACCAGGGCATACTATCCAATAAATTTATCAGCTTGAATATTTTTATTAAATAAATTTATTAGATAAATTTGATGCGTCCACCGTATCGATGCGACGCTCCAAAAGAAAAACAATGGATTCTATTGATAGTCACACTGAATGTTTGAGTTACACGAGACATCTAACAAAACTCAAGTTGTTTTTCTTTTGGAGCGTCGCATCGATACGGTGGACGCATCAAATTTATCTAATAAATTTATTTAATAAAAATATTCAAGCTGATAAATTTATTGGATAGTATGCCCTGAAAAAAACACCGAAGTCTATTTTTAATAAAATTCATTTGAAATTGATATGGATTCAGATGAACAAACATATTCGATGTTCGCACACACGAAAATAAAAATACACAAATTTGGGATCTTATTTTTCCAAGACCTTCAAAAATGTCTTCCTTTCCTCTTTACATTGACGTCAATCCATTTCGCTCAAAATGCTATAAAAACTTCGAATTATCTACATCAGCTATCAGAAGTTCGATTTAATTCAAAGTAGTCAGTTGAATCGCGAATAAATTCACAATGAAATTCTTTATTATCACACTTTTGATTGCTGTTGTCGTTGTCGTTGCAATTGCCGCAGAACAGGGTTCAGTTTCTGGTGATTCATCTAGCAGTCCATCTAGCGGTTCACCCAGCAGTCCATCTAGTGGTTCACCTAACAGTAAATCTGGTGGTTCTGATCCAATGACAATGATTATGGATATGGCTACTATGCCAATGAAGATGTTTGGTAATTTGATGAGTGGTTTTGGTGGCAAGCAATAAAATAAATCGAACGAATTAGTGTCTACGGAAACAACAACTAACTTCTTATTGTTTTAAGAAATGAAATGTAAATCGTTTGAAAACTGTCTCCAATTTAATAAATAAATAAATAAATAAAAAAAAAACAAAAAACAAAACACAAACAATGGATATTCATTTTAACTTCTGAAGAGTGTTTCATAACTGATAAATTGTATCCGGTTGAATAAATGATTGAAGTTAATATATTAATTGCCATATTTGATGAAAAGCTTGGGTTCTTAGCTATTCTGAGTGAAATAAAGTTTCGTCGCTCCGTTTTCTTAAGGATTGTCAGAAAATACTTTTTCTAAAATAGATAGATAGTGCAATTTCAGGAAAAGTGCTTATGGAATACAATAATTGGAAAGCGCATTTAAGATAAAATGTGTATGAAGTCCCAAGACAGGACACGATAAAACCTAATAGTAATAAATATTAAACAATTTTATTCTAAAAAATCAGTCTGACATGATCAGTCTATAGATATTTTTATTGATTTTTAAAAAAGTAACGATCGATAATGACCAATTGCTCGATATCTAGAGTTCTTCCTCCACAAGTTTGAATTAAATTGAGCACAAGCATTTGAGTGTATCAAGTTGATACAAAACGATATTTGTGATCCAAATCGTGGCATTTATTTGAAGACATCTTCCAATGCCACTCAATCCAAACTACCGTACCTTAATTTGATTTCTTTATTGAATTTTCTTATTTCCATTTCAAAGTAAGTGCATATTGCTCAATCTGTGATGACGATTGACATCTTCATTTTTTGTTTATCCAACCAATTTACCTGCGAAACGATGTATTTGTGAATGGTAAACGAGCGATTGACTAAATCCAAATGTATGGTAACTGACGTTGTTGATGTGATTGAAGGTAATCTTCAAATCGTACGATAACGTTCGAGAATAAAAAAACATGCAACGGATGTCTAACTGGTTAGATAGCTTGACATGAACTCAATGATGCATTGCTAATAAAACGAAACGAAAATCTAATTTTCTCAATTCAAAAGCAACATTTTTGGCGTTTGCAATCAATCCAAAACCATAACTTTTGTGTGCCAGACATTAGATTGGATGCTAGCGTTATGCGTTTTCGGAACACATCCACCATAATCCCGTCATAATGGAAAAAAAGGTAGGGAGATCATCAGCAGATGAGCGTAGCGAACAAAGAGTAAGTCTCGTTGAAGGTTTATTGCAAATTGCATTTTTATGATGTTGAATAAATCAGAGCGATTGTGTGATTCGAGAAAAAAAAAGTCATTCAAATAAATTCAAGACTGCTGAAATGGCAGAACAGCTTCACGATTTGATAGTTAGTCATATTTAGATTTCACGTGGGTTTGATTCATCCACTTGTCCTACACGAAAAGGGAATGAACTATTTTTTCGTATTTCAAGAAGAACGATTATGACACAATTTCCTAAATCAGCATCAAGACAACATATGGAATGAATACAAAATCAACTTTGGAATGTGATAAAAGAAGAATTAGAAACAAATTATGATTGGTTGGTTGACGTTTTGTGACGAAAATCATCATTTACCATTTATTGTGATTGACCCTCGAAAAATGACATTATTCATCACATTTTCACGTCTGTTGCGTCTCAGCTAATCTTCAAACACCGCAATTAAATCAAAATTCGATAATTTCGACTACTTTTGCATTCATTTCATGATTTTACTTAAATCATATAATTGCACCTTTTATTTGAGTTATTTTCAGCATGGTCGTCGGCATATTGCTGGATTATTTCTATATTTTTCGGTGATATTCCATGTTTAGACTCTTAATCAAAGTCCCTCCGCCTAACACAGTGGCAAAAAAATGTGGCTTTTATTAGAAAAGAAAACAGAAACGGACCTAAACAAACTGAAATTTGCAGACTTTGTGCACGATGCATGGCAAATGAAAAATAAACTAATCAACCACTTTATTAGTAGCTATAGAGGGATAACCCATTCGGATGGTTCATACGAGACGCTGTAAATGGTTTGTGAATGGAAAATTTATGCAAATTATTTTATTCAAATCCAAATGCACATTTACAACTTAGTATTATGATGATGCTGAGTAACGCAGCGTGAGTGTGAAACATGTGCGATGAACATAAAGAAAGTTTTTGGAAAATATTGTCACCACTTTTTGTCGAAACGAAGACAAGACTCAATATTTTTTTTCGCCTTGCTATTATGCAAAACTGCTTGAAAATATTGTAGCCATAAAGAAATGTGGAGTTTTTTATGAATTCATGGCCAAAACCCGTTAGATAATAGCAACTAATATTAGATTTTGACAACTCCATGATGCGAATGGCTTTATTTGAACAGTACCAAATCGAACAAAACTAGAGATAAGAGAGTGGGCGATAGTCGGTTGAATGGGTGACTCGCTATGGAAGTATGGAAGATAAAAATGTGCAAAGCCAGACAAAGACGCAGCCATAAGAATCACTATTTTACTACAGGCATTCTGTGCGGCAAATCCGCTTTTTTAGTGTAAAATATGTTCAGGCATTAGCATTTTTTTTGTCTGGGTTCTATCCACGTTTTTAACAAGTATTATGATATGAACACGTTCTAGTACCTCATGACCATCTACATCTACCGGTGCATGAGACCGAAAAGGAAAAATTTGTTATCACAAATTTTGTGAGTTGAAGAGATAAAAAAAATGTTTAATGCAAATTTATTCCAGAAAGGGTTAAATAAGTGGATGACATTAGAATTTGCATATCAAAAAAAAAATTACAGTATTTTCCAATATGTGTTAGTTCGAAAGCGAATAGACTTAAATGTTGGATTATTGTCACTGAGCCTGTAAGTATCTTTAGATATAAGTCAATGTTAGTTGTTCGACCATGTTCCACGTTTTGAGACAAAGAAAAACCATCTGATTTGAAATTTCATTTATTAATTTTCTTTTAGATATTATATTTTTTACATGTTTATACTATTCACATAAAATTAGAACCATTGATCGAGAATAGAGTTGGTAATATATTCTGCTATTCAGTACTCTTATGAGGAAAATATGTTGACTTTTTGCCCTATTGTCCTCCTGGTGGACCACCTATTCGTCCAGCACCTTGCTCACTACCTTGTCGTCTTCCTTGACCAAATCCACCTTGTTGTTCTCCTTGACCAAATCCTCCCCCTGTTTGGCCAAATTGAGGTCCGCTTTGCTGTCTTCTTTGACCAAATCCACCTTGTTGTTCCCCTTTACCAAATCCTCTTCCTGGTTGGCCAAATTGAAGTCCGCCTTGCTGTCTTCTTTGACCAAATCCACCTTGTTGTTCTCCTTGACCAAATCCTCCCCCTGTTTGGCCAAATTGAGGTCCGCTTTGCTGTCTTCTTTGACCAAATCCACCTTGTTGTTCTCCTTGACCAAATCCTCTTCCTGGTTGGCCAAATTGAGGTCCGCCTTGCTGTCTTCTTTGACCAAATCCACCTTGTTGTTCTCCTTGACCAAATCCTCCCCCTGTTTGGCCAAATTGAGGTCCGCTTTGCTGTCTTCTTTGACCAAATCCACCTTGTTGTTCTCCTTGACCAAATCCTCTTCCTGGTTGGCCAAATTGAGGTCCGCCTTGCTGTCTTCTTTGACCAAATCCACCTTGTTGTTCTCCTTGACCAAATCCTCCTGCTGTTTGGCTAAATTGTAGTCCGCTTTGCTGTTCTCCTTGACCAAATCCTTCAAATTGTTGTCCACCTCGACCAAATGCACCTTGTTGTCCTTCTTGACCAAATCCTCCACCTGGAGGGCTAAAGTGTAGTCCGCTTTGCTGTCCTCCTTGATCAAATCCACCTTGTTGTCCTCCTTGACCAGATCCTCCCGGTGGGCTAAATTGAGGTCCACCTTGTTGTTTGCCTTGTTGCAAACTACCCTCGCTACCACTACTTGATCCTCCTTGAACGGAAGCAAAGACCGTGAAGATTGCACATATGGCAGTAAAAACTATGACGAATTTCATGGTTCAGTTTTTTTGCGAACATACTTCGGAAATTAATTCAGAGCCATTGATAAATATTCTAATGATATTCCCTTTTATATATTTCCAGACTGATACTATAGCTCTTTATTTCCGTATTCAAACATGTCTTGAGTAACAAATAAAACAGCAATGGTAATGAATTTCTTTTTAATGAATTCTGTGCACAAATAACAAATAATAATTAATTACCAAGATGTTTATATTCTTTCGAATTTAACTGCACGATGAGACAAATTGTAAATTTGTTGAAGCCAAATAGCAAAATAGAACATTTCTAGAATATAAATCCAGCTTCTCGAATATTTTGCAAACAATGTTTTTCTGAATAATTTTCGAACTTAATTCAAAATATTTACTAAATATTATTTACACATTTTTAAAACAGCGTAGATATCTGTTTATAGATGGTTATCACATTTCACTTGAAAAACAATTATGCGTAGTTACGATAGTAATAACAAATTGCATAGCAAATGATTCACCTAATCATCTGATAAAAAGAGCCACAAAATGTATTGAGTCTGCTAATATGGGAGTAAATTGATTTAATTATATGCCTTCACAAATTTGCAATCTGGAAGATGTTATATTATTTAAAGGTTGAATAGTTGAAGAAACTAAATGGTTTATTGTTTAATTTGTAAGTCTTGGATAGCTGTTTTTAAGCATAAATGAATCTCATGCCAAAAAAAATTCATTAAAATCTTCGTGATGTCGGGTTGTCATGAGCCGTTTTTGAAAAGCGTATTCAAACCCTCACGAAAGCATATATAAATTCATTCATTTCGTCCATTTTATATTAACTAATAAAAGCCTCTAGGGAACATAAATTTTTAGTTTACATCGGAAAAGAAATGGTCATTTCAATGGAATTTAGTTGTTGTTGTTGTTTTGACCGACGTTCCGTCATTCATCCGAATTTGATTTTAGTGTTTGACTCTGCGGACTCTGCTCCGTCTTTTTTCCACATTATTTACAATTTAAAAAAACAACAACACATTCTTTAGCCCCACTATGTGGCTGAGAACGGCAGACGGCCAGATAGTATGAAATTTAGTGACAAAAGCAACGTCGAGATTTCTTTCAACTTCCTTCTTTCACCGTTTTTTGTCATCAGTGGTATTGTGCAAATGTGCCAACAAATGTTTGCTTTGCAATGTTGATGTGGTGTGGTGTGGTGAGTCGAGTCGAGTCGAGGTAAGGCAATGCGTGCTGATTATTTTATGTAATGTGTGTGTATATGTGTGTGTGTTTCATTGAGTTCATGTCCATTTTGGTTTGAGGGTGATGTTCCCTCTTCGTATGCAGACCATTGTATTAAGCGAGAGCAATAACGTTGCTACTGTATAACTTCTAACGATGTTGATGACGACGTGCGAGATGGTAATGTCAGTGCAACGGCGACCCTCGTCTTAATTAGTCTTTTAAAATCTGAACTGGACACATTCGAACGAAACCGGAGGAAAAGGTGTGAGAAGACTCTGAGGCTATACAAACATTTAGACGCAGTCATTGAGTTAGTGATTTTGAACTTTGCACAAAATTCTTTTATTGAATTCGATGTTGATGATGATGGTCGACGTTTCGAGACGATGGTGCACGTTTTTTTTTTTAAAGAGACCATCAAATGATAAAATCAATTTTCGAGTGGTAGCGATGAAATGAGTAGGAGACAGTTTCAAGAGGAGACCAGTTTCAGTTGCTTGCAAATGAAACAAAAATAAAGAAATCAGTTGATGAATTTTAATGATTTGCGAAAAGAAATAAATTGAAAAGAATGACTATTTTCATGCTTGACTCAGATAGCCTTCAATTCCATGTGCTGCTCCATTCCATAGCCATTTATTTATTTACTTTTAATATATTTTCTGTATACTGAAATAACAACCATACTTAGCATGTTTGTAACGAGTAAGAAGCAACTAAGTATATATTTTATGCAAGTAAAAATAAATAAAGTTTGTTCATCAAGTGCTTAAAATAAAACTTTGAAAAATAATAATAAAAAAGAAAAAAAAAATTATATTTTACAAAGTAACTTTGTACTGGTTAACATCGCAATTCATGTTTCGTCATGTGAAATACGAAATAAATTGACAGTAATGACAAAATAATCATGAAACATTCAACGGGCTTGTACTTCTGTTGCAAGTTGAACAAATGAAAAAACAAAGAAACAGTCAATAAAGTGTTTGCGATGGCAACAAAGTGCGAAATGGTAACCAAGGCCCAGTTCTAAAGACAGTTGCGCTGTTATTTTCCAGAAAAAAAAAACAATATTCATGACGATATTTTGTGTTTTTGTTTTATTTCCTTGTTAAATGTTCTCTTTAAAAAAAAAACGTCTTTTTTTCGTCATAATTCAAGCGAAAAAAAAATGACATCAAGGTTTTTATATCGAAATTATGGAAATTATCGCATACATTTGTTTAAATGATACGTAATTCAACAATACACAAATTCAATATGGTTTAACTGTTGAAACAGTCAACTGAAAACACTTTACCGAATGATTGCCACAAATTTACACGCAACGTTCCACAGATTCTTCTTTTTTTCTGTTTTATTTTTTTTTATCCAGTCCCATTTTATGGTTGAATTTGCCATTTGGTTTTCTGGTTTTTTTTCTTCTTCCCAGTACATTTATTATTACGTTTCATTTCAACCTAACGAGTTTCATTCCAATTGATTAAACTTTAGCACAGTGAATCAATAGTATCTGTATCGCATTAGTCTTTCTCACTTTGGCTCTGCACTGTTTGGGCGGTGTGTGTGTGTTTTTTTGCTCTCGAACAATAATAACCGAAAATGCTGAAAAGAAAAGTGGATTTTACCATTGTAAACTTTTCAACAGACTCTATATCCCTTTCAATTGTTACTTGATTCGATGTGTTTTTTGTGTGTGTGTCTCGCTCTCTTGATACTGTCATGTTACTTGATTTTATTTGCGCGTGGGTTACGTTGTGTTCAGTGACTTGAGCAAGCCAAACAATGCAAATTTTCCACATAAATTACATTGTCGCGTATTTTTATGGATGGTTTTTCATTTCACTTTCGCAATTTCAATGGTTGAGAAAAAGAAACGACGGAATCGAATCAATTTCAAAGATTCACATCTGATTTTTTTTAAGAGAGAGAGTGGGTGCTTGGCATTGCATGCTCAATGTGAATCATTGATCATATCACAGATTCAGTGGGGGAAAAAAACGAAAGTGTTTATTGATTTATGTATGCGCTTGATGAGTTTATCCGTTGAATTCATTGAATGTCACTGAATGACCAAAGCCTGTACCGCTGATTATTTTATCTAAAAATAGGTATCACGATGCAAATCACAGTTTCTGAGTCACGTAGAAGAAAATAGAAAAAAGAATATACGACTTTTTAATGCTCACATTTTATGAATGGATTCTTTGTTTAGCGCTTGACAACCGAAATGATGTTAATTAAAATTGCGTAAAACGTGCGTAAATCAAGTCACCATGGGATCATTAGAATGGGATACTGTAACAATTGCAATTGAGAAAATAAAACAAAAAAAAAGAACAAAACGCGTAAAATATTCAAATCATTGTCCAACAAGTCGATGAAATTCAGCATGTCTTGAAAATTACAAGGGCGAACAATAAATCCACATGATAAGAAAATGAGAGGTGTTTTTTTTGTTTGTATCCCTCACTAAATTAAAGGAAACTGAAAATCAAATTAAAAATGGAAGTTTTTTCTCTTTAAAACAAGAGCCAACGCATTCAAGCGACGCGTTTCCATTGTATCTAATTGTATTGCATATTCTCGACGTGGTTTTCCACTTGATGGCATTCATTAGAGACGAACATGTATAATTTATGTGAAGCGTGCATAATTAATATTCAATAAGCTTGTTTTCTCGAAAATCCGGCGTCGCTGTTACTTCGGTTGAATTCTTGATTAGGCCCATTTTTTGAAAGTCCGACTCTAGCCGATTTTTTTCTTCACATTTTCTTTTCTTTTAATTCTCTATCGTCTCTCTTATTAACTGTTTCATATCAAGGATGTGGTTTCAATCCATTCTTTCTGTACTGTGTCGGTGTTTCGTTAATAATAGATTGTTCATCGTTTTTGGTTTTTTTAAATGTATGTGTGTTTCATTTTGTCGTCTCGATGGTTGCGCATCAACATCAGATTTGAATGTTTTCCATATTTTACCCTTTAGCGCCATTGACGACGTTCATTTGATGGTAAAGCATTATTTTCAATTCACACTACAGTTGAAAATTGTGAGCACATTGTCGTAATGCCACATATGCCCATGCCACAGCCCAGGCCAATATTCTCGACGTTCATATATTCGACGTTTTGTTTGGTTTTCGGTAGCTCTTCACCTTTTCCAACACACACACACACACACACAATCTGCCGTACAATTTTCTGCATGTGCTGCGACCGTTGTTGTGAAGAAACCACTTTTTCGGTATTGAAGGGTTGTGTGTGATGTGATTATGATGTGGCGAATGCTGGAAAATGACGCATGATTTTGTTTTATGCAAAAACAATATAGAAAATGTCGAATTTGTGTATCGTAGGCGACTGACATGTCGTATACCTCGGTTTACAAGGAAGTCTAAATCTGTTTGGTATGAGATTTTTGTGATATTGGTTTTGTTGGGGAAAAAACCCCGGTTGCAAATGTGTGTGCATTAGTTGAATGTCGATTTTTCAGTTAAGACCGTTCATACTGGACATACACACGCACACAGCACACAAACCGGTCGGCATTAGATGAGGGTAGTTTTTGGTTTCTTTACGTACGCATTATAAGTATGTTTTTCATCTATTATTGTTCGGTAGGTATTTTTTTGGCCATTTTATGAACGTCCAACGATATGAGTGTGTTTGTGTGCATGAGAATGAGCTCGTTTTGTAACATTTTGACATTGTGATGTGTTTTATCACGCCAGCAATGGACTCAAAAATATATGGCCATCTGCAAATTGAGTGTGTGTGAGAGAGAGAGAGAAGGACAGAGGGAGAGATAGATAGAGAACGTAAGAGATCGGGTGGAGAGGCGAAAATGGTAAAATCGTAATAAGGGATCAAAAAACAGCAGCCAAAAATGATGGTGCGAGCGTTGAGCTCTCGGTTTGAACCTGAAATTCAAATCATTGAGATTGAGTTGGCCGCTTATATGTTGGTCAAGAAAGCACTTGATGCTTTAAAATATTTTATAATTAAACCATACTTGAGAAACCCTTCAGGTTTTTTTGTTTTACCCATTTTCCGTTAGCTCTTCGGGTTTTGCTCTTCCTCTCGAATTTTTCACCCCATTCATTTAGCATGTTGTTCGTCGCCGGCAATGCATGTTGCCCATTTGCTGAAATGTGTGTGAGCTTTTTTGTTGTTGTTGTTTTGTTTTTGATCGCATGCAAGGAATAAATCAGGTCCCGATTTTTAGCATTGTTTTGCATTAAACGGCCGCCTGCGACCATTGTCCTTAGCCAAATGTGTAATTAAAATATATTATGTAGCATCTACTAAATCATCAGACGGCATACTACATACATTCTTATGCGTGCGTGCATCGAATGAGTGCTCAAAATGCTGAGCTCAAGCCATTGTTATTCGATTAAAATGTGGAAGAAGTTTTTCGGTGCTGGAAAAATGCTTACGGATAGGAAAATTGAGTAAAATACCATTGAGCCGTGTTGATGTTTCGTGAGTGTGTGTGTTTTTTTTGGCCAATTTCTATACCCGAGCCACTCACAGAAACCATATCAAAATGAAGCCGCTCATCGTACTGTCCTTTTTCTAGCGGTCAATTTACTTATGCAAGTAGCCAATGAATGCAAAATATAAAGAAAAACATCCATCTCCATATTCGGGCGGGTGGACACAAAAATGCGAAATGAGTAAATATATTCAAGGCAACCCTTGGGATGTGAATCTCATTCTATTTCATTTTTTTTCTTTCATTTATACACATTATTTTAGTCACAATCTGACCAGAAGCATCGCAATAGTTGTAGTTTTCAACAAATCTTAATTGGAATCCCATTGACAGGCAACAATGTCCGGTTGGTTTTTAATAAAATTTATTTTTTTCGAATTTTTCGGCTTCAGTAATTATTAGAAAGGCTTCAGCTACCAAAAATTGTTTTACAATATTCATATTTTTCATTTCAGTGAACGGACGAAAATTTATTAAATTTACTACAGACAAATTGAAAGATAACACAACATGGATATTGTTTTCATTTTGAAATTTACTATGAGGCATCATTTTTCGAGCATTGTTTTCGTTAATAAACTTTTTAATATAAACTTCCGATGGTGTTTGGCGCTTGATGAAAATTAATTTTCATACAAATATTTCTTACTCGAGGTATTCGAACACTCAATTAACAACGGAATATTTGCGTAGACTATGTTTTGGATTCCAATAAAATGAACATTTACTATTTTTATTAATCTTCTGTACAAAAGGTAATGGTGTTGTGCACAAAATTAATATTCCAAGGATTTGCTGTGTGTATTTACATTGTTGCAGTTATCAAAGACTTAAGATGAACTTATTTTGAGTATCGACAAACCTAGATCCAAGGGGCAGATCACTCAAAAGTAATTTCTAATTTCAACATAATTGCCATGTAATTTCTAGGTAATTTCCACCTAGAAAGTAATTTCTATGCAAAAAAAGTAATTTCCATGTAACAAAAATAATTTCTATGAAAAAAAAGTAATTTCCATATAAAAAAAAAGTAATTTCTACAGAAAAAAAAGTAATTGCAACACCGGAACTGTCAAATATTGTCATTTGTATACGGCACATGTTTATTTTGTATTCAATTGGTCAACCGAAGTCTATTGGATTTTACTGTTCATGAAAATTCTGTGATTTACCAAATTTATTCAAGTTATTTTAATGTATTGGAAAATTTTGTAAATAGTGCTATTTTATAATTTGCGAGCGAAAATTATCCAAACGATGCCTTTTGACATTATTGTGAAAATAACTTGAATAAATTTGGTATATCACAGAATCTTCATGAACAGTAAAATCCAATTGACTTCGGTTGACCAATTAAGTACAAAATAAACATGTGCCGTATACAAATGACAATATTTGACAGTTCCGGTGTTGCAATTACTTTTATATGGAAATTACTTTTTTTTGCATAGAAATTACTTTCTATGTTTAACTTATGATGTTTAACATACATCACTTTCGATTTAAATTTTGATATTAACGTGAGAAATTGAAATGAACAAAGTGAATTACATCATGAATGCACCAAATGTGTTGATGATTTGATCGTTTTGACATATAAACGTCATTATATTTTGAAAAGTAATTTCCCATTGAAATTGTAATTTCCCATATAGAAAAGTAATTTCCAAGTAATTTCTCAATTTATAAAAGTAATTTCCAAGTAATTTCTTAGAGTGATCTGCCCCTTGCCTAGATCACATCCCAAGCTTGAATAATTATTGAAAATCAAGTCTAGTGTTATTGATGCATTTTACTTATTATTTTCAAAAATATTTCAGAACTTTTTTCATCACCAATAATAAATCAAATGCTCATCATGTAGTACATGCAAGAATGATCTAGGAATCCTGAATGGGTTGGGAAATAGTTTTATAAAACAACATTGAATACCAGCGACTAAGACTCTAATCATTAATTTCTGTTTGCGTTTGTGTTCGTAATGGGCATTACTGATTTTTAAATTAGCAAATAACAGCCTGGTTTCAAAGGAAGGCCGATGTCAACGAACAAAATTGGACTTTCACGGACATCACTCTGGATTCAACAAATGATTATGGATTTGAATGTATCTCACCAAATGGAATCAAAAACACTTTGACACATTGTTGACCAAAGGTGGCTGTTCGCGAACGATGTTTTAGGTTCCACTGGCCCAAAGTCCAATTTTGTTCGTTGACATCACTAGTTCTGGCCTTCTTTTGAAACCAGGCTGTTATTTGCTAATTTAAAAAGCGAATGCTGAATTCATCTACTCTCTAGAATCTTTAATCCAATTAATAAAGTCAAACCGATAAAAACTAAATGATGTAATCGACCGAAAAAAAGTGATCACGAAAACTGACACCCTCTTAGAATCTTCAAGAAATTGTCATCATTAAAAGTTTTGAGACTCGATTATTCTTCCTTCAAAAAATCTTTATGCATAACTTTAATCGTCTTGCTTATCATTGGCACGCTTGTTCATATTTAAAGTTATACATGAACAATGTAAAAATTGACGTGAATGAAATTGCGCCAAACAAGAGTCATCAGTTGTTGCCCTTGACATACTTTAAACTTGACAACAACAACAAAATAAAACAAACCTCGAAATGAATTCACGAAACGAGCCAATTAGCTGAAAGTCTCGAAGGAATTCATTGAAGTTAGTCTAATTTGCAAATGAATTATAACTCGTTCACGAGTTTAATGTCTCGGTTTTGGAAAAGTCGCACAGTTTCTAAGAACAAATGGCGTCAATGATGAGAGAGACACTCTCACACATTACAACCAAATTTAGGACGGAACTGTTATTTCAAATATGTTTAACTTTGAAAAACTTTCGAAATTGTGTGTGTGTGTGTGTGTGTTTGTGCAGAGAGAAAGAGAGAATGAGAGTGTCTGGTAGTAGAGAGTAGAAAGTTTTCATTCATTCATTCATTTATTCCGTGTTTTGGTAGCGGAATTGTGCCAAATTCGGGTTTTGCGTAAAATGAAGAATGAAGTTCCTTGTCAAGGCCACGCGAGAGTGAGAAAGAATGAGAGAGAGAAAGAGCATCGTTCATTGTGCGATGTTTTCAAACCCATTAAAATTATAACTTTTAAATTATTTCCCCCCAAAAAAGTTCATTGTTGTTATCCAACTGTTTTTGTATGTGTTGTCGCTTAGCCTGTGCAAAAGCGTCTCTCTCTCTCTCTCTCTCTCTCTCGCTCTCGATCTCGCTCTCGCTCTTGCAGAGCACACTGCCAAACAGCGACCGACTGTTTATAATCAAAGTTATCGGTCTATGAACTTTCTCTTGAAGTTGTCGAAAAACCGGCAAAAGTCTTCAGACACTTTTCTCTTTATTTTAGGGAAACTTTCATTAAAGTTCGTTGAATTTCTATGTGTTTTCTTCTTGGTGTTTTATATGCGAATTGTGTGTCGGCGACTTTTCGGCGTGTTATGTGTTATGAGTCGCTTGTCTGTAAATTGGGCGTGCAATGACTGTTTGGTATTTTGGTGTCAAATCTGGCGAATCGTCTCGACTTTAAAATTATAAATCTCTTCCTGCTTTGCATAGCGGTGTTGGTGTCATTTTATCGTCGCATATTCGCATATTCATTGTTTGTTTGCCATTCACTACGCAAAACATATTTACACCAACCATTTTTTGGTAATAAAAATTGTGCGCGCCATTCATTTGAATGTGTTCAATCTATTGCGATGCCATTGCCTTGCCTATGTAAATGTTTAGTGTTCGCTGTGCACTTGTTTGCTCTAATATTTGTATTCAGTTCGGCCTAGAAAACAAATATTCAAGTTCGAAACTAACAAAGAAGTAGGAAGCTGAAAAAAAACAGACTTCGTTCTTTCAAATCAAAGTTTATTTCTGGTTGGCATTTTGTTTGTTGTGTACTTTTTTTTTAAAGTGCCCAGGGAATTTAGGTATATACATAATAATCAGTTAGCATACATCCGAGTTTCCGGCTCACTAAATTCTGTCGTCCAAATGATGTCCGCGTTTAACATTTAAAAGAAAGTTAAATCATAACTAATTATATTTTTGAGAGAACACACCCTCTGAAATGTCTGTCTGGGTAATTTTTGAAGCGTTTGAGCGATATGCCCAATTGTGTATGTGTGTAGGTTTGTTTTGGCGGCAGAGTTTTTAAACAAAATGAGCAAAGTCACAAAAAGTAAAAACCAGAAACGAGACAATGAACCAGAAACAACTATGCCACACACAACATAAACGCAACAATCAGCTTGAGTGCGAGCTAGAGAGAGTCAGGAACAACACCAACAACAACAATAACCAATTTTAATGCGAAAAGTTACTTTTTGTTGTTGTCGAAAACTTTGCATCGACCGAATTTTGGAATGTGTAAATTTTCTTTCGTTTCGGGCCACATTTAACTTTTTTGTCTGGCGCTCTCGATTTGTGATTCCAGTTAATTTTTAGCCATTTAACGATTAATTTTTTGTGGCTGATATAAACAAAGTGAAAATAAGTTGACATAATATTTGCTGCAGTAATTGATTTTACCCCGTCGAAACGTTCAAAGTAGTTACATGCGAAGCAATATTGAACGTTTTGCGATGTTTTCCCGTCTGCCGTCCCACACTGTTCGCTCAATATCAAAATACATTCAGCCTCTATGCTGGCGCACAGCATTCAATTGGATATAGTTGGAGTTTGAGCAATACGCTCGCTGATATTAGAACGCTGGGTGTGTTTTACGTTAACGCCTACGCAAAGGTTGTACTCTGTCTGAAATTTTGTCGCATTCGTTTCCATGGAATACTGGAAGTCTATATGCTCAACGACGTTTTTTGTGTACGTTCGTTGGAACCGTTTTCGGTGGTTGATTTTCAGTCGCATCAGAACAGTGAAACGGAGAACTGCGTCGCTGCTGCGTTTAAACGCAAATTTTCAACGTTTTTACGTAACATTGTGGCGTTGTTGCTATGTTCATTCATCAAAAGCAATTGAAGGGAATTTTGTTGTTGTTGTTTGGCCTTAGAAAATCGTGGGAATTCGAATAAGATACGTGCGTTTCCGATTTTTTTTTCTCACACACATTTTCAACTCGCCAAATGTTTTTTTCCTCTATTGTTCGACTGGTTCTGTGACAAATTGAGTTGTGATGTTTACTTTTTTGGGTTCGTCATTTTTTCCCACGGAATTTTTTTGCACGCTGTTACATTGCTTTGTATGAAATTCGTGTAAATTTCGAATTTTTCTGCATTCTTTATAAAGACTCACTTTGCAATAAATTCTTGTTGTGTTTTTGATTTGATTACATTGGATGGCTTTGTTTAGGACTTCTGATATTTGCGTATGAATGACGATTTACAATGTTTTTGCTTTTGAGTAACGTGACCATCTCCTCTAGACTGAAAATCGAAGCACATATAAATCCTAGCTCAAAAACCAAAAATTTCCTTTAATTTCTGTCCTTTTCTCCTTAGCTCAAAAACCTATTCTATCTAGTGTTAATTTTGCTTTCTTGGACTCAAGCAAATTGAAAAATTGGAAGTATTTACGCAAAAGTAAAAAAATCGGCATAAATTAGTACAATACGGGATTGTCTCGATTTAGACAAGATATAAAATCCAGAAAGACCAAAAAATCGGTACAGTTTTCATCAATCAGGTGGCCTTACTTTTGAGAAATAGACTATTTCAAATAGTTCTAAAAATATTCTACAAATCTTCATGTTGAAATGCTGATTCAAATCTGTTGTTGGACTGGTTTCGAATGCTTCAATGCAGCGATGGATTCGAATGCATCAATAAAAATTCTTCGAATACCCTGCATTGCTTGGCGCGTGGGCTGAAAGTGAAAAAAAAAATCTGAATCAGTCACTAATTAAACACACGTTTTTCATCGAAATGACTAAAAATGTTATCATAATTACAAGCGCCAGGCAACAGTCAGCAATTGGTGTATGGTTCGATCCAATTATAATAAATCGATGGTTGGTTCGCACAGCAAGACACTTGACACTTTTTGAAACAAACCGCACCACACGATACTGAATTTCACATCGCCAGCGCTAAACAAAAGCATCAATTACTTAAGGTTATTAAAACGAAAGAAAAAAAAAACAAGTAAACAAACCGTCGCTTTGCTTTAACATCATCGTCGACATTCACATCATTTACACCGACGTTCAAGTGTCTTACAAATTTCCTTTGTAATCAACACGATGAACAAAGAACAAAGAATACAAAAAAAAACATGTTAAATTATTTATATAATTACATAAAACACTTCTAATTAAAGCGAGAAAAAAAAAGATGAAGCGGATACAAATAAGAGGCGGCTATGCACTGTGTGTGAACATTGGCACAAGGAATTAGATAAAATGGGAAACCGTTGGAGAGCAAAATCCTTTCTGAAACAATTGGTGTGAAAAATAAATCGTCTTTATTTTTAAGAGAGCGCATCTTCATTGCTCTCGGTGCTAGCTGTGTGAGCTGGTCTAATTCACGTAAACGGATTCATTCACTTTTAGCAAGTGTCGTAAGCAACAATGGATCGGAGGGAAGAAAAAAAATCTGTATAAAATAATTCAAGTAGATGAATAAGGTAACAGCACAACTGGAGTACACGTGCTCATTGAATGCACGAAATAAGACAGCAACAACAACAACAACAACAACAAAAAATCGCCCCGGAATAAGAAAACACCGAGAGATTGTGATCTTGTTTTCCTATTTAAATTTTTAAATAATTACTAGACACGATGCGAATGTTTTGGTAAGTAATATGGGCTGTGTGTACTTCGTTGAATGTAGACCGCGTCACCGCTGGCTGATACACAGCGGTGTGTGTGTGTGTGTGTGTGTGTGTTTTCTTTTTTCTTCTTTTTTAAAAGGGCGAGATGAAAGCGCGAGAGAGGTAAAACCACTGTACGAATACGTGCACCAAGCAAAGTGCAACCACAGTGTAAAATATGCTCTCATGCAGAAGACATGATTAACAGACAATGGCAGTGATGCGTTTGGCTGGATTGTTTTGGTTGTGCGCCATGTATTTGTGGGACGACAGTGTTTTGTATTGCCCGTTCGTATTATCCCGGCTGACTGTAGATAGGCTTGATAAAATATGCACGCTTCCATAAATTTCATCGCACCTTTGAGAATGATTTTGGCCGCGATTTTCCGTTGTGTGCCAGCCGAATTTGTTCCATTGTCTTGGAAATGTTCGTGATTTTTACAGCTGCCACAAAGCAACAACAAACACACCAAAAATGCTGCACACACATTCACCGACAAAGATTTAGTAGAGAGAATTTTTTTTTTTGTAGCACGTCCATTATTTTCACCGCGCTAGTGGTGATAATATTTACTTTCACTTCCTCTCCTCCGTTTCTTTTCTTGTGCACGATTTATGCCATATTTTGTTGTTGTTGTTGCTATTACATTCTGACCATGGTATTGTTACGAGCGTTGGGATTTTTCATTAGCGGCATGGTTTAAAATGCCTTTTGGCAAAAAGTTGATAAGAGAACACAAGAACCGGAGAAAAATCAACGGCGTGAATGCATTTTGAAAGAGCAACCAGATGGAAACGAGACCAAACAACGCGGTAACAGTTTATTTCGAAAAATGTTCACATTTTAAATGGGAAGACAACGCTTGGCACACGTACTTGGATGCCCCGTGCTTGCGTGCGCTCGGCTCGGTTCGCCAAGTCAAATCGCCAGGAAGGCGTAAGATATATTTGATTTCTTTTCTTCTTTTCTTCTTTTTTTTTTCTTCATTTTGCCATTATGCAAAACTCGCGGTTCGCTATTTATTTTTCACTTCAATCACAGCATGCGTTCTATTGTGACAAGACTCGGTGTTGGGCTTTGGATGCAAATCCATAAATTTCCATTTACTGTAAGAAAATTTGCCATCATTCTTCGTTTTGCATTATTATTTTAATAAATAAATTTGAATTGAAAATTATCGTAAAAACCTGGTCATAAATTATGCGCACCGAGCATTGAAATGCATAATGATGGAAAAATGGGCCCGCAAAATGGGAAAATAAATTTCGATCAGCAGACAAGCAAAATTGAAAATTAAGATTTCAACAAATAGCATTGATTTGCCATTTCGACATCAAGTGATTTTTGGCAATCTGATATGGCTCATAAGAGCCACACTAAATCCGATAAAAATTCAAATAAAAAAAACAACAACAAATACTTTGCTGTCATCGATATTGAATGCCTTTGGGCGATGCTCAAACGAGAGTTTGTGTGCTGCTGTTATGCGCGCAAAACAAATAAATTCACCCAAAAAATTGAGCTGGCTGTTAAATCAGAAAAGCTGTCAATTGACAAACAACAACACACAAAGGATCACATACAAATTACAATAGGCTAAATCAACACACATACACACACACAACACAAATCCACCATGTAAGAGGATGCCGAACAATAACCCACAATAATAAGCATCACAGATAGGGAAAAAAAGACGCGTGGAAAAGACGACAGAGTGAAGGAAAGGAAAAAAAAACGGTGGCAGCTACAAACGATAATAATTTCTCTACTTATATTTTATTGTGCTCATAAAGAATCGTTATCTACTTTCTTCTCACTCCATCGAGTGGAGTGAGGCAAGTGAGGGCGTTGGCATTGCCATTCACGAGTTCTTACGCCAAGTCACTCTCTATGTGAGTGATTTTATGGTACGGCAAAATTATAAAAATGAATCAAAACCAAAAGTCATACACATCGGAAATGAAAGAAATAACCATCGCCACTGCATTCTTCGTCTTTATTATATTATCCATTACACACAAAAAAAGCGGCCGAAAAAAAATGTTGAAGAAAAATTCCTTAACTATGTTTTTGCACTTTTCTCAATTTGTTCTCTTCTCTTTTTTCTGCTTGTCCGATCTCCATGCTTTCCTTTTGAATTGGAGTAATTTAGCCTGGAGCCAGTGGATAGCACGACTATTTTATTGCACGTTTACTCTTTTCATTTATCTAACACGGAAATCCCTTGTTATTTAATACCCCAGACACTTGCAGCAGAGAAGAGACACTGGAACCAGTGGAACTGGTGCCGTTGGTATGTCAAGAACGCAATGAACAAACAAACAAAAAAAATACACACACGAAAAAGCGAAGAAAATGTAGCCGAACCGTGTGACATGAAATAAGAGAGTCTTATGCTATACGATGCCTTTTCTATGGCATCAATCCTCCCCCCAACACTCACATATCGTCAATAAAAATCGTATGGACTCTACACGCTTATTCAAATGCAAAGGGGACATCGGAATCACTCACTCACTCTTCCACCAATTTTGCTTATGAATGAAAACGGTTGGGAAAAAATACGAAAGAATAATAATCATCGGGATGATAAACGAATGTGTATGTGTGAAAGAATTGAACAAAGAAGCGAGAAAAAAATGTGCGCCTTGACGTGAAATAGAAGGAGATAGAGAGAGAGAGAGAAAGAGCCAAAACAGATCATCATAAGGATCATTTCTTGCCAAAAGCCACTTGAATGACACACAAAAGAAAATTGTTTGAATAGAAAATATAAATCGAAAGGAATTTTCTCGCTTACGGATATGAAAACATATTCATAAAGCATTCTCACCAGATTTTCTAAGGCAATGTGGATGCTCAGGCCAGAAACAAGAAAGGAGAAAACACACACACCAAAAAAATACTGGGATATATCTGAGAATAGATCTACTTGCCGCGTGGTAACACGCCAAATACACTGCTAGATTGAGTGCTGGAGAAGTGCTGTTTGAGAGGATACCGAAAAAGATTTATTTTATTATTATGAGTGTGACATTGTTCAGTGACTTTATGCATACGCAAAATACACTTATCGCCGGCGACAGCCATTCAACAAACGCGAAAACAAAAGACACAGCCGCGTCTTACACTCGCACACACACACACACACACCAAAAAATCGGATACCAAACTGGTTCATACTGTTAATCGTAATCGCTGGCACTTCTTGTATTTTATTGTCCTGAATGCGGATTTCGAAGATTACATGACATTCAAAAACACTACAGTGTAATCGCTGGGGTGATGGATCAGGTTATCTAGCTGTGTTTTCTAAACAGTATTGAAGTACCATTGCTTGTGAATGGTGTTTTTCTCTATCATTTGAATTGTTTTTATAATTTACTGCTGTTCTTTGAGAATGTCACAAGCTGAAAAATAAATAAACGATTTCAAATTATTTAAATTGATGTGATTTTTGATGTCAACAAAACTTTTTTTTTCGATGTCAATAAAACAAATTTCTGATGAAATGAGAAAATATTCCACATCAATAAATATCAATTTAACCATTGAAATTGGTCAATTTGTTTATTTATTCATTTTTTTTTGTTACCTATGACTCAAATTTGTATTGAACCAAAAATATCATTTATCAACAGTTTAAATCAATGAAAGAAATGAAAGCGAACGTCAGTTATGTCACCACTGGGAATTTAATCTATCATTTATTTAACCTCTGATTCGCCATTAAGCTGTACATCATGTCGATTCATCTTCGATGAAAATGCTTCGTCTATGAAGATTTATCACAGCTGAAAAACGATGCGTAGATATTGCCATCTAAATCCATTGTAATGAACCAATAATTATGTGGGGTGGTGCGTTTTTTTTGTCTGTAGTGTAATTCCGCCTGTCTGAAGGATGCTCTCAAGATGGCCCCAATTCCATGTCTCACTGACATTGGTCACCATATATTTCCATCGTTATATTCCGATATGTTTTCAAGCCACTTCCTGAGTGCTCATCGAGCTTAAGTAAAATGGTGATATAATCACGCACTTTTTTTTGTGTTGACTCAATCTTTATCATCGTTTTTCTTCGTCTTTTATTGACAGCTCAATTATTTTGTCACTTGAACGATGGAATTTACCATTTAGTCGTCGTTAAAATGTCTGAAACTCTGTTGATGCTATTGATTTGGTGTAAAACTGAGAATATGTTCGTTTCAATCAGAAAATAAAGTTTTAGTTTTGAAAATGCCATTTGTGTGTGTGGCGCTTGAAAGATAAAGAGATGATTTGTTCACAGTGTGATTCGTTCACAATTTTCCCTTGTGCTACGTGATTTTATTCATTGCACATTTGCTGAACCCAATCGTCACGTACAAATCACGCTGACATCATATTGAAAATTTGTCGCTATTTTCCATATAAAATCACTTCAATAACAAATCACATCATTACTAATTCATTGCAATCATCAGCAGTTAAAGTAAGCGACATGAAAATTTTCGTGCTGAAGAGCACAAATCGTTCCTTAAATCGATGAACGATGTGTTGAGGAATGATGTGTGAATGTTTGAATTAAAGGTGCATAAAAGCCACGACAACTGATTTTCCATAAACATATGAGAAAGTTGATGGTGGCAAAATTGTCTAGAAAATCGTGTGCCTGAATTTACCTGTAATTGATGAACAAATTGTGTGTTAATTTTACTTAAATGAAATAGATTAAATAGTGGCTTGATTTGATGACATAAACACCGATTCAAATCAATTTAAATAGCAAATTCACGCGAAAATCGGCAACAATTCAAACGTCAGTAATTCATTCGAAAAAATCCATTGTCATTGGCTCAAGAGGCTCTCATGATGACACAAACACGCTTCTTGGAGTGTTATGAATTAACGAAGTGAATGCCGACACATTTTTCCGCTTGAGCAAAACATATTAAGCAACAATTTAAAGAACTTTTAGTTTGATTTTCACTGTGCCATCGTGAGAGCGTGTTGAAGCAAACAAAGATTTTGTTAGCAATACTAGCAGCCTAGCTAGCAGCAATATGACGTAAACGGAATGGTTGTTGTGGTTTCGTAAAATGCAGTGAGAAGAAAAACAACCAACCAAAAAAAAAAAACATCATTCAGTGGCAATCCATTAAGGACAAATTTGTTGGATTCTGTATCTAAGCACATCTTGACTCGTTTATTTCCTTGAGGTCCCCCGTTTTCCGTTCATGGAAGTTCCATGATGGTACTTGCTTAACATTTTGTATTCAAAAGCCATCAACCAAAACGAAAAATGCACCAAAAAAAAAGTGATACTACTGTAAAACTAACCGAATTTACTATTTTCTGGTCGAGTGATTGTTTATGTCTTTCGACAGTATTTGATTTTACCGTCGTCGAAATCTGTTTTGCTGCAGCACAAAATAACAAAAAACAAAAAGGCTCAAGCCTTTTTCGGTATAATTGTTGAATTTTACTGTGCGATTTATTTTCTAGTCGAGTAATTGCTTTAAGCCTTCAAGCCACATTTACACACGCTCACCAAAATCAGCAAATGGCAATTTTTGCATCCATCTCATCTTTGGCTTTTTCACTGAAACAAGAGCAAATTTAGCGCTACTGGCTGCTGTTTCGTTTGGTTGGAGAATCTAAGTCGGAAGAAGTCGTCGCATTGAAGCAAAAACCTGGGAAAAGAAATACAAGATCGGCCTCAGCAGCTCAACAACAACACTCTCCAGTTTTGTTACATCGCAAATCCAACTTACACTCTCAGACACACGGGCCACACAATGACAATGTAAAATATGTTGCATAACAATAATAAGTTTTTCCACACTTTAAGTGCGGTGTCATTATTATAATATTACAACTTCAAACAGTTGCCGCCAAAAAATAAAAACGAACCAACCCTCAACAAAAACCCACGCTCTCCTTCTCTCTTGCTCTTGCTCTCTGTCAATTGTGTGCTCTTAATGTCGTGGCAATGCTTTAGCTTCACATACCTATCGTCGTGTATTGTCTATTTCGAAAATGTAGCACGCATTACCAACAGATTACACACATTTTCATTTCGAGATAATTCCAGTTTTCATCTTCTTCTTGTTTTTTTTTTTTTAATTTTCAACAGCAAAACAACAGCATTTTCAAATGTGTTATGTTTCATTTTAGATTTTTGCCTTTTCAATATGCAGCCAGGATGTGCAATGTGCATTGAGCTTGGTTTTTGAATTTTACAACAAACAAACCAAAAAAAAATGTGAAACTTTTTACCATGTTTGTTGCGATGGAAATGTGCATTGTCTGTGTCTGTGTATGTGCTCTCTATGCGAAATTATTGTAAAATTCCAAACCAAATGCATGAGCAATACAAAACACGTGTGCCAGCTAATTACTTTATTGAACGTGAATGTTTCGAAATGTTTTCGAATAAAAGTATTATTTCTGGGTCTGGTTTTCAATTCTTTCAAGTAGTTTCGAATGGTTTTTCACCAGTTAAATGTCAACTGTGAACTTGTAACAGCGGGGCGGAAAAAATGGTTAAATCATGGCATGTATCAGCGTATTTGGGGACCGTATGATCGAATTGAACTTATTAGAAGTCAGAACAGTGACTACAACAATCCATGAGCATTGGATTTAGTTTGAACCCTTTTTGGTTGCTGTTGTTGTTGTTTAATTGACATTACTTCAAATGGCATACAATAAAGCTTTGATATCCGTTTTCCAGTCAAACGGTCACGGAAAATGCTGTGTTGTACGCTTGTTGTTCGGGTTTTTTCGTTTTATATCAGAGTCATGTCTTAAAGTTCATTTTAAATTCAATTGATGTCAATTTAATACAAAATACCTCCGAACATTTCCGGGTAACGTCACTCAGCGTAAGTTTGGTGTTTCAGTTTCAAGCCAAAAACCTCTGCTGTATTTTAAACTCTTTTCGATATATTTTATTCGTTTCTGTTCTTCTACTTGTTTGTTTTTTGTGTGTGTTACGTTTGCTGACTGAAAATTTCCCATTACAACTTAAAAGCTCTGCAATTGTTGTCCATCGACATGCTTCGATTACGTCATTGATCCTTGTTTTCAAGGATTTTTTTGTGTGTTCTTTTCCTTCGTATGCATTTCGATTTTACTGTTCATTGTTTGCATCGGATACCGTTTTTAATCTTATCTGACGATGGGTTTTTATTGAACACACAAAATGAACACACAAAAAACAACAACGAGAAAACAAGTTATTTGCATTATCCGATCACAATTAAAAACTTTCTAGACGTTTTCCGTTGAAGCCAAATATGGCGTATCAAGTGGTGACTGTTCACAAGGGAGAAAATAGAATCCTCATACATTTAGTGCGTTTGTGTCCATTTTGTGTTGGGTGCAGTCGATGAATAATGCGCATTCGAAGTGGGTTAAACTGTTCAGTGGCGACATTCAAGGAACATTTGCTTATAGTCTTTATATTTTGCGTCGATGGAAAAATGCAAACAATATCGATGAGATGTTGTATTAAATGAAGAATTATTGCTGCAGCTGTAAAGTATGATTTCAACAAGAATAGACAAGGACTCAACTGTGATTCGGACGTTTTTTTCAATGAAGATAACCTCAATTGGAATATAAATGGGCTTACATGCGTATGGCTTACTTTTCCACACTTTGAACCATTCAAGTGATTTGTAAAATTGATTTTAATGTGAATTTGACTTGAGTAGAGAGTGTGAAGATTTCAAGTAATGCATATTGGAAAGAATCGAGAAACATTTGAATGCAAACAGAATGATGTAGTGTTGAAATAAGTGAACGAATCTTAAAATACTTGGGGTGTGTGTGTTTTCTGAGGATGGAAAGTTCAATAAAGAATTTGAACACAGACGAGTCATGGGAAACAAAGTTATAACATTCATGTATGGGAGCGAAAGCTGGCTCGATACGCGAAATTTAATTCATGATTTGGAAGTTACTGATATGAGAATATTACAAATAATTTCGGGAGTGTCCCGAAGAGATCAATGGGATGATCGAATTAGTAATGACAATATGCGTGAAGATTTGAATATTGTTTCTGTGGATGAGACTGTCAGAAAGTCAAGATTGAGATGGATATTTGAGTAAACAGAATAAAAAAAAAAAAAAACAGAGTAAACGATCACTCTAGCCTTGAGAGTTCTGTCACTCAATTTCTTTTTTGTGTGTATTAAAATCAATAAACACTTTTCAATCGAACTTTGAATTCATTCTTAAAACAGCAACTGAAATAATCGAAAGTAATTTTTTTGAGGGTTTAAAAATTTGAAAGTATACTTTAAAAATTTCAAAAAAAAAGTAAAATGGATCGAGACCGAGTGTGAGTAGAAAATCTTGTTGTTTTCCGAATTAATTCAGAAGCGTTATAAAATAATGAAAATGTTTTCACCCTGTTTGTAATAATTCCAGTTTGCGTGCGGCTTTATCCATCAGACTCGAAGAAGAATTGGATATTACGGCTCAGTATTTGATTGTAAATTTCTTGAATGATCGTATGGATGCAAACAGTATCCGTATCATGCGTGATAATGTACACAACGGTTGGATAGTTGCCTATAGCCTAGGGGCTTCTGAGTTGCGCGATTCCCAAGAAAACTCGCAAAAAATCGTGGGAATCGTGCGAAATAGCTAAGGAATCGCTAAAGAATCGCGGGAACCGTACAAATTCGCTGAGGAATCGCAGGACTCGCAAATTTCAGTATATTTTATATGAAAGTCCACGCGAGTCCCTACGTTCAAATACTATGCAAAAAGTCACAAATATTGCGATTCCGTGCGAGTCCAAGCGAGACTTTTTGCCAACCAATTCATCATTTCACTAATACACGTTCGTTTGAAATTGTATACGATGCAAAACTACAAATGTATTTATACATTTTCGATTATTAAATAAGTCAAATAATAATATATAACAAAACAAAGAGAAAAAGTTTTAACGCAAATATTATTAAATAAAAAATCTCTTCATTTGTTTTCAACCATTTGATTATCGATTATCGTTGCCATTATAAAAAAGTGTGACATTTCACTTGCAAAACAATGAACTATTAACAATTCTTGGAATTTCAATGCCCAAATTCGAATTCAATATTGAAAAAATATTCTCTTTCGCCTGAAAATTTCTCTGTATCTTCCTTTTTTTTAAAATGAAATGTTTTAACAAGTGGTACAATACACAAAACAAACAGTTGAAATGATGAACTATTTATGACTGAATTGAAAATACTTCAAAATCTGTTTTTGTCATTTTAAAATCTAATAAATGTCACTTGGACTCGTATGGACTCGTACAACATAGTATTAATATGCGTAAGACTCGCAGGGACTCGCAGGACTTGCGGGTCCCATTGTATAACATCATAGGAACTCGCAGGTCTCGCTTTAATACTAAGGGAATTGCAAAAGAATCGTGGGACTCGCTTGACACATAAGCCCCTAGCCTATAGCTCAACTGAATGGTTAAATGATGTCTATACTGTTGATCGCTTATGCATCTATTCACCGGATGCTAACTTTCAAAAGAATAACCTGACTGATTTGTTTAGAAGAGAAATTAATAGTTGGTTTCGAGGACGTGTTGATGATAGGATTCCATTTGAATATGCTATAACTGTCAGGTCCCGTATGGGGAATGACGTAATGGAGAGGTTTTTGTGTGTCCTTTTTTTCGCACTGATGAAGCTTAACGGTCGTGATTTACGTTATTCTCACGGGTTCCATGCATATCCTATGAACAGCTCTAGATTAGGGGGTGTCTTTCATATCGGGATTCGAGATTACATCTTTATCCATCTTACTCAGGAGTTAGGGGGTAGAGATGATGAAAATAATCGAATGACCCAATTTCCAGCCTTTGCATTATTTGATCTGTAAAGTTTAAATAAAAATAAATATCTGCCGTTTTTTTGAGTGACTAGTGCGAGACTATGTATTAATAAAAATTCGCCGCAATAACAAACCATTACATTCCACAATTTTTATAATTCAATGTGAATTTTAATATTATGTATGCGTATGTAGTTTTTTTATGTTTAGTTTTATTATTTTTGTTTTCTGGTTTTTGCTCATTCGGATATTTTCTATTCACTTTCTTTCAACTTGCTCTCATTCAACGTCATGTTTGGTTGTAACAAAAATGTTCTCGCACACGTATTACTTGGCGTTTCGAGAGTTAATTTTCATTTTTCATTGTACTCCTTTCTTGCACAAAGCTTCTTCATGAACAGATTTTTGAAAAGATCTCATATTCTTCGTTGTTTGTGAAATACGGCCTTGATGTTAACTATGCCTTTAATTGCAAAGATTTGAAAAAAAAAAAATTTTTTATCAAAGTTAAAAAGAGACAAATTGTCATTTCAACATTGTAATTATCGATTGAAGTGGCTTCATAAGTTCATTCAAATTTTCTTGTTAACATTTCAATTTATTATGCAAATTGGCGTTGAACAGGATTCAACTTGAAATTTCCAACTAATCGACATTCTAAATAATTGCAATTAGGCGTTGGTGGCAATTTATTTTAATAACACATTGGCCCAAATGAAACATCTAGCGTTCCATTTAAGTTCGTGTATTTAAGCAAAAGCTTCCTTTTTAATCTTTTATGCAATTCGAATTGTTGGGAATGTAGAAAAAGTTAATTTCTGTCGTGTTCTTCCATTTGATTGATGAGATGAGAAAATGGCTCGTTTAGTGATGACATTTAGCGAACGCATCACAAAATCTTCATAATCTCTTTAAATATAGTAATAAGCATACGCTGTTGCGTCATAAGTTAAAATGCTCAATTCATGGGCCGGGTTTTTCTGTTGACGCTGCTGATGAAAAGTCGCATACATTTAATTACTATAATTCGTGTCGACTACTACGAAAACCGATTTGATGTGTTGTGTGTGTGTGTGAGTGTTTGTGGATTTTGCGGTGGCTGAGCTCAATTCATGTCGTATAATACGACTCGTATTTCGTGTGTTTGAGGATATACGTGATTATTTGTTTCGTACCGATGGTAAATATCGTTTATTGCTTGTTTGAACACGCGTCATTCTGTGTGCACATCAGTGGCAAAGATAAGCCTTTAGCGAGAATGTGAATAAGAGAAGAAAAAAAAAACATCAACAACAACAACCCATTAACCAAAAATATGAATGCTTGTGCTCATATCACGTTATTTGAATGAGTTTGCATATCGTTAAAATACATTCCATGAATCTACTTAACGACAATTCGTCATTTAATCAAACATTGCAATCAAATTCAGTTCATCAGGCAACGCCACACCACCCAAAATAAGTATGCGCGTGTATTTTTCACAATTTAAACCGCACTCTTTAATTAAAGAAAACCCATTAGTGCAATGACAGGAATCTCTTCGGTGTTGGCAGTGTGGCGTCTCAAGTGAATCACAAAATGAGCACGTTAATCCTCATCCTCGGTAAACTATTGAAAATTACTTGAGCATACAATTTATGGCATTATTTATGCTGAAATGGGATTTGTATGGCAGATTTTCAACCCATTTCCTAATGTGAAATTCATATCGTAAATTTATTATTGTTGCAAGAGGGAAAAAAACCTCGGGCGAAAGAAAAAAAATAGCTTTTTATTTCACACAGACTGTGACTGAAAACAAATGGCAAAAATCCGGTAAAGTTGAAAAAGTGTCAAAATAACTCAACTAACTATGCAGAGATTGGAGTCAACAAAAAAAAAGAATCCACCAAAACTAACTGGAATCCAAAAAACAAATCCTCAAAAATAAATTGGAAAGTGTAAGGGCAACAGCTATTGGCGTTAATAATTCCACACATACACACACACGCACACCGAAAAATTGATAACCAAAATACCCGAAAACCATTTGTTCTTTGGTTCAAAAGTTTAATTCCCACACAATTGAGTTCGATACCAAAGAAATGCCACGTACCCACACACACGCACACACATACAGGACAGGCAAGAGAAAAAGATAGCCGAAAATGAAGTGGTACACAAAATATCTACGCTATAGCGATGCACACAAACAACCGAACACAAGCTGTCGAGGATAACAGTAAATTTTCGCATTGACATATTTATTAAGCCACCTCAGCAGTATCTTCGATGATAAATGTTGGAACACCGAATATGGAGTTGAATGAGCGTATATACGTAAGAATGTTATTTATTTTAAATATTGGCTCAAAGCATATGAGCGTTATGGGGGTGGAGAGGGAGTGTGTGAGAAACGGAGAAAAAGAGAAAAGTGTGTCGAAACCAGCCGATATGTATTCGAATGTTAAAAGTGTGCGGCAAAAGTATGAGAAGGTTATTTGCTTTTCCCTCGGACGATTGCATCGATGGAATATTTATGGTCGGTTTGCCACTTCCTTAACAGATTGTAAAAAGTCGACTGAATTTGGTTTACAAACAACCGAATCGCATATCATAAGTAGAACAAAATGCTGATGCAAACGAAGAGATTACATGAGGCCAACTTTCAACTTTCGAGTAAATATTCTCTGCTAACCCACATCGAATGAGAGGAATAAAATACACTATCAAATGATTAGAAACTGCTGCTGATAACACACACACACACACACACAAAACGAAGTGAGGCGTCGCTTTGGGCAAAAGAGACTGCAATTTGGTGTTGGCTTGATTTTTTTATCCAACAAATTCCATTTTATCCATTCTGTTTGATATTTCAGTTTTTTAGCTGTATTCATTGTGAACACGTGAGACTTCCAATAGCCGTCGATCCAAACCGTCTTTGATTTTGATGCCGTTTAGAAGAAAATATTTCACGTTTTTTTTTCTGGCCACTTTTTAACAATATCACTTTTCGCGTACGCCCAAAATTGAATCCATAAAGTGTGTGGCAGCAATTTTATGTGTGAGTTTCGTTTGCAGTGGAATCGCTTTCGTTTGAAACCAGCTTAAAGGATCAACACCGATTTAAAGCCAATAACCATTCATCTATCATATGTCGGTCGCTTGTTATCCGATGAGGGGCTAAAAACCATCTTCTATCTTCCAGCACACAAATTTTTACATTGATTCGATTGCTCGGTTTTTTTCTTCTTCTCTGTTGTTACTCATTTTTAGCGCTGAGCCTCGTGGTTATGATGCTATCACTTATGCATGTTTATAGCACTGTCACTTTCAGTTTTTTTCCTCATCTTTATCAAACGCTTTATGCTTCTGTTTGTTCATCCAATGGATTACATGCAGCAATCTTCATATGAACGTTTGGCAGCGAACACTTTTTTTTTGCAATTGCATCAAATACACATTTATGGTTATCATTTTGGTTATAAATTTATACGAACCCCTTTTCAATTCATGGCGTTTTTTTTGTTGTTGACAAAATTCAAATGTTGTAAAACCAATAAATCTTGCCAATTTTTTTTTTGACTAGTAATCAAAAGCGGTATTATCTAGAAATGCAATAACAATCTTCAGATCTAGTGAAACAGCTGAACAAAGCGATTTGACAGTCAGGGAACTTTTAATTGCTACATTGCAACATCTATTCAGATATTCTTAATTCTTATATAGTTACTAACTTCGCATGCTCAATGATTCGTATTCGAAAATAAAACAATCGTTTATATTGATGAGTCATCAATGATGACCTTGCTCAATAAGCTTGCTCAAGTCAATACTGTTCTCGAAATATTGAAAGAGAATATCTTAACATTTCATGAAAGAGAATATCTTAACGAAGCTGTGTAAACACTTGTGTACATCTGACATTAACAACAGTTTTTGAATGTTATTACATCACAATTGTTCAAAATATACGTCAATCTATGGATCAATCCGCAAAATAGCACTTGTGAAGTATATGCCACAGTTTATTGTTGTTGGTACAGATAAAAGCAATGCAAATGGATAAACAGAATAAAGACCAAAGAGAAATTGAAAAAAACAATGAATGGCTATTTATTCAAATCAGCACATATTATGACAATAAAATTATTGCTGATTGCCAGATTACAGGAGTAAAAAAAATATTTTTCACCTCATTGATTAAAAATCACTCGATCGCGTTGACGATTTTTCCCATACGAATGAAATAACAAAAGTATGGAGAAGATCGTGAATGATTTTAATAGTGCGTCTTGGAAAAAGAGCCTTAAAATATGCAAGAAAAATCCATTGAAATTCGAAAAAATGTTTGTACTTAAATCAGGGATTACTATCGGCTGACAATAACAGCCTACCTGAAAAAAGCAGCTGAAAATGGCTGATATTGCAAAATTTCGACTAAAAATAACTGAAGGAAGGAAGATATTTTCCAAATTAAACAATGGATTCCATCTTTGGGTTTAAGTTAACATGCACGTTGACATCTAAATTTGGATCAAAGTAGAACAATGGAATCCATTGTTTTATTTGGAAAATATCTTCCTTTTTTAGTTATTTTCAGGAGAAATTTTGCAATTTCAGCTCCTGTTCTCAGATAGCCTGCTATTATACAGAACACCCCTTTTAATTTCACTGCATGTGCACTTGGCGCACTGCACTGAGTTCGAAATTAGTTGAACGTCCAAAAAATCTATATCCTTGCGGTAACTTCCTATTGTAGATATATTTTTATATGCAATCTTTTTGATGAAAACAATTATGATAAAGAATTTGAGAATGCTGATTAGAATATTATTTTGATTTGCATGTTCGCAGTATTCAAATCAAATCAAATCAAATCAAATATATTATGATCAAAACATCATTTTTGGAGTTTTGAGAGTAACATTTTGAGTCAGACATCACATAGTAGTCCAAAAAAATAAAGAAACACAAGAAAAACTTATTTCGCCAATTAAAAATGTGAACTGTTCCCAAAAGTTTTAATTGTTCGAAATCATTCAACCGAATAGTAGAAGTGATGGTCCAAATTAGTGAATATAATAGCAACAGCAAGTATAGCAAATGCTTCAGAGACATCGGAAACAGAGATCGATAAATAGAAATGACAGTAAAAGAGAAAGTGATTAAGAGAAAAGTCATGAAAAGGGAAGAGGGATGAAATAACAAATAATAAAATCGAGGTCAAAGCGGTATTCTTATAATGATGTAGTGACAGCATAATGAACGCGAACAGACAAAAACTTCGATTCAAATAATATCATTAAATGGATGTGATTACGATAATTCAACTGATATCTAAATCGCTTTTGGATGTGCGTCTATTGTTTCTGCACATGCTGAACAAATGTTCATTGCCTGTTATGTTGTTCATTGTTTCGCAACATGCTCATTGACATGTTAACGACGTCAATGCGACAGCACAATCGCGATCGGTACGCGAATATATACTCTATATGTAATGTTTTATCGTTGTTGTTGTTGTTGTTGTAAATTGAAAGTGATGTAAAGTGGTTTTCACTGGAAAATTTTCACGACATGCACAAAACTACATTCATAAAAACTCATAAAATAACTATGTCAATCAATGAACCTATTACAGCGACTATATATCTGCCACATCTTCGCATAAACTTCACTCATTTCTAATCGCAGTTGATGGCATTTTATCGCATTTTAACATTACCGTGTATACCATTTTACGTCGAATGAAAATAGCTGAACGTCTGTCTAGACGTGATTTATGAACCGAATTTTCAGAATATGAGTGGGAATGCCATTTACCTCTCTCTTTCTCTCTCTCTCTCTCTCTCGCGCTGGTAGATTCATACAAAAAACGTGGCAACTTTTCACGCACACGAATGGCAATGAAAATATGTAAAATTTCATTAGAACTTCTTCAGTACGATATTTTATCTAGTTCGGTTTTTTTCTTCTTCTCTGCATTACAATTTAGCTGGTTTTATTCAGCGATAACAAGTGTATTGTGCTCCGTGCCTCACCACAACCCAAACCATTGGAAATTTCAATGAATTTTATCTAAACGACGACGATGTCGGTGTTGTTGCTGTTTTTTTTTTAAATGTCAGAATGCATACAGTTGCATTGAAATTGCTCGCATTTCGTGAGACGCAGCGAAAGAAATCAACCCATTGTGAAAATAATCGAAAACAAATATACAAATTTAAGGTAGTCGAATGGATTGTGTGCGTAATAAGTTTGCCATATTGATCCTATCTCGTATGGTATTTTATGTGGAGTTTTATGACGCCCAAAGAATGCACATTCGACTATGGCAAATAAAATCGACAGTAAACCGGTTTGAATATGTGCTTCCATCGAGTAATTGCACAACTGCATACAGTTTTTCTTTTATCTAATCATCATCTTGAGCTATTTTAGATCTTGTCTGAGCATAAAACTCACCCAACATTTGCGTTAACTTGATTTTTCGTGCAAACAAATTTAATTTGAAAATTGCTCAAGATAGAATGCGAGTTATTTGATGGTAATTCTGTTATAAAAACAACACACACACATTTCATTTCGGAAACATCAATACATTTTTCCGGTGTCTTTCTGTCGCGATTGCAAAGCGTGTGTATGCACAATGTGTGTTTGTTTTTGTTAAAACTCAAGTTGCGCTTTTTTTTGTCATCGGCTTGAGTGAGTCTTTGTTTTCTGCTCTGTGCACCGCATCACAAAAGCCACAATCATATAAAAAAAATGTATTGTGTGTTTATTGCAAATTTGTTGTTGTTGTTGTTGTGTTTCTATTGCTTTCTATTGCCACTGTCTGAACAAGGAACGAAACATCAATGGAGAAAATAAAAAGTGTCTCCAATTTGAACAATAGAAATGTTTTGTCGTGAAGGAATACATAAACAAAACGAGAAAAAAAAATTGCATGTTTGGCTGTTGCCAGTTGCTACTGGTGCCGGGGCTGTGACTGGTGCTGTTTCATACAACATCCACACGAATGAATTCGCCAACTTTAACTCTTCTGCCAGTATACAGTTTTTGTTCCTTTGAAGCTTCACCAAAATTCTAATAGGCATTTTTGCCTTTTTAAAAAAAAAAAACACACACAATTCACATATTGTTTCGGGAAAATGCCAGATGCTGTCTGTTTCGATTCTCTTCTTTTCATTCCACATTATAACAAAAATATGCAGCCACCACCAGTGACTTTTTCTGCTGTACCGACTTGTTTGTTCCGGATTCTTTTTCAATTCATTTGGCTTTTACTCTTGTTTTTTTTTTTTTTTTTTGCTCCCGACCAGTTCGAATACAAAACATGCACATCGTTTCCCATCCCATCACCTGACTTTGCGCGTGTTTCGGTATTGTGGATGTGAATTTTTTGTTGTTGTCCCCCGGTCTCTTTGCCCGGTTGAAAGAAATTGACATGAATAACTCGTTTATCGCAACAAATGAAATTCTTTGAATGCAAAACCATACAACTCTTTCGGTGTATTGTTGTCTCGTTTGTTATCACTAGCTATTTGTTTAGCGCTGCTTTGTGGACACTCGGCGGAGTTCGTTCATTGTTTTTTCTGGCGTGCAGCGTTAGAATAGGCTTTGACGGCATTGAAGGCGCCAATATCAAAGATTTTTCCTCGAAATGTGAACAGCTTTGTCATCCAGTCTTTTTTTTTTGGGGGGGAAAAAACAACCTGGTTTTTTCCTAGCTCAATATTTTTAATAGCAGAAAAAAAAACCGGTGGCTATTTCTATGCAATGTCTACATTGGTGCATTCCATTTAAAACAAAGTGAAAAACCAACCACTGGCGATCTGAGAGTATAATGGCTAGTTCTTTGATGATTGACCGTTCTTTTGCATGGCATGCAAAAATACGCTTCAAAGAACCGTTATGTTCAAAGCCACTTCACATGCCCAATCGACTAAGGTGCAATTTCAGTATGAGACTCTTTTATCATACTAAATTGAAAATTAAGAATGGAAAAAAAGTGGTAATGGTTTTGTTTCGTATGGGTTTTTTTGTGTTTTATAATCGCTTTTGAGGTGAAAGATAGAGGTAATAAATCATTTTCCATTCCATCGACGCGGTTGTCGTTCGAAGTTTTCATGTATAATATAATAATGTCTTGGGATAACCATCATCGAGCCACCACTACAACAATCAATTTAAACGTAACGAGAAGATGAACTGTTTTTTTAGGAAGAAGCCTAGCTTTCAGCCCATATACTTGAGTATTACAATCGCTAAGCGATATCAACAAAACCACCCATAAACACATTATTAATATAAATCTTCTCATCTTTTATTCAGACGTAAATAGAATTTTTGTCACACTATATTCAACACAATCCAGACACACAACGACTTGATGTTGATGATGATGACTGTGCAACGTCTGCAACGTAACATCAACAACCAGGCGCGCGCGTGTGTGTGTGTGTGCGAGATGCTTTCTTTTGCATTGTTTCAAATCGCTTTATACCTTTAAGGGTTCTCTCGTCTTGACAGTCAAATCGGTTGTAACAACCCAAAATATGTATTCGCGTAGATAATGTATGCTCACGTCTCTAATGTCAAATAGCTTAACTTGACTATAACCCAGCTCCTTTCCACGGGGCCAATGTGTGACTTGCCATAAGTTATTGCATATATTTTAACTTTAACATTCTCACACCCTGAAAATACGAAAATGCCATGTGTAATTTTTTTTTTGTTATTTTGTTTCTCTTCTATGCTTGCGTCATATTTTATATACTGAATTTTTTATTTTATTTTTTAATATTTTTCATCCGTACAAAGCGTGTGCCAGTTTGGTTGCTTTACTAGTATATTCTTTAACTGGATCATGCAGAATTCTTGTAAAACACCGTGAAGCGATACAACGTAAGACAATTTATTCGCACGCATGCCAGATATGGTAAAAGTAAGCCGAAAGAAAAAAACGCATCTCTTGATGTACACACGCACACACACACACATGTGGGACGGTGTGTGCCCGTATAGTTTTTCAGCTACCAAGTGCTTTAGTGTGGCTCAACGAAAAATCTGTTTAAATTTATTATACAGCATCAGAAAGAAGAAAAAAATACAACAACAACGAGCATGAATATTTTCACAAATGTGTTGTTTCATCTCACGATAAACCGGCACCGACTAAATGCTATGCTAGAACAGCCGATGCCATACTACGCACATGATATATACCGTGACTAATGTGTTGAACGCATTGAAAATTGTATGTAAGCGACACACGTTTGCAAACATCGTCATCGGGATATGTTGAAAAACACTGGTTTTTGTGGCGCTACGAAACAGGCGGCATTTTAAACATTTTTACATTGTAAATGTGTGCACATTTCAACCCCGTGCGATATTTCAGCCGAATAAGTGATTTCGATAGAATGAGAATGAATATTTTCCGTTGATATTCACATGAATTCACGTTGCACTCCAAGTGAAACAGTTTTATTTTTCGTGATATTTAAACGAACTGTGGTTCTGTGGACGGTCTTAAGGAGTGAACGGTTTAAATTGTATTCCAGTGAAAGTGCAAGTACATGCCATCATTTCACCGAAAAATACGCCAAAATCGTTTCACTTAAATCACAAACCGAATGGATTTTAATATGCATCTTTAACCTTAGCCAAAATATATTTTCAATAAAAATATCGATAGAAAGTCACGGTTATTCTATGCGCATTATATATGATTCGTGATTCGACTATGCATAAAATATGAATTCTTCCGCGGAATGGGTTACATCTTGGAGGGAAATTTATACACGATGCAGCCGATGTTTCGATGTAATACGACCAGCAAAATATGCGTCGAATTTACAAGAAAAATAAATAAATATTACAAGCGATTCAGAGGAGCTGATTGAGTCGGAAAGTGCTTTGGTTTTGATATATACATATAAGAAGATCGACTACACACAGCAGTAAAGCAACCGCATACCGCGATCCAAACCACAGATAAAGCTAATATATTTGCTATAAATCAAAATTGTTGACTGCCTATTACAGTGGAATGGAAACGCGCAACCACATTCGATAGTAGCTACGTCACTGATATGGAGCAAATTTTTAATTTGATATAGCAAAATAAATCCGGTATGCATTGACAGCGCACGTCGTGCATTTATGATCGATAGATTTTGATACTTTATCCGGCTGAGGCCCTCAGAGGGTGCATCGTGATGCGTAATGAAATTGCATTTATTTCGGTTATTTCTACATTTAAGTCAATGAATTAAAGTCATACATTAGCCAACACACCAAACGATACATATTTTATACTGAGCTATAACGATTGTTAACTAATAAATGCATTGATAATATTCAATATTGCAAAAAACCTAGGAATTTCGAAGGGTTTTCCCCCAAATCCAAAAATCTGTACAAATTCCAACAAATAACAGGTACTGCCTCGATAAAATCGGTACGGTTGGTCAGCCTAAGCAATGCACTGGTTGCGAATCATTTACATTAAACTTTAAAATGAAAATTGGATCCGATTTGTGGTGTTTAATCTTAGATTTATTACTCAAAAGTCCATTTAACTCAAGCTAAGCACAGTAGACATTGCCAATAAATTCATTATAATTCGATAAAAACTCAGCGATAAAAGCCTTTAATAAATATAATATGAAAAGGAGATGTGCGTGTGAATCGATATGGAAACGAAAACTATCATCAGATGCGACGAAAGGAGATGGATAAACTTTGCCGTAATCATACTCATGCTCGTACAATTTGCATAATATTGTTTTTCTGCCCACATTTTACCGTTAGAAATTTATAAATGCAAATCTCTTTATGGGCTAATGTTGATAGTTGTGCTCTGCATTGATGCTGGCAGAGGCGTAGAACAGCCGCTCACACGGTCTCTATTTGAATATGCACACATTGACTGCTCAGATAGAGTAAATATCGTACCGTTTGATAATTACAAACAGACCATTTTAAAATCTACCGTTTCCACCACATTCCCGTATTCTTCTGGTTTTGTACATCTGAACGTCATATCTTTTACATTTGCGGACTTCCTTCTTTTCACCGAATTATTCGTAGTTAATTTTTTGTTTTTTTTTGGTGTAGTAAAGATGGAGCCGAGAAATCAAATGATAGGAATTTATCTGAAGTAAAAGTGAGTGTGCGACGCACATGCATGCAAAAACCCAAATTCATTACAATCGGTTCACCGATTTAACCAGAAAATAAATTTGGCTGAATGAATTCAGTATAAGGGTTGGAATATCAACGGTATAATTTATTTGTGTTAAACCGTCTCGAAGACAACGAAACCCACTGTACCCTGTTCATATTCTCAATTTTCATGTGCCGTACACTTGTTAGTGCTTGAAAAGAATTCGGGTTGGTTGGAAATTCAAAATTCATAGACAATCTATATCGTTAACCCACTCTAATAAACTGGATTCACATCCTGGCCGAAAAATTCATTAGCTCGACTTTGATTCGTAATCAGCAGCACCCGTAGCATCGCATCGATAATTTCATTTGGTATTTTAGTGAATGTGTGTGTGTGTGTGTATTTGAAACCGTTTTATCTCGTTCTGCACCTGCCATTTCTTCGTTGGAAAAATGGTCGATATTTGTTGTTTCAAATTTATGGACTTATTTTAGAACGCAAAACATTTCCTCTGTTTTTTAAATTCATAAATTGATGATTTTTGTTTTGTTTTTTTTCAAATGATACTTCGAGTGATACAGAGTGTCGAAGAGGCTGCTTTAGTGTCGAATAAAAGTTTGTGACATCAGGTCACTTGCACAGTCTTTCAGCATCCTCAAATCGAAATTCATTGGAATAAGAAAAACCAATTTCTTGTTGCCGAAATTCACCTTTCCACCTTTCATCCAATAGTCCCAAGCAATCAACAGTAAACTCCCATGACCATTGTTATGCGTGTTGGTTGATGGGCCAAATGAAGATAAATTGCATTAAATATTAGATGATCGATTCTCCGTTAAGAGTGACGCATTGTTTTGTGTATGTGAAGAATCGCACGAGGGACTTTGGTGAAGTCGCGAGACAATCTATTGTCTTTAGCAATTTTATTTTTCGTCGAAATAACGCAAGTCTCGACTTATCGCATCAAATGTACATTGAGTTGTCAACTGTCCAATTTCCCAATAAATGCACATCGAGAGCCCCTTGGGAACGCAGCCACAATGCCATTGTTATTTATTTGAGGGAAAAATCGATGAGTTGACATTGCAAGCTACCAAAAAGACACATCAAAATTCCACTCTGTGTTCATCATTCATGGCCAAGGTTTTTGGTTGATTCTTTAAAATTTTGCAACAAAATTGCATTTATTTCACAATGTTTCTGTTGAATCGACCATCTGCCAATTTTATTCTCAGGCTGTATTTTATTTGTTCATATGGTTTTAAAAAGAATGAAAAAAAAACAAGTGAACAAAAATCCCCTATTTGCTACAAAGTAAAATGTGCAAAATGAGCGAATTTGCAGAAGAGAAAATCAGTGTAAATATTGCAAGAAAATTGGCAAAATCCCAACAACAAACGTTAACGGAATGTGAAATCGCAGAAACGGTTGTTGTTTTGCAAATATTCAACAAAATTGGCCCGTATTTTCAAACAAATCAGCAAGTAATTTGCCAAATATTTGCTGAGCATTGGAATTGAAGAGCCGAATTGAATCGTTTCTTTGTTCAACGATGGAAAATATTTGCTTTTTGTTGAAACATGAAGATGTTGTTGCTGATCGGTGTCGATTTCCATTGCAAACGATACACAATTGCATCAAATCTATTGAAGAAGCGAACAAATTGGAAATCTAATACAATAGCATTGTGTGTGTGTGTGTGTAGAATCGTACGTCGATAAAGATCAAACACTTGATTTGTCAAAGGGTTTATTTGTAAATAAATGGCAAGCATTTCAAGGCTGAATAGTTGGAAAAACAAAGTACGTTTTCGTTTTTCATTTGTTTGTTGATTAGATGATTTTGCTATTTCTTGTTTTTCCAGCCATTTTATATCGAATGCAGCATTCCAGAGAGAAACAGAAATACTACAATAAATCACATATCTTACATCTTACATCAAACGAAAGGTTAAGCTCACACATCACAAAATCTTAACAGCATGGGCAGTTTTTTGTTGTTGTTGTTGTTGATTCCAAGAGATTTAGAATGTCTACGCACGTAAGCCAATGTTGGCTTTTGAAAATGTTTTCGATGATTATTTTCAATAGGACATTTGTCATTTTCTGTGTGTGTGTGTGTGTCGAATCTTCATCAAAATGTGTGATGTTTACCACATGCCGGTCGATTTTCATTGGTAAACGTGGAGACGTGAGCTCAACAACGTGATTTGATACTTAAAAAGTCCTTTGGAATATATGAGATTTCAGAAATAAACGTACATTTTCGCTTCAACACTAGAGCTATCAGCCTCTGTTCTGAAAACACAAAAAACCAATATCCTCGAGGGCTGTTGATGTGTTCCAAAAAAACACACACAAACACTAACAACTCGGAGAGAGAAAGTGTCGGAACATCCGACATACAGATGAAGTGAAGACTGAAAGAACACGAACATGAGAAAACATTTGACAACGGACATGGTAACACTTGGTCAGTATTAAAGTGTCATTAAAATTTAATCATCAAGAGAATTTCGGTATATATATAAATAAAATGAATGAATGGTGAGAGCCAGAGAAGGAGATAGGAGCAAAGAGACATTCACAACAAGCCGTAAAATGACAGCAAAAGCATGTTTGCACATCTTTACCGTTTGAAAGTGGACAGGCAAAATGTGTCCCGTGTAAATGGCGATCTGTCACACACTTATATCCAAACATATTTCCGAAAATGTGTGTGTGTGTGTGTGGGAGAGAGAATTTGGATCGTGTGTGTACTTTTTTTTTCTTTCACATCTTTATTTCATTAGAAAATCCAAAGCCGTGTTAGTTTTTCTCCTGGTGCTTGTTTGCTTTCACTGTTTTTTTGTCATTCTCCCGCTAGCTTTTTTTACTAAAATGTCTAAGTAAGTGATTTTGTTGAAGGGCCAAATGATTGTTGCAAGTAACAAGTAGCTTGAAATTGATTCAAAAAAAAGACGGGTTTTTTCTACCTTACAGCAAAATTCAATGTCCATCTTTGCATTACAGTAATGGAAAACACTCATGCCATTGCAACTGAATGTGTCGATGTTGATCATTTGATTGATATATGTTTCATTGGTCACATACATTGGCCTGTGATGATTTTCATTAGTTCTTTTGTTTCATTTATATTCAACTAAAAATCCAAAAAGGTCTGTTTAAATCCATTTATTCATGCAACAACGACCCAGAATTAGCCTTTTTTTAAAGAACTAGTTCAATGCTTGCGAAAGAACATTGTTATGACCGGGGGAATCAAATTGGTCCTATATAAGGAGTACTTATGTAGTAATGTCAAGCATGGCACTTGTTGAGAAAAATGGGCTGTTGAATTTTAATTGTGAATATCGAAAAAACGATCGTTTGCATCGAAGCAGGCAAATCGGGAAACCTAATTATGTTTTTTTTTTAAAATCCAATTACTTTTTTTTTCTTTCGTTCTCAAAATAACTGAATCGTAAATCTCAACAGTCGCAGGTATCACCATCTCTTTCCATTATTTTTTTTTTGGATTCTGATTTGTTGTTCTCATTTCATCGAAATGAATGAAAGAATAAAAATGTGCAATAATAACGAGAAAAAAAACCTTCCCTCTTATTTAAAAAAAAAAAGTATAAAAATAGCTCGAAAGGCGCGGCAAGCGGTAGCAGTTCTTAACCTAATTCAGCGTTGATTGAAATGGGAATTGTACAGCTGCAATCAGAAAAAAAAGAATGCAGCATTTTTTGTGTGTGTGTTGTTTATTGGTACTCAAGATAAAACGGTGCTTCAGCTCATTCAGATGCTATTAAGCGTAATTTTAATGGGAGCAAAATGTAATCAAAACACACAACAACAACACAAATTCCCCGCCAATTCACGTTGGACTGCCTTTTTGATTTCTGATCTACGCGTATGTTTTATGCGGGGAAAAATTTGTGGCCAATGGAAAAAACAAAACACGATTTCGGAATCTCATCAAAAATGCACCCAGATGTGTACGGGTGTATAAAAGTAATTTCAAACGAATTGCATTACATGCCGACTTCCGACAAGGAAAATGCATCGAACACAACTGACCATTTGATTTATTTGACACCAACAAAATGAATGGTTTCACCGCTTTCAATAAAAAGGCAACCATACACAGTATACACAGAGATTCTCCATTTTTTTTTTTTGCTATATCAATATTCCGAGGGACAATTTGTAAAACACGTTACGTCCATTGAATGAAATTGTAGCAACCGGAGTGGAAAATATGTTACCACAAACATGTGAATCGAATATAAATTTATTCGGGCAACCTTTTGGGAACAATCATCACTGAACAGTTAAAATCGATTAGTAAAAATGGAATACCGGGATTGGTGGTTCAGTTTGACCTTTTTGCTTTCGACAACATGCATCTTTTAAGAGAATTTTTTTTATATAATTTATTATTTAATAAAAATCGGCAGCACATTGCAATTTTTCGTGTGTGTGTTTGTTTTCCGTGTATTTAATGCCGGGGAATTCTCGGAAGCTTCGCACTCTGGAACTGGTGTACATAAGTGTAACGAAAAAGTTCTACAACAGAAATTTGGTGCTGTGTGAAATGCCAAATGCCAAAATATTATGATTTGCTATAGAGGCTATAAATTGTCTATTGATTTATTGTAACAAGTGAGTGGCTTTGCTTTCAACAAAAGGAGTTTTACAACTTTTCCTTGCAATGGCAAAACACTTCCGTTCATAAATTAGGAATCATTTTCTTGTGTTTTTTCGTTTTTGTTTGACTTGAAATTCTGGTTTGATTTGAGCAGCAACAGCAACAACAACAAAAAATCGAGATACACAAAAATAGAAATAAAAATAAATAATGAAGTCTAAGATTGAAACTCAAATGACTGTTCTGCAGATGCTAAAGTCATTGTTTTTGTATAATAAAATCTATTTGGTTGGTTTCCTTCAAATTGATCATAAAAACATAAAAAACAAAAAAAATAAGAAGATGAAAAATATCGCCCACCAAATCAATGTCTACCCTCTGAATCCATTGTAATAAAAATACTACACGTGATGCTGTTGCCCTTCGTTCAATGCTTAGCAGTGCTAACTTAGCACTGCCCTTCTACAGAGCAAAAATAAAAAAAAAATCGTTCATTCCAAAATTGCTGCTTGGATAAGAATATAAAAGTCTAATATTTATTTGCATAAAATTAAAATGTTCCCGCATTTCAAGCGCTGGTCCATGTAGATGAATGGAAGTGTGCGGCATGGAAGAAGTCATCTAGTGTGTTGTATTGTGGTTTCAGATCCACTTTGCAATCGAATACACTGTCAATGCCATGTGAAATTGATGCTCATCAAGAAACCCTATCAATATTTTGTATATTGCGTGTCAGACATCGCATCACATCACATTTGGCATTGTAATTTAAAAAGCTTACCATTTTCATCACCATAAATTCAATTCCAAGAGAGTTCCAACCAAAAAAAAAAAACGAAATGAGAGCACCACAATAATTGTGAAATATGAAAAGCGAAACGAAAACAACATAATGAATGCAATCTGCGTGATGGCACAGTCATCAGTTGAAATGGGATGATAACCAAAAAAAAAATCATGGTGAATGGCTAAAAAGAAGCCACTGAGACTTCATTTATTTAATTTGGTACTGTTAATAATGAAACAAGTCAAGAAGACGCCTGAATTATTCATTTTTCTAACAGATTCGCAGCTAAGGGAAGCTCAAGTGACGCATATTTTCTATGGTCGTGTCGATGTTTGTGTGGTTTGAGATTCACAATTTTGTCCAATTTTTGTTTTTTTGTCTGTCTTTCGCACTGATTTTGATTAGTATTCCAAGCCAAGCGTCATCAACCTGATGAAGGGAGTATACTCAGTGTGTTAGTTAGCCCGTTGCTTTTTCCCATGCTCTGCTCTCAATTTTCAATATCAAATTTCTGTAATCGAAGCATTCTATTATTTGCTCACAACTTAATATCCATTTATGCGCGTACGCCGTACGGTATTGATGGTGAACAATTTATCTCTTGATAATGATTGGCAATAAAAAAAAGACGTTTCCCTAAATTTATGGTTTCTCCGTGGAAGCGATATTTTTTTTGGCTCTGTCGTCTTTGGATTTGATTACCACTTGTTATGTTAATATGTTTTGTTCCACTTCCCCATAGCAATAGAACCGTGCACATATGCAAATTCAATAGCACAGATTGAATCAACATTAGCGATATTTATAATTTTTTTTCGGCTGTTTCTTTTGTTTTCACATTTTCCACACATGCACACAGACCCACCCACCCATCCACCCATCCACCTACATACCATGCTTGGATATATGGATTACGTGTATCGATAGGAAAACAAAAATGATTTTCTTATTATGTAAATTGTTGTTGTTATTTTATTGCCCTAATATATTAAAATTATCACGCGTGCCGTTCGCGTTTTCTATTTGTATGCTGAATTCTTTCTTTTCATTTTTGTCTCGAGCGCAAAGCAAGACTTGTTAAACGCACATGAATCAACATTAGCTTGTCTTCTGAAGCGTTTACCGTTCATCATCATCTCCGTCGACATTACCTCTTATCTTACCACATTTGCATCTCATTACAATCAAGAGAGCGAAAAAATCGCACATTCGCGGTAGAATGAAAAAAAAAAATACCCAGAAAAAAAACGCGTAAACAGATTACGCATGGTGAGTCTCCAGTGAATTTGAGCTCTCTTATGCGATACATTCCGATTGTGGGGATGGAGTTTTTTTCCACCAGGAGTATTTTTTTTTCTCGAAATTTGCGTAATATTGTCGTTATCTCATTTAAAATTAGCTTGCAACCAAAATTGTTCACGGTGGAATTGATGGAAAATCAAATTTTCACATATTAACATGTGTTCGAAATCCCAACGAAACGAGCAAAAAAAAATAACAGCATACATTGTAAAAGTATTCACAAATTAGATGCAAACAAGTGTGAGTCATTCAATGGAATCATTCATCATATTCATTGGCAGGAATTTGGGATTTTTTTTCCACTGATTGCCTTTTTTCATCGCGATTTTTTTTGTTGGCATTTTTATCGTGAAAAAAGTACAAATGATCCAATTAAAGCAAACGTGAAGTTGACATAACATTGAAATTTTTACCGCGCTTGTCGTTAAAATGATAATAAATTAACGAACATCAATCAATTTGTCAGATTTTTTTCGTTGTTGGTGGTGGTGGCGGTGCTGTTGTTGTTACTGTTCGTGTGTCTTATACACATTTCAATTACAAACACGCATTTTTATCGCGTGCTGATTTGTTTTGCGACTTTATTTGTTTGCACATTTTGGAAAAAAAAAAATTTTTGCATGAAACTTTGTCAACACGAAAAATTGGTTGAATCAATAAAATTGGGTGCAAGGGAGAAAAAAAAGAGTCGCACACCGAAAAACCATCATTCAAGCAGCTCGACAGACGAATAAGAGTTGAAGAAAAAAAAAATTGAATTGCAATCGAATTGACAAATGCAAACAACGACAAGACAAGAGAGTACACAACACCAACATCAGTACCACCCTATTTTTTGTTGTTGTTCACCGACACAAGATTTTCGTCTGCATAAATAAAATAGGTTGGGCTCACATTTTTCTCAATATGCGACAAGCCATCCATCACCACACGTACACCGGTGAATATCTAATGATGTATTCTTTCAATTTCTCATCACCGCAATCCTTGGTGTGCGGGGTGGGAGAAGGGGACTCTTGTATTTTTGGGCTTTATTTATATGCAAATTATTGAAAATATGTCATTTTAATATTTGTGTAAAGAAATCCTCTCAATCTGTCCCTATTGCATCGAATAGTCAAAAATAATTACAAATTACGATTATAACGTGAAATTGTTTTGAGTGCTCGTTTCACATTGAAGAATTTATTCAACAACAAAGATGGTCTGATATTCTCTCTCAAAAATTGTATCCTCGAGATTTCGCATGTTAGATTTCATCGCAGTTATGATGTTGCATTGGTGAAGTGGTTACTCGATTTTTTTTTTTACTTCGCTTAGTGTTCCGTTTGTACAAAGAACCAAATGACAATAGTTTCGGCATGTAAATGCATGTCGCCGGAATGAAATACATTGAATGCATTACATTTCAATGCGATATCTCATTTCGATGTCATGTGTGTATTGTATAAATTATTTGTCCCCAAAGGAAGCGGCTATAATTCATTTGACATTTACGAATAAACTAGCTGCTACCTCACAAAATCGTTACACGTTTACATAGAAATATTTCACATATATGTACTAGAGAGAAACCGCACGACATTTAGTTCCAGACCATTTCGGGCGCATTGCATAGAATAAGATTGAACTCTCTTTTGGGGATTTTCACAGCATGCTACTGTATTTGACTCTACCATTCATAAGTCGAAATTCTCGAAATGAAATAGAAGTGGATTTGGAGAATGCAAAAATGACTGTTGGTCGTGTTCGGCATGTGTGTTAAATCATCAACGGTTTGCCTGTTTTCATCACCAATACAAAACCGACCAGCAATGAGAACCAAGACAATTTACAATGCATCATTCCTTGTTTGCATCGCTGTTTGAACACGATATAGTAATTTATACAGTCAACATGGAGATTAGATTTGCCACATTCTAATGAACATCAGCTCAGTGCGTCTGTACTACAGACATCAACAAACCAAACTCTAGAGACTCAAACGATGCTTATTTTACACATCGAAATGTGCAGCCAATTTTGGGGTTGAATTTTTGTTTCCTACACACTTTTTTTAAAGGCTTGAACACATAGAGATGAATATTTGAAGAAAATGTCCAAGGAATCACAAAATCGTGGCATTTTTAGCTGTGTTGACTGAAGAGATGGTATAGTTTTTTGTATGAACTGAAACAGTGTGGGGGAATGGTTGCCAACTTGCGGGGAGATGGAAATTTTTGTCTCAAAATCAAATTGATAGTGTAAATTCGTTCTCAGAAACAGTTGAGGACCTTTTTATAGATGCTTAGCTCAATTAAGGGGGCGGAGGGGGTCTTCCGGACTTACCCCTGTGCACCACACTCAACTGAACTCTGATTTAAATAAAGTGCACTATCTAATTTCCATTTTGCGTGAAATCATTTATTTGACTTTGGTTTGAATTGGTTTTTACCCAATTGATGTCGAGGTCAGTCATTTTATTTCTTCTTCACCAATTCTTCTCATTCTCATTCATCCAAAATGCACTGAAAGAATATCATTTCGATCGACCTTTTTTTTCTCTTCTTGTTATATGAATGGGATGTTTTTTTTCGTCGTTCTTTGTCGTTGTGAGGTTTAGTGCTTTTATGGGCGCCATTGGATTGTACTTAATCCAATAAGTGAATACCGGATAACACAATAAAGAACCCAACTATCATAATCATAACAATAAATGTTGAAATGGCCAAACCAAAACAGCCATTCTTAACAAAAGGGACTGCGGCCACTTGTGACAGTGACCAGTGACCACTGACCATTGAACATTGTTCTGTGATATCATAACCATTCAATTACCTGGAATAATGTTAAAATAAAATTTTATGTAACTACGCACAATTGCTTTGATACACAATTTTCATGAAGTCAATACATTTGGAACTGTATTCAATTGCCAATAACCGAAATCCTTATGGTCATTTGATGAGGAGCTCGTTCTTTTGGCATTCATTTCTATTCACTTGACTTTTCTAGTCCTTTTGATTCGATTTTTTCATTGGATCGTTTTAATTTTATCACAATACCCGGAAAAATAACACCTTAAACATAGAAAAGGAACACCAATTTGCAGGAATATATCACAAAATTTTAGGAAAAATATCGTCGACTGTTTTTTTTTTGTAAACGGATTTTGTCACAACTCAATTTTCAAACGAGATTTTGTACAACGTGGAAAACTCCCAATATTTTAAGTTTACTTCATAAAATAAAACCTATAGATTCAATTTCCCATTTTGAAGGAGAGCTCATCAATTGGAAGCTAATAAAGTGGAAATTACCTGTTGATTTCTGAATTCAATTAAAACCAGAGTTGAAATCAAACTGTCAATTTGATGCAGTCTGTGTGTGATTTAATTGATGTGATGAATCGGTACAAAATTCATTGGATTTTGAATTATTTATACAGATTCATCAGCTGACATTTCAATGTTCGAATATTTGTGATTTCAAAAGCCAAAATCTCAGCAAGCTCAAGAGTAATGAAGTGGTGTGCACGATTTGTTTGGCTTAAAATGTCAGTTTGTCGATCCTTGTCGATTTGCATTTCCCAGAAATTTCAACAACAATTTAATCCAAACGAAGCCATTTTCAATTGACCACCAACAAGTAGCCAATTCAATGACATGTAATACCGACACCAAAATACGTATATACCTTTTGTGTAATTGATAGTCCAAATACAAATACCGTTCATTCTACTGTAAAACCATGTTGCATATTGCGTTTGAGTTGGACGATGGTTGTGCATCGCGACCACGATATGCATATGAACCTGTATGTCGGTCGGCACTTACTTAAGTAAATAGAATGTGATTCACTTTGTTCGCTATTCGATTGAAATGATTTATTTATGTCATATCGAATTCAAGTGCGTTGCCGATGGTGGCGGCAAAGCGAACAATAATTTATGAAAATTGACCGTAGATTTTATATCCGGCTATTAGAAAGTTTCGTAACAGGGAATGTCATTTGCCGTGTGGTTGCAATGTGTGTTTTGATTCACGTTCCCGATTTTCGAGCGAGTCATTTAACAAATTGAAAACATGAATAAATTCGATATACGATATAATTTGTGAATTTATGATGAGCCACTGTACGGGTGCTCACACGGCCGTACCGATGGTCAAGTTGTATGACACGGAAGAATTGAGACGAAACTGTTGCAGTATTGCAAATTCACTTCAATGTTTTACGGAGTGTATATCGATTGAAAATGCAACAAATGCTTGAAACGCATGGGAGGTGGGGCATGTGTGTATGCTAAACGATAAAACAAAACCTAAACAATAGGGTTGTTTGAACATAATGTTTGCATAAATTTTGTTTCACGTTGTGCGTTCAAGTGAAATTCCATTTTGCAGCAATGCAACGGCCAAATTTGGCATGCTTATTTGCTGGTCACTTTTGTGTGTAGGCATAAACGTTTAAAACATGATTACAAAACGATGATATGATATTTGTTGTTTTATGTGGTTGTTTGCGTGCTCATCGCAATTTTGGGCTGTTGTCTAACTTTCGCCATATTATCCGCATAATAATCGTTTAAATTAAAGTGAATTAAGTGGTCACGCACCGGTTACACACATCATATACAAAATTGGACGTTTTTAATAGACCAGTGCAGTGCATTTTGAATGCGAATGAAAAGCCAATGGATTTTCATTGTATCATCAAATTGAATATGTCTCTATTGTTTGGCCACGGTACGGTACAGTGAAAATGTTCTCATGGTAATTAGCAGCAAACGGATTGCAATGCGATACACCAGAAGCGTTATGTTGATTATGCAAATTGATTCTATAGTTACAGAATGGCATTTTTGCATTTGAAACGAGGGAGAAAAAAAAAGCAAAAAATAAGCAAACCAAAAAGTAGAAATATGACCATTGGTGGAATTTGCATTCGTAACGAGACGTTCGTGAGTGTCATCGTTGCCACGTGCATTCTTTTTTTTTTATCACATTTCAATGTTTCCGCGCTTCCAAATATTGCGATACCGACACGTACACAATCTCGACCCATTTCGATCTCGAAAATATGTTGGGCCGTTTAAAACAATGAACAATCACAATTGCTGTTGTTTCGCATGTGCCTATGCGATGAACACATTTTTCTCGACATTTTGCCGCAACTCTGTCCGTTCACTGCTCGATGGAACCCGTTTTTTTTTCGTCGGAAACAAAAACCGCGTGCCTATGTGCAAATGTGTATGGGTCCTGTTAACGATCCCTATGTCAAGGAATATCGCTTATCGAAAAATGCTTGCATGCTGAAAGAGCAGAAAATGCTTTGTGTGGATGGAGTTGGTTTGAGACAAAAATGAATGGACAGCGAAACATAAGTTCAGCTATGGTCTGAAATTTAGTTAAATATGCGAAAGGAAAAATCACAAGTCATGAGTTAGATTTCATTTTTTTGTTGCAAACTACTGTCGGCAGTCGATTGTTCAATTTTCATTCGGTACATGTTCGTGTTCGTTCGTATTCGTTCATATTTGTTCCATTTTTTTCAAACTGAACGAACAATGCACACAAAAAACCGAACATGATTTCAATTCTATTCCGAAGAGTCTTCGGCAAAGACCAATGCAATATTGATTAAAACCATTTTCGAGATAGAAAAAGGTATTCTTAGTTTTCATCTGTTCAAAATTCAAAACTGGTATGTTTTGATTTGTAGAAAATGATGAATTGGCCTGGAGTAATTTTGATTTGGTAGAAGTTACTAGATTTTTTGAGCCTGTCAGTAACAAATTTCACAAAAAACCTTTGGGTGGCCAATTGTTCGCCGACGCATCGTATAAAGTTTCTAAGTACGAATTTTATTTGGAAGGAATATTAGGTCTAGCCACACAATAATCGTGGACATTTTTCATCATTTTCCACGTACTTAAATGCTCTATTGAACAGTGTCGGTTTCCCTCGCACGGTGGTCTTTACGGTTAAATGTTACGCATAAGTGAAATCATAAATCAAATTGTTGTGAGTCGCTTCGATGAGTCGACAACAATCATTGTTCAACAATGCCACCGTTTTGTCAATTGTGCACTATTAGCTGGAGACAAAGAGCGAATTAGATGATTCAGCCACGATACATGACAATGTACACTAGTATCTATAGTGTTGTCATTGTTCGCCAAGAGCACGACACCCCAATCCCGTGTCATTGAAATCATATACATCTGCAAAATAGTTCTGGGGGATTGTTGTTCATTTCGCTTGATTTCCGTTTGCTTAGTTCATCACAAGCACGCAGCTATCGCGCCGATTGTTTTGATATAAACATTTTACTCTACATTTGACATTCATCACATGTGTAGACGCTTTTCATATTTTCATTCATATAAATGTACGTTTTTCCCCACAAACCAAAGATTCGAGACAACAAACGATTTATTTTATTATGTTTGCTTGAGTTGTTGCGAGCAATGCTACCGATTTCTATAACAACAATAAAAGTCTTCATTCATTTAGATGCTCGGTTGGGATGTGAAATGTGTTTATGACACACTGAACACCGTTCACCGAATCACTATGTAAAATATGCGGTAACAAAACAAGTAGATGATGCCAAAAAAAAAACAAACAAAGTCTTCGTGCTAACAAACCACTCCATTAAAATGTTTAGTTGAAGAACAGTGACGAGATGAAAGTAAATTAATGTAATAACGTTTTCTTTGAACAAACACCGTTTGCATTTTCACCGTCATCTTTTGCTCTTTTCAGTGTCTTTAACAATACTTTTTGTCGATGGTTTTTGTTTTTTATTTTGGTGTTGTTTCTTACATTACATGTCAAAACTACTATGTCAAATGTGACATTAATAGTGTGACGATGCAAAGGCACCAACATGTTAAATGATGCTGATAATGATGATTTGCCCGATATAACGTCACCACAGTGAATTAATGGTTCTCTCGGAAATGGCACGTGAAAGTGAAAACACAATGCATGACAAGGATATTTATTCATTGAATATGTGAAGTTAATAATGCGTAAACAATTTGAGTTGTGGGAATTTTGCACGGATTTGTCAATCTCAATTGATGTTCCCTCTTTGTGTGTAGAGTTTTTTTTTCAAATTTTCCAACTTATTTGATTTGGATATTTTTTGTTTGCAAAAAAAAACTACTTTACTATAAAAAAATACTTCTATTTGAATTTGATCCAATGAAGATATCCGAAAGAGCCAAAGCAACCTACGATAATGAGCTAGCTTTCAAACCCCTAAATTGTAATAATCCTTAAATTTGGTAAACAAAAATATTTTCAAGTTCAAAACCTCACTCGACTCTCCTTAAATTACTATTCATTTTAGCAAAAGTTACAAAGAGTGTCGATTTGCGAAGTTTACATGTAGTGTAATCTGTGAAAATAATATGATCGTATCATATTCACGGTTGAATTTGTGTGTTTGTGGACACAAGCGAACAACGAACGAACTAAATGATTTCATTTCAAAAAATTCCAGGTTACTTCAATTATTAAAAAAATGTTTGATTTATTCACCCATGATTTACCACTTTCCCCAAACCGAACACGAACTGATTATAATGCATGCATGATTAGAATCTGCAAAATAAGAATGACACAGGATGTGATAAAACGAAGGAGTGAATAAAGAAATCAACCATTTAATTCTATATTTAACTAGGTATTTTTGAAGAAACTATGTTTTCTTTATCATTTTATAAAAAATGGTTAAGCTTATCATTTATGATGAATGTTACAACTCAAAACAAAAATATAAAACAATAAAAACTGATTCATATTCTTTACTTCTTATCGATCATCGACTTTGTTTTTCAATGAATACAATTTTGGAAAAATGGTGAATTAGCTTGAAAACCGGATTTTTCCCATCCACCATTCAGGTCTACACACTCACTCAACCGCGTTCACTGGCAGAGTCTGTCGAGAGTATGGTAGAATGACCTTGAAAAGCATCAAAGATGCCACTCGAATGAAAATAATTGACGACTTAGATGCTCAATTGTTTATAGAAAATGTCAATATGTGATTCAGTCTTTATTTGACTTTATTACAAGTTTTGTGATATTAAAAGGAAATGAAAAGTTTGATAAATGTTTTTCTGTTCTCAGTTGCCATGCGTGATTCAGTTTATAATCCGTTGTGTAATGACACATCACAGACTTCAGAATTCCATAGAGAACAATTCAACATTCAATAGAAGTATTTTTTTGATAGTAAAGCCTGCTTTACAGTTTTTTTACGAAAAAATTGTCTATACAAACTCTCAACAATCCCATACAATTTCTTTTTCCGATGAATTTTTCTAGTGAATTGCAAGGGAATTCCAGGCCTGACTCTTATTAAATGTGATAATTGGAATGAAGAGGCAAACATAAAATTGGCGGTTTGAAATTCTGTACAATTGCAAACGCACCGCATCCTCAATGGGGGTTGTAAAATAACCAGCGAATGAGAGAGAGGGAGGAAGAGATAAAGAAAGTGGCCAGTAAAATAAATAAATCTTGATATGTGAAAGGGGAGCATTTGGTTATGGTGTACAAATGTGTTTGTGGCGCCATGTGTTATATTTAAAACCATTTTGATTTCTATTATTTCATTTTCATGAATTTATTCCCTATTTTGTTCGATGATTGTGTAATTCGATGTGCCATTGTGCATCGATCAGTTTTCATTTTCTTTGGTAATGGTCTAGCAAACATGTACATCATCGAATCGCTACTAGCGGCTGACTTCCACGCACTTTTTTTTCGATTTTGGCTACAATTTTTTTTGTTTTCATCGTCAACAAACTTTTGCTGTCCGTTAGTATAAAAATGACCAGAGACTTTTCGTAATAATAAATTTTCATAGAAATATTTGTGCGCGTATTTTTTTTTGCACTAGAATCGGCAAAAAAAAACTTCATTCATTCATATTGGTGGAGAGAATAAAACGTGCTGAAGCGTTTAACTTAAATTATTCGTTTTTCGGAATGACAAATGGAATTTGCTGATAGCAATATGAAACTTTGGAATATAGTTTTAGTCCAGCCAGAAGACATTATGCTATTTTTCTATATGAAAATGTGGCAATCAATTTGCTAATTCATTTCAGATGCCAATGAAGTTGATTCGGTTTTTTTTTTGTGGAAAGTCTTCGAATGACGAAAAAACAAAATCAATTCACCATTAGAATTGCGTTGTAAATGGATTTCAATGGTGCAAAAACAGTTCTGCGGTTCGTTGAATGGTTGGATTCAACTACCGAATTCAATAAATAATTTCCCAAAAAATATGCATATAAATTCATGTCGATTTGTTCGCCCATTCGTCTCTATATTGAAATTATATGGGAAAAATGGCCAAAGGCGCACAACATCGACAACGTTTGTCGACGATTCACCAAAAAAAAAAAAAACTTTCGCCCAAACCAACCGATGAAAACCCGTTTACTCTCTATCAACGCACATATAAATATATAAATATATACATTATTTGTTGCCATTGAATCGAAAATGCGACAATATAACACATGCGATTCTAAAAATTTATTCATGCACACTGAAGACATTGGGCTGAAAATGGTGGTCGAAAAGCGCCCCCAACCTCGAGACACATTTTGAAAATGGCGTGACGGAAACTCAATGTCGCCTCCGATAACTGCCACATTTCACATTTCACCGTCATCATATGTTATTGTTTGCGTGAATGCCACATTGCTGTACCAGTGGCTGCTGGTTGGTGATGCTTCTTGTTCTCGTCATTTTTCTGCTGTATGTTCATACGGGACATTTAATGTATTGAAATACATTTTCGACCGAACAAAATAAAGGAAATCAAGAGACCAAAACCAAGAGACGAAAAATCTGATTAAAACCAGCAACTGGCTCGTCTAGATCGAGCCAAAAAATGAATCTATTCGAATATCAAATAATATATATTATTTGGTATACCAAAACCCATTTCGACCAATGGCAAAATTATACAGAAAATGCTATATTTGCAGCTCATTGAGAATTTATTGTCAGCACGTTGACGAGTCCGTTTACGTCATATCGGAAGAGAAGGGTTGGTTCCATCTTTAAAATACAACTTCGGAAATCAAATTTGTTTTTTTTTTCGTTTCACATGGGTTTCTTTATTGAAATGACAAAAATCTATAAAACGACAAAAAAAACGCTTCAAATCATCCTATAAACCAGCATCGGCTGAACATTTGGTCGTTCATTTTGTGGACCATTCAAACAATTTACCACATTCAAACAAAAATTCGATAGCATTCAACATTGGCTGTTTTGTGAAATCTCGCGTGATCAACAAGATACGTGTGGTAATCAGTGTGACCATCAGTGGCGATAGGATTCGGTGTTCGTTCGCAATTGAACAATATGCGCTTGAAATACGCGCTTAATGCATCACGTAGTCAATAAAATTGGCAATAAAAGAAAACAATAATGTTCATAATTATTTTCATTGAATTAAATTCGAATGTGTAACTTTGCGTTCATTTCGATTATTATCAGTTTCTTGGCATTCCTTTTCCGGTTTCCGCATGCGATGCCAATCTTTTTTTTCGATGGCAACGTCCATTCATTCTCCAGTAAAGTAATATAATAATTTCATAAATAAAATTGGCAAGGGAAATGAATGCAATCGATGCTATTATGAATGCTTATGAATTACGTAAGATGTGAGCTCATCACAGTGATGTGTGCTCACATCGATTCGACAACTACACACACACACATTAACTGACATTTATTAATCCCGAAATGGTGTAAGTCGATGCAAGAGATTACGACACAACTGTGTGAAGTTGCGTAGCTAATAACAAGTGTCAGCATTGATTTGCGTTAGATTTTGTGGAATTTCGAGCTGAAACGAGCAGCCAGTATAATCATTTTATCGAACATGATAAATACCAAAATCGCCTCTGAACCCAACTGAAATATGTGTGTGTGTTCTTTTCGGTTGGGTAATTAAAATTGATACAAAAACATCTATGCTACTGAACTAAATTCCAAACACTTCGTTTTCTGTTTTAAGATATGACACGAAATAGACCATATTCACTCATAATTTCTTCTCTTTTTTTTGTCGTCGCATTTGAGCGTTCGAGTCACGTCACACATTTCTGGGTGCTCAGTGCCCCCAAAAATATCGAGTAAAAAAAAACCATCCTCATTTTGAATGAAAATCCACAAAGAAGACGTATGAATGATGGACGAAAGCTGAATAACGAACTTTTTTTTTATCTAATCACGTAGTCAAGCTGTGTTGTCTTTTCTGATTAGCTCGGATATGCTTGGATCATGCATTGACCTTAATGTAATGAGAGTGAAACGAACGAACGAGGATGTGCCGTTAATTCGATGCTGTATTACGAACGCCATCCACATATTACATATCAAAATGTGAAATAGCTAGCCTGCTGGTCGCATAACTACACGTGCACTCCATCCATCGTGAACTGATTTCGGATCGTTTGCACATTGCTCCCGAAAATCGGCTATGAACCATCAAATGCCACTTTTTAAGCTTATAAAATCTAATTCATTTGATTCGTACAGGCTCTTACGGAAGAGAAACAGAGAAAAAAAAAAGCGAATGGAAACGAAAAAAAAAATGTTGAAACAAGTCTCAACAATGCAAACACATTTTGCTCTTCACTTATTTCTTGGGATTTAATTTTAATCCAATTGTGACGGCCAAAATGAAAAGTAAATTCTGTTAGTTTGAAGCCGGTTATCAGTCGGCAAACACTCAATCAGCATTAGCAAAAGGTCAAACTTTAATTGATTTTTAAACAACACTCACAGAAGACCAAAAAAAACAACAAATGGTATGATGCGCCGAACTGAATGCCAAGTCAACCGATATTTGGATATTTGGATTCTAAGCATTTGGACTACACATCAAAAATGGCACATCGGAATGACAATTCAATTTTACACATTCGGTAAAACTGAAATGACAACAACAAAAAATCGCGCAAATTTTGATGACGATACGGAAATGTGAGTGTTACAAACATAATTACTGTGAAATGATTAAACACTTTTCAAAATTGCGTACAACCATCTCACAGTCACATGAAGATGCACAGAAATAATGTTCACTGTCATTCCAAATCTTTATCATCATCAGCTGTCAACACATTTTTCACATTCACTTTATCAGCTCGGCCACTTTTTTCGTGCAACTCCACAGCCGACAATTTTTTTTGTTTTAATTTTGTGAAAAACAATGAATGAAGGCAAAAGCGACCTGCTATATCGTATTGAATTACGGCTAACAAATAGATAATATTGCAGCCCTTCGTATAATTTTTCCTACATTCGATTCGCAGTTCACCGGGCGAATGGTATGCACGTTTCAATCTCGAATCAAGTGACTTTGGTTTTGACTGGTCGCGCTTCGAATTTTGTTCTCTTTTCTCTCTCTCTCTCTCTCTCTCTCTCTCTCTTTTCGTTTCGCTATTGGAAAAAACCGTGAGTGAAAGCGACAACAAACCAAATGAACGCACATAATGAAAATGAAAATTTGTGAAAATAAGCGAAACCGAATGCGGCGCACTCGACTGAACACACAAAATGTGAAAATCTGTGTGTTGATGAGAGCGTGAAACGCACACCAACCATCATACGATGGCACAAACTGAGTGAAGAATGAAGAGAGAGAGCGAGCGAGAGAGAGAGAGAGAATGACGCTGCTAATTAAATGGGATAATTTTCCATTAAAATCAAAATGACAATAATGCTTTGTGGAATTTAATTTCGCGCACGCCGCGCTTTCTATGTATTGATTAATCTAATTTTGTGAAGCGGCATTATTTTTTTTCTCTCTCTCTCTCGTTTTCCTCCACTTCATCCTTTCCGCTATGGTTCGATAGCATCACATTGAGAGACACACACACAACGCACATACCAATATTTGATGATGTGTTTTCTGCTGGATCGTTTGACACAAGCAATGCAACATATATTCATCACTCTGGTGCGCCACCCCGTTTCATCAAGCAGCCACTTCACTGTTTTAAGATTTTTTTTTTTTTTAATAAAATATTTATTAAGGATTTTATTTGCAAATTCATTGTGTATCTTGTGAAATAGGGCTAATCAATTCAATCGGTGCAGCATATCGACAACGAATGAAATCGCTATTTTCTCTCATCTTAAAACAAACGCCGATGTTCGGAATATTCTTCGGATTTTTCGATCAGAAAAAATTTCGAATTCATTCAGCCAAAGTGTTTGGCCTGAAAATAAAAACGGAAGAGCTATTCACGAGCAAAGGAAGCAAAGTGGTAGAAATGCGCACATCGTACGAAAGATTAACAAGGGTTAACCGCCAACGGCTCTTTGGACTTTTAATTATTATCAGCAATTCATTTTACGAGAGTCAGTGCGATCGGCAGAGAAAAAAGATAAAAAAAAAACATGAACTGTGAGCTACACACAATAAACCACTTGCATTTAGTTCGCAGCTCTCATCAGTTTCGACTACAATGTCTTTCCGTTTCCATGATATAGAAAATATATACATATCTGGATGGAGAATTCCAAATCAGCAACCAACTCAAGGTTCATAATTAAAGTGAAAATGAGATAAACGCATGTCCGGACATCTCATTCTATTTCGTTTCGCTTCGAGAAAATTGTCGACTGGTTCGGATGTGTTAAGCGTTAGGGATTTTTCTTTTCTTTCTCTCTCTCTCTCTCTCTCTCTCTCTCTCTCTCTCTCTCTCTCTCTCTCTCTCTCTCTCTCTCTCTCTCTCGCTCTGTGTGTGTGTTGTTGTGTTCGTTCACTCGCTTGTTATTGATCGAAAAAAGGGGCATACATGCAAGGCATAAATGTTGAATCGGATACAAGTGGCTTGAAATTTATTCGACCAGAATTCCAATCCACTGGTGTTTTGTTGTCGAATTAGAAGCAAATAATGGCCATATCAAGCGCGAAAACTGAAGGGTGGGCGCCAACATTGGCAAATAGACAAAAATTCAAATTTTCGCCTCTTCCACCATCTATATATCTATTTTCGTTTAATACCGCTCATGGCTTATTCCAAACGGGCTGTCGATGTGCTCTTGAGCTCTACTTGAAACTGGGCCAATTTCGTCTATTTATACTTGGATACCAACAAAGACAGACCAGAGCTAACCAAATCATGTGCCACCGTGTGCTTCGCTTTACAAAGAATGCAAATGTTGAGATAGATTACGGAATGCCGAAAAAGAGTGAACCGCGCCTGAAGGGAATTCTAATTTTCGAGATAATCCTTTATCAACATGCCGTGCATAATAATTGATAACAGGCAAAAATGTATATACATACAACACAGTAGCAGTACGACAATAAGTGTATTAGTATCATGTGGCATAAGATGAGAAAATCCCCTTCTCGTATTTGAGCACGTCTTCGTTCATCTTTGAAATGGTGATTCAACGCTTTCATTGGCATTTTTCGATTTATAGTATTTAGATGCATGGAATTGGTTTTTGCAATCGATTTCAATGCCATTTTTGTTCGCTCTCTTGAAAAAAAAAAACACCAAAATTCATGCTGATTTTTTGGCCAGCTATAAACAGTTTGCCTTGAAATGGAATTCATTTTTAAAGTCATTTCGTTCAAAGGAAATCCTTCAACAACAACAAAAATGCCCGAGCTTGAAACATGCAATCCACTAATTGAGCACTTCTTCAAAAGCAAATCGTAAATAAAATGCACAAAGAAATGGCAAGAATCGAACAAAATTTCTCATGTAGAATTTGTGCAAATGTGACGGATGATACAGAGAATGCGTTGGTGCATGGTTTCACATGGTACACATTGGCAATTATTATCGCTGCACAAACAATTTATCGCTTGAATGTGCATGTGAAGAATGAACTCACACATAATATACGTGTATTTATACACGTTTCACCTTATTTCCGGCAATGCGCGACGATTTATACATTGAAAAATTATTTTTCTAAGCGTGTACAATTCATGTGCCATAATTCTACTTGGTTGCGTTGTATTTTGTCGTCTAGTGCCGTCATTGCTCTATGTTGAGTACATTCAAATCGGTTTTTTTTTTCGTTGCATTCGTTTGAAAATTGTCTTTTTTACCGTCTTTAGATGTTTTGCATTTGCGTTTTTGTTGATATCCCTTTAATTGCTTATTTTCATCGCCATTTCATCGTATGCATGGTAATAAATAAATTGTAGAATAAAATCCGTAGTGCCATTGAGTTTTGTTGGCTAAAAATGATGGTTAAAATGCACTCCATTTTACCGTCTCAGCAAAGCATTTTACTGAAATAAATTGTTCATAAAATTTATTGAATGCACTTGCGAAATGCATTTCATTCGTAATTATTCACGGTTTTTTTTTGGTGAATTTATAGGTAAAGACAGGTGGCAACCAAGCAACCCATTCGAATCGGCTGTTTGCGAGATAGGTTTTACACTCGTACGGTTAACTGCATTTAATTTGTTGTGGCTCATTTTTCGTATCATTCTATTCATGCTGTTTAATTTGATATATGCCACATTTTCATGGCTTCGAATGACACAATCTCCGCAGTTATGCCATTGAAATTTATATTTTTCCATGAACATCGTTGACATTTCTGCGTCCTACTATTACTGAAATAGTTTTATTACTTTTAATACTAAACACACCATCACTTCGTTCATATATCTTGGCAATAACTTCATTCGCCTTTACAATTTTCATAACAACAACAACAAAAAAATCAATAGGAAACACAAAGGTGGATTTCGATTATTTTTGTTGTTTTCATTTTATTTGGAAATTGCTGTGGCAAAATCACATTTACAGCTGAATTTGTATTCGATGCTGAACTGTCGTGACAGTGACTTGAGCAACAACAAAAGGAGTTTTAATAACAAAATTACGGTATTGACACCGTTCTAACGTGACGACATGCAAACCATTTATTCCGTTTTTTTTTTCAATTCCGTGGGCCCTTTTTTTTCTCCTGTTGTGTGCTCATTTTTACCCCGGACAAAATATGTGGTGCTGTGCATAGCAGCAGAAAATCGAGGTTTGCGTGTTACATGCGGCATCAATAAAACAAATTATCAAATGGTGATCAACCGAATACACGTTAAATGCGAAATGAAAAATAAATATACCAATTTTCGACATAGATAGAGTTGTTATTTGGTGTATAAAAGAGAGAAAGAGAGAGAGAGAGAGAATGCGACGACGATTAACTTTGCAAAACTGTGTTAAACACAGCGGTGAATTGAGGCAAACTACATTTACCGCAATTCCAAAAATAAGCGAAAAATCAACAGAAAAAACGGGGGCGATCAAATAAATACACAGATTCTCGTTGTTTTCTTCATTTGGTCTAAATTGAACATGAAATCACATGATATTCACATACATTGACCAATGTAACCGCGTGGAGTTGATTTGTCGATATTTCGATCAATACTTCAAGTAATCAATACTTCATCAAATTGGATGTATTTTCCCCTACCGTTCGAAGTCGTCATCTCAAATGAAAAGAGGAATCACGTCTTTTCGACACATTTTAATTTTTCTAACCGTAACATTTTCATTCGGAAGTCCTCCCCCCGGAAAAGTCCAACTTCATTTCTTTCTGCAAACAGACTCTTTTGTTGAGCGTGAATTCAAAAGCGTACATTGTACATGGAGCCAAAAACCCCTCGTTGGTCAATTTAAACGGATACCAAGAAACAATAGACATCGAATGCATTCTGTTTAATGCATAAAGGAAATGAAATTTCTTTGAAATGCATCCGAAATTAAATCAATGCGCCGAGTCTGTGCGATGAATGCCAAAACAATGGTTGAAGAAGGCAAGCGTATCATGTCTCAGTTGACGAATTCTCATCTCATCTATTTCATTCCATTGTCAGTGGATTCGGTTTTTATACATAAAATCTAAACCATGTTCATGATGTATGCGACTGAAAACGTAACCCAGTTCATTGCGGTATTATCCATGGGTTAATGGTGAAACGAAAAACCGTCAGCACTTACTCATTTTTGGTTTGGTCAATACGTGACTTGAGTGAATAAAAAGTGATAAACAACAAACTGAATTAGACGTTAGCGCACTTAACAACTCCATTGTTTTTACCCAACGATAACGAAAATCCGGAAAGATCAAGTGCCACTTTCAAGCAGCTGTAAAGTACATTTGCGACTAAACGAATTTTGTGTGTGTACGGTTTCAATTTTAAGTGCATTCATTTTCCATTGCCGTTGCGATGCAAAAAAAAAAGAAAGAAAGAGCACCGATGAATTTGTGTGTCCAAATGAATTTGAGATGAGCAAATCTCAAGTGATTTTTCGAAAGTGCGAACACTGTTTGAAAGTAAGACTCAACAGCTCTTTATCAATTTTGAGCTCTATATGGTGCACTAGGTGCGATTGTATATGTATAGCAGGTAGAGAACTGCTGAAACCAGTCAAATTTCGTGTGTTAAAAGAGTGACGTGCCTTCTTAATTTTCAAAATTATATACAATCTTGAAGGGAGATGCCGATGAATGACACAAACTGATACACAATCAGTCGGGAGGGGTAGTTACCTCACTGTCGTCGATTTCGTTTGTCTGTTTGTGACTCTCAACAAATAATCCTTTTAATCATTTCAATTTGATTCAAGCACAAAATGGTATTGAAAACGAACGGCAAAACAATTTCACAGACTCATCTTTGCTTCTTCCACTTTCTTCTTTTTTTTAAAAAAAGATCTCTGTCACTCTATGCTCTGCGTTAAGATACATTCGCTCCCTTTTATTTTTCGTTAAGCATTCAAAGCCTTTCGTAAATTCTTCTTTTCCAGTTGCTATCAAACAACCGAATTCAAGTGGGTAATTTTATATAGATCCCGTGTAATAATATTCGTCGGTTTAATTCAACCGGATCAGACACATCGTCTTTGATGTTTCGACTCGTGTTCGCCAATTCACTAGCAAATTAATAGATTGTATCAACAAAAGTGAGTAAATGATCTTTTATTTAACACTTCCTTTCGATAAAATGGCAAAAGCATTGCGTCTTTTTGTTCGCATCTATTTGAAGCTGACCCGTGACTTTGGAAAAAACATCTTGGCGGAGCAAAAGAAAATGCAAAAGAGGAGTGATGGATAAAGCAACATCAAAAGGACCAGAACGACGGAACTGTTTGATTTTTATTTGGTGAACATCGTTTGACGAAATGGATTAAGACGTCGTTTGGCGGGTGGAACAATTCCCATTTCTCATGAATTAATCAACTCAATTTCTGGGCTTTCGTCTTTGGAGTTTTCATGTCAGTCGTTTAAATTAAACGAAATTTAAGTCTATAATCATCAATTGAATTATGACAAGTGTATTGTGCACTAGAGATGGACAAGTTGTTGAAATATTTTTCAACAAAGATCTTAAAATATCAGTCATTTTATGGGCCGGATATTTCAGTGCGCCACTCTGTTTATACCTCGTTTAGAGGCTTTTTCATCTTATTGGTCTATGTGGAAGATGAATTAACAGTTTTGATAGTTCTTCACAATGTTTGTATTCTAACCCAAATACCATAGCCACTAGAGCTGTTCATGAACAACGTGTGTTCGTGTTCGTTCGTGTTCGTGGCGAAACACGAACACGAACACGAAAATTCAAATTCCTGACGAACACGAACGTTCGCGAACTGTTCATGAACAGCTCTATTAGCCACTATCCAGGTAAAATAATCATATTAATGAGTAACTATTAATTCCCGCGATGCACTGCGCCATTTTAATTCCATATTAATGCATATATGAATTACATAAATAATTTGTTCCACCATCATTTTGTTCATCCACCTTTTGAAATTAAAAAAAAATATATTTAAATTCAAACAAGTTATAAATGAGATGCATTGAAATAATATATAAAAAATACTCATTAGCAGAAAAACATTGGAAATGCATAATCCGATTCAATTATATTAATTTATGCTTAATGAAATTGACTATAATTTTGATATTAACTATATTTTAATCCATTTTTAATATTTCTGTTTCATCTGGGGTTACATTGATAATTCGTTTACTTGAAGTTAGTTTTTGTCATTCATACAAGTTGAAAAAGGAGAGTAATGACTACACTGCAGAGAGAAAAGAAGTGAGAACGATTTTGTCAACAACAAAAAACCGAATCTATATGAGGTTAAAAATGAAGCAATGGAATAATTTTCGAGTTTCTGCACAAAAGAAGACTCAGATGAAAGTAAGATTTTGCGATAACTCTTACCGAGAACCTACTTGATTTATTCAATTGCATTTGATATTCAAATTGAACAGGCGATGAGAGAATTTTTTGCGGAATATTGTTCAAACACAACAGTTCATGGTGTTCGATATTTCACTGAACGAAGGCGACATTGGACTGAACGGTTACTTATTTTATCATCATCAGTTGTGCGTACGTATCAATGACTTAATTTAGTGTGTTTGCTACTTCGAACAGAGTTTGGTGGAGTGTCGCTATCGTATTGTCAATATGGTTCTGTGGTTCATTGATTCGAAACACCTGGATAAAATGGCGTGATATTCCAATTAAGATGAGTTTGGATGAAAAACCATTACCGATATCAGTGATTCCATTTCCCACAGTCACTGTCTGTCCTGAGATCAAAACCTACAAAAGTAAATTTGATATCACAGCAGTGAATGCCTTGCCGATTGAATCATGGAATGCATCAGAAATTGAGTAAGATAGTAATCATTCATTAACTGTCAACATATAAAGTAAAAATGTCAAAAGTTCACTATTTAACGGTGCCTCATCACAATGTTTATCTTTTTTCTAAACTTTTTCTTTGGTAATACTCCAAATTATCTAGGTTAGCCCGCTCAAACGCATTGGCTCATCTGTGCCTTTATTTTTGGGACAATTTCTTTGATTCCGATGAGCAATTCACGAATGCTTCAATTTTTGATGTGATCGAAGACATGGCGCCGTTTTTAAATGACACTATAGATTCGTGCAATTGGCCATACGGAAGTGATTTTTGTCCGGATTTGTTTGTTCCAATTTTAACAGAAGAAGGACTTTGCTTCGCGTTCAATGCTCTAAATTCAAATGAAATTTACACAAATGAGTAAATACACTTGATGTACACGCACTGATTCGATTGTAAGTGAATTTTAATTACAGGATTGCACCCGAACTAATGACAGTAACCGATAGGCCAGCTGTGTTGGACTGGAGCCTAGAAAATGGATACAAAGATAGGTTTAAAGGCACCAGCTACCCAATTCATGTGTTTAGTTCACAAAAAACCGCTGGAATCGATTTTTCTCTAGTAGCCGATGACATAGATGTAGAATATGTATGCCGAACAATGGTTCCAGGTTACAAATTATATCTACACACACCTGGTATTGTAGTGAAATCAAGCGATGACTCTATTCGAATTCCATTTACCGAAGAAGTTCAAATATCCATAAAGCCCAAGATGATTACCACTTCCGAGGGGCTACGGAGTTACAGCTCAAATCAACGGCAATGTTTCTTTAATTCGGAGCGTCATTTGCGTTACTTTCGATTTTATTCGCAAGAAAATTGTGATCTGGAATGTCTCGCCAATTACACGTTGAAAGAATGTGGATGTGTGAAATTTTCCATGCCAAGTAATTCAAGCAAACCATAGCTTCATGGTTACTTCACTTTCAAGTTGAATTTATTGATTTAATCTTAAAAAACACATTTTCACTGGCCTCTTTTAGGAAATAAAAATACAAAAATATGTGGTGTAGCAAAGATTCAGTGCTACAAAGACGCTTACGAGAATTTATTTGAAGAAGACCTAATCGATGGATTAACGGATGAGAATACTAGATCATTCCGTCGAAATTGTAACTGCCTACCGGCATGCACGACCATAACCTATGAGCCTGAGATTGATCGAGCCAGAAGTGATTGGGAGAGAGCAATGGAAAAAACACTAGAAAGTGCCCTGGATGGAACCAATTGGACAATGAACGACATTTCAAAGTAAAAAATCAAATAAATCTGATTTCATTTTTAGTGTGTAATAGCATTTTATTTGTATACAGGTTCCATTTATCCAGCGTATCGGTATTTTTTCAATATCATTATGTGTCCACGTTGAAGCGCGTAGAGCAATATACTTATACGGATTTCTTGGCCATTTGTGGTGGTTTACTGGGACTATGCTTAGGTGTTTCAGCATTGAGCATAATTGAGTGCATTTATTATTCGACACTTCGGGTGTACTGGTCAATTCATCGACGGAGAACTGAAAATGCTGTTGTGCCATTTAAACCAAAGCACGTTAATCATATATTCGTTGATATGACAAATATTTAAAGTGTGAATCTTATGTGCAATTTACCCAGCTTATTTCACGAAATACTGCTTTCCGAACATGCTATGGTTTTAACAGTTACAATATTTGAATGATCATTAAAATGATCAAATTTTCTATTTTCAATCTTTTAAATGTGAGATAAGAATCACTTTTCAACAGCCACACAGAATCTAGTGCTGACACTAACCGGGAATGTAAAAATCTAAAACGATACATATTACAAATTAATTGTGGCATTTTGATAATGAGTGGAATGCATTTTGTCAGTTAATGTATTTTACTGAGGAATTAGTCACTGGTCAGCGTTTGCAATTGACGGTTAGTACTAATATGTGGCGTCAACCGACGCTCAAGTGTGATGCGGCAGAGAGTCCGGGCAGTTGAATCTCCGCGGTACACAGTGACGTCGGTTGGCGTTACATATCGCAAATGATTCGAACCATTGCAATAATAATCCAATAAAAAATCAATGTATTAAGAGAGCGTTTTGGCTTATTTTTTCATCATTCATTCATCAGTGTTCAAATTACAGCATATCGGTTTTAGGTTTATACCTCGTGGACATTAAAAAAGTATAAAATAGAACAATTGTCATGGTCAAGGCAAAAGACGCATTCATGCAATGCAATGCACCATTTTTAATTCCACATTGGTGCACACATTCAAATATTCAAGCATACATTACACAAATGATTTATTTTGTCATATTTTGAAATTAAAAATTCATTAAAATCGATCGGCTCAAAAATGTTATGAAATCTAAAAGCTATTCATTTAAATAGCAGGAAAACATGGAATATTCATAATCTAATTTAATTTTTTTTATCAAATTAGTGTTGAAATCTGAAAAATTTAAACAGTTAATTCAATTAAATTTTTTGCCTGACTGAATGAAACTGTATACAATTATTATGAGTAGTTATTTTCGTTCATGCAAGTTCAGGAAGTGGAGTATTGGCTACAGCACTGTGTGAACACATATAAGTAAAAATTGGAAATGATTTTTGATGAAGCTGGATAATTTTGTCAAAACGAATCGAATCAATATCAAACTAAAAATGCAGCGATGGAATAATTTTCGAATTTCTGCACAAAAGAAAACTCAGATGAAAGTAAGATTTTGCGATAACTCTTACCGAAAACCCACTTGATTTATTCAATTGCATTCGATATTCGAATTGAACAGGCGATACGAGAATTCTTTGCGGAATATTGTTCAAACACAACAGTTCATGGTGTTCGATATTTCACTGAACGAAGGCGACATTGGACTGAAAGGTAAAAGGTCAATTGGACTTTTTTTAATCGGAGATTAATTGGAGTTTCCAATGTTACTGAAAGGTGTTGGTGGATTATCGCTATCGTATTGTCAATATGGTTTTGTGGCTCATTGATTCAAAACACCTGGATAGTATGGTGTGATAGCCCAATGAAGATGAGTTTGAATGAAAAACCATTACCGATATCAGCGATTCCATTTCCCACAGTCACTGTCTGTCCTGAAATCAAAACCTACAAAAGTAAATTTGATATCACAGCAGTGAATGCCTTACCGATTGAATCATGGAATTTTTCAGAAATTGAGTAAGAAATAAATCAATTCATTTATCTAATATAGAGTGAAAATCTCAAAAAATTCAATTTTTAACGGCCTCATCACATTGTTCATCTTAGTTTGGTAAACTCCTTCTTTGGTAATACTCCAAATTATCTAGGTTAGAGCGCTCAAAAGCATTGGCCCATGTATGCCTATATTTTTGGGACCATTTCCGTGACTCCTATGAGCAATTCGTGAATGCTTCAATTCTTAACGTGCTCGAAGACATTGCTCCGCGTCTAAATGACACTGTACATGCATGCGATTGGTCAGAAGGAAGTGATTCTTGTCCGGATTTTTTTGCTCCAATTTTAACAGAAGAAGGCCTTTGCTTCGCGTTCAATGCTCTAAATTCAAATGAAATTTACACAGATGAGTAAATACACTTGATGTTTTTATTATACACGCACTGGTGCGATTACAAGTGAATTCAAATTACAGGGTTGCACCCGAACTAATGTCGGTAACAGATAGACCAAGTGCATTGGACTGGAGCCTGGAAAATGGATATAAAAATAGATTAAATGACTCCAGCTATCCGTTGCATGTATTCAGCGCACAAAAAAGCACTTCATTAGGTTTTTTTCTTCGAGCCTTTGACACTGATGTAGAATATGTATGTCGAACAATAATTCCCGGATTCAAATTATATCTACACACGCCTGGTATCGCATTGAAATCAATCGACCGCTCTATTCGAATTCCATTTTCCGAAGAGATCCACATATCCATAAAACCCAAGATGACTACAGCTTCCGAGGGGCTACGGAGTTACAGCCCAAATCAACGGCAATGTTTCTTTAATTCGGACCGTCATTTGCGTTTCTTTCGATTTTATTCGCAAGAAAATTGTGAACTGGAATGTCTCGCCAATTACACGTTGAGAGAATGTGGATGTGTAAAATTTTCCATGCCAAGTAATTCATTCTAATGCATTGGTTTTCACGAATATCCAAATAAATATGACCGAACATCTAACAAAAGAGTCCTTTTTTCAGGAAATAAAAGTACAAAAATATGTGGTACAGCAAAGATTCAGTGCTACAAAAACGCTCGCTTGAGTTTGTTTAAGGAAGACCTGATCGAAGGATTGAAAAATAAAGATGCCATGATATTTCGGCAAAATTGCAATTGTTTACCATCATGCACAACAAAAACCTATGATACAGAGATTGATCGAGCCACTTTTGAATGGAGGAGAGTAATGGAAAGAAAACACAATCGGACATTCAGCTCAGTGTAAAAAACCAAATAAATCCGATTTCATTTTAAGTGTTTAATAGCATTTTATTTGTGTACAGGTTACAAATATCCACCATATCGATATTTTTTGAAAATCATTATGTGTCCACGTTAAAGCGCGTAGAGCAATATACTTATACGGATTTCTTGGCCATTTGTGGTGGTTTACTGGGACTATGCTTAGGTGTTTCAGCATTGAGCATAATTGAGTGCATTTATTATTCGACACTTCGGATATACTGGTCAATTCATCGACGCAAAACCGAAAATGCTGTTGTGCCATTTAAACCAAAGCACGTTAATCATATATTCGTTGATATGACGAATATTTGAAGTTTGAAACTTATGCGCAATTAACCCAGCTTATTTCACGAAATACTGCTTTCCGAACACGCTATGGTTTTAACAGTTACAATATTTGAATGATCATTAAAATAATCAAATTTTCCATTTTCAATCTTTTAAATGTGAGATAAGAATTACTTTTCAACAGATACGTAGAATCTAGTGCCAACACTCACCGGGGGTGTAAAAATCGAAACCGATTCAAATTACAAATTAATTGTGGCATTTTATCAGTGAATGTATTTTACTGAGGAATTAGTCACTGGTCAGTGTTAGCAACTGACGGTTTATTTTAATATGTAGTGTCAACCGACGCTCAAGTGTAGTGTGGCAGAGAGCCCCGGCAGTTAAATCCTAGCTGTACACAGCGACCATTGTAGAGTGTAGATGTGAATATGTGATTATACACGTCTGTTATTCACTGTTCTGCGGCACAACCCTCGAACGTTGGTTGACGCTACATATTAGTACTAACCGTCAGTTGCTAACGCTGACCAGTGACTAATTCCCCAGGAAAATACATTCAATGCATTTTTTAATGAATTAAAACTGATATTGTACTTGCTCTAGGTTATGGCTATAATTAACATTGTTTGCATGACATGCATGTAAAAATTCATAAAAATCGATTGATTCGAAAATGTTATGAAATCTACACACACAGAAATTTTCTCCGATTCAGCTGACGGAATTACTACAAAAAACGCTGTATGTATGTATTGCCTACAAAAACTGAAGCATTCCCTACAAAAATGCCCCTTTGTAGTTATTCAGTGCAATGTTTGTATTTGTTTCTCCGGCTCTGCTACATTGTCTCCTATTCTTCTGTAAGCCACTATCACATGCGCAAGAAGGAGAAACGATACTACAATCTTAAATGCGTGCGACTAGAGCATTGTGTATTCTTACGATTCCCCTTTTTGCGCACCATTGAATGTCTTGTTAATTCAAATATCACAGAATCCGTAGAAACACATACAAGTATTGTACTGAATAACTACAAAGGTGCATTTTTGTAGGGAATACTTCAGTTTTTGTAGGCAATACATACATACAGCGTTTTTTGTAGTAATTTCGTCAGCTGAATCGGAGAAAATTTCTGTGTGTGTATAAACTATTCATTTAAATAGCAGAAAAACATGAAACATTCATAATCTAAGTTCATTTTTTTTTATCAAATTAGTGTTCAAATCTGTTTGAATAATTTAAACAGTTAACTCAATTAAATTTTTTGCCTGACTGAATGCAACTGTCTACAATTATTATTAGTAGTTGTTTTCAGGCATTGAAGCTATGGAACTGGATAATTTTGTCAAAACAAATTGAATTAATATCAAATTAAAAATGCAGCGATGGAATAATTTTCGAGTTCTTTCTGCACAAAAGAAAACTCAGATGAAAGTAAGATTTTGCGATAACTCATACCGAAAACCCACTTGATTTATTCAATTGCATTCGATATTCAAATTCAATAGACGATGAGAGAATTTTTGGTGGAATATTGTTCAAATACAACAGTTCATGGTGTTCGATATTTCACCGAACGAAGGCGACATTGGACTGAAAGGTGAATAAAATTTATTATAATTAATCAACACGGAGAACGGTAGTTCTCCCAGTAGCACACCAAAAAAATACACTTTTGAGTACAAACACTATAAATACGCCAACTTGTTTCGAACCTTTTGACGTTTGAAATGAGTCACATAGTCTTATTCTATTGCCGAATGCACGAAAATGATAATTTTTTTTCATATATTTGAATATTGTCGGCTCATGTGATTGAAGCTGTTTGCTCAGTTCCTTTAGCTTGCGGCTAATGAATATGACGCATCCATACACTTATATCTTATCATATCATTTTACATACCTTGCTTATAAGAAATTAAGCGAGGGGTGAGTGTCAAGGTGTCGATTTTCTTCAAAAATTCACAGCTTCACTAAAACACAAGGTTCGCAGATGAGTGTTGAACAAAAACTGTCTGGGTGCAGTTTAAGCATTTGTGAATTGCAGCACAGCAAAATACAAAGTTATTTTGCTTGAACTAACTTCCATCATGCTATAATTCAAATTTGGATTCAAGTGACCTGCATAAATATTTTGGTTTGCAGGTTCACTGTGAGCCAAGTTGAACCGTAGTCCAACTTCAATTAAATAGATAGAAAAATGACTTAATCGATCTGGCGCACTCTAGTTCAAATTTCCAGTAATGGCATGGAGAAGTAGTTGAATTATTTGAAGATCAGTCACTTTATGGGCAGGATATTTCAGTGCCACTTTGTTTATACCTCGTTCAGAGGCTTTTTCATCTTATTATTTTTATTTCATTCTGTCTTTTTTAAAGGTGTTGGTGGATTGTCGCCGTCGTGTTGTCAGTATGGTTTTGTAGTTCGCTGATTCAAAACACTTGGATAAAATGGTGTAATATCCCAATGAAGATGAGTTTGAATGAAAAACCATTACCGATATCAGCGATTCCATTTCCCACAGTCACTGTCTGTCCTGAAATCAAAACCTACAAAAGTAAATTTGATATCACAGCAGTGAATGCCTTACCGATTGGATCATGGAATTTATCAGAAATTGAGTAAGAAATTAATCAATTCATTTATCTAATATAAAGTGAACATCTCAAAAAAATCAATTTTGAATAGTACCAAAGAGGCACTTCATCATAATGTTCATCTTTCTTTTTCAAATTCCTTCTTTGGTAATACCCCAATTTATCTAGGTTAGAGCGCTCAAACGCATTGGCCCATCTGTGCATTTTCTCTTGGGTCAATTTTCATAACCAATTCGTGAATGCATCAATTTTTAATGTGATCGAAGACATTGCTCCGCCTCTAAACGACACTGTAAGTTCATGTATATGGCCACGTGGAACAGAAAAATCGTGTTCGGATTTGTTTGCTCCAATTTTAACAGAAGAAGGCCTTTGCTTCGGGTTCAATGCCCTTAATTCAAATGAAATTTACACAAATGAGTAAATACACTTGATGTTTTTATTGTACACGCACTGGTGCGATTGTAAGTGAATTCAAATTACAGGATTGCACCCGAACTAATGTCGGTAACCGATAGGCCAACTGCGTTGGACTGGAGCCTGGAAAATGGATATAAGAATAGATTAAATGACTCCAGCTACCCATTTAATGCATTCAGCGCACAAACAAGCACTTCATTATATTTTATGCTTCGAGCCTTTGATATTGATGTAGAATATATATGTCGAACACTGGTTCCAGGATTTAAATTATATCTACACACGCCTGGTAACGCATTGAAATCAAGGGACCGCTCTATTCGAATTCCATTTTCCGAAGAGATCCACATATCCATTAAACCCAAGATGACTACAGCTTCCGAAGGGCTACGGAGTTACAGCCCAAATCAACGAAAATGTTTCTTCAATTCAGAGCGTCATTTGCGTTTCTTTCGAATTTATTCGCAAGAAAATTGTGATGTGGAATGTCTTGCCAATTACACGTTGAAGGAATGTGGATGTGTAAAATTTTCCATGCCAAGTAGTTCATTCTAATGCATTGGTTTTCATAAATATCCAAATAAAAATGACCGTACATCTAACAAAAGAGTCCTTTTTTCAGGAAATGAGACCACAAAAATATGTGGTACAGCAAAGATTCAGTGCTACAGACGCGCTTACTGGAATTTATTTGAGGAAGACTTAATCGAGGGATTGAAAAATGAAGATGCTTTGATATTTCGGCAAAATTGCAATTGTTTACCATCATGCACAACAATAACCTATGAGACAGAGATTGATCGAGCCACTTTTGAATGGAGGAGAGTAATGGAAAGAACACACAACCGGACATTCAGCTCAGTGTAAAAAACCGAAGAAATCTGATTGCATTTCTAGTGTGTAATAGCATTTTATTTGGCACAGGTTCTATTTATCCAGCGTAAAAATATTTTTTCAAAATTATTATGTGTCCACGTTAAAGCGCGTAGAGCAATATACGTATACGGATTTCTTGGCCGTTTGTGGTGGTTTACTGGGACTATGCTTAGGTGTTTCAGCATTGAGCATAATTGAGTGCATTTATTATTCGACACTTCGGGTGTACTGGTCAATTCATCGACGCAAAACAGAAAATGCTGTTGTGCCATTTAAACCAAAGCAAGTTAATCATATATTCGTTGATATGACGAACATTTAAAGTGTGAATCATATGAGCAATTAATCCAACTTATTTCACGAAATACTGCTTTCACGAACACGCTATGGTTTTAACAGTTACAACATTTGAACACACGAAAATTAACGGTGGCATTTCGAAAATGATTTGAATGCATTTTCCTAATGAATTAAAAATGATATTGTACTTGCACAAGGTTGTGGTTGTATTAAAAATTGTTTGCATGACATGCATGTTATGTCTTGTGTTATGTCTAATCAAAACTTTTTATCACAAATATAATAATTTACCAAAGCCAGCTAAATAAAATTTGTTGTCATTTTGTTTGTAATGTTATTGATTTGAAGTTAAAATAGGAGTAGTTCCGTGTAAATTGGCAACAAAGAAATGAGAGAGTCACCATGAACGAAAAGAGAGAAGATGGAAAGTGTAGTGTGGAATCATTTGATAGCTGACATTCACAGTGATAAAAAATGAAATCGTGAAGTCCCAAGGGTTTTTTCTACTTAGTAAACGTCAAAAAAACCCACAAGTAACCCATAGATATCTCACTGAACTGCGGACTACTAACATAAAATACTTAATGATTTTATTGTGAGCTGGAATGTCTCACCAATTACACGTTGAAAGAATGTGGATGTGTAAAATGTTCCATGCAAGCAATCTCATTCTGATATAACATCCAAGGTAATTTTATAAAGGTGACTATAATTGGCCTTTCTGAGGGACAAAGGCGCTTACTGGAATTCATTTAAGGAAAATCTAATCGATGGATTATCGAATGAAAATGCTAGATCATGCCGTCAAAATTGTAACTGCCTATCGGCTTGCACAACCGAAAAGCGCTCACATACAATGGTCTGTAATACAGAGCAATCAATTCTGTGTTGTTCTGCATCCCCTCTGAATATAACAGGCAAACTAAATTGCTAATGTATACATTCTTACACAATGCCTGCATGTTGTTACATTGCAGTTGCCATTTGTTTCTCCAAAGCTTGGCCCAGCGCTGTCCAACACGGACGCCAAAGGTTCACTAGTGCTCTCGTCGTATATCTACAGCCGTGAACACATGAACGCCTCTCGTGCACAACCATATCATATGAACCGGAAATTATGTCGATGCAAATATGAATGGCATGATGACATTACAAAGGATGTTTAATTGGTCGTTTAACGAAAGCTAACCATAAAATTAACAATGAATTATGCCAATTTTTAGAAAAAAAAATCAGATTTTTATTGCAAATGTACAGATTTTATATTTTATCGTTGTCGTTCCACAGCGACAGGCCTAAAACTACTGTGTACGCCTGTACATGTTTTTCGTGGTTTCTAAAAATAATTTTTAACATGTCAATGTTTCATGGTGAAAATAGTGTATTTATTGGCTGTAGTCAATGAATTATTCTTTGACACAGTCGATATTAACAAAACATCCATGAAGGAAGAAAATCACAAATGATTCCAACCGTTGGAATAATATTTCAATAAAAAATCAATTCATTACGAGTCCATTTTGGCTTGTTCTTTCATCATTCAATCATCAGCATCCATTTTTAATTCCATATTGGTGCACACATTCAATTCAAGCATACATTACACAAATGATTTATTTTGTCATATTTTGAAATTAAAAATTCATAAAAATCGATTGATTCGAAAATGTTATGAAACCTTAAAGTTATTCATTTAAATAGCAGAAAAACATGAAATATTCATAATCTGAACCAATTATTTCTTACAAAAATTAGTGTCTGATTGAATAATTTAAACAGTTAATCCAATTATATTTTTTTCCTGACTGAATGAAACTGTCTACAATTAATATAAGTAGTTGTTTTCAGGCATTTGATGAAGCCGTGGAACTGGATAATTTTGTCAAAACAAATCGAATCTATATCAGATTAAAAATGCAGCGATGGAATAATTTTCGAATTTCTGCACAAAAGAAAACTCAGATGAAAGTAAGATTTTGCGATAGCTCTTACAGAGAACCCACTTGATTTATTCAATTGCATTCGATATTCAAATTCAACAGGTGATACGAGAATTTTTGGTGGAATATTGTTCAAATACAACAGTTCATGGTGTTCGATATTTCACCGAACGAAGGCGACATTGGACTGAAAGGTGAACAAAAAAAAATACTATAATTATTATTTTTATTTCATTTTGTCCTTTTTAAAGGTGTTGGTGGATTATCGCTATCGTATTGTCAATATGGTTTTGTGGTTCATTGATTCAAAACACTTGGATAAAATGGTGTGATAGCCCAATTAGGATGAGTTTGAATGAAAAACCATTACCGATATCAGCGATTCCATTTCCCACAGTCACTGTTTGTCCTGAGATCAAAACCTACAAAAGTAAATTTGATGTCAATGCAATAACGGACTTGCCGATTGAATCATGGAATGTATCAGAAATTGAGTAAGAAATTAATCAATTCATTATCTCATATAAAGGACTATCTGGCAAAAAGACGGAATGTTTATCTTTGTTCTAAACTCTTTCTTTGGTTAATTTTTATGTTGATCATCCAATTTATCTAGGTTTGCTCGCTCAAAGGCATTGGCTCATATATGCCATAAAATTTGGGTCAAATTTGACGATTCCAATGACCAATTCGCGAATGCTTCAATTTTTGATTTGTTCGATGACATGGCACCGTTTCTGGATGACACTTTACGGCAATGCAGATTCCCACATGAAAGGAAAAAATTGTGTTCGGATTTGTTTGTTCCAATTTTAACAGAAGAAGGCCTTTGCTTCGGGTTCAATGCCCTTAATTCAAATGAAATTTACACAGATGAGTAAATACACTTGATGTTTTTATTATACACGCACTGGTGCGATTGTAAGTGAATTCAAATTACAGGATTGCACCCGAACTATTGACGGTGACAGATAGGCCAACTGCGTTGGACTGGAGCCTGGAAAATGGATATAAAAATAGATCAGATGACTCCAGCTATCCGCTTTATGTATACGGCGCACGAAGAAGCACTGTATTAGGTTTTTATCTTCGAGCCTATGACACTGATGTAGAATATTCATGTCGAACACTGGTTCCAGGATTTAAATTATATCTACACACGCCTGGTAACCCATTGAAATCAAGCGACCGCTCTATTCGAATTCCATTTACCGAAGCAGTTCAAATATCCATAAAACCTCAGATGACTACCACTTCTGAGGGGCTACGGAGTTACAGCCCAAATCAACGGCAATGTTTCTTCAATTCGGACCGTCAATTGCGTTTCTTTCGATTTTATTCGGAAGAAAATTGTGAACTGGAATGTCTCGCCAATTACACGTTGAAGGAATGTGGATGTGTAAAATTTTCCATGCCAAGTAATTCAAGCAAACCATAGCTTCATGGTTACTTCACTTGGACATATATTCAAGTTGATTTTATTGATCTAATCTTGAAAAACACATTATGAGTGGCTCCTTTTTTAGGAAATGAGACTACAAAAATATGTGGAACAGCAAAGATTCGGTGCTACAAAAACGCTCACAGGAATTTATTTATGGAAGACCTAATCGATGGATTATCGGATGAGAATGCTAGATCGTTCCGTCAAAAATGTAACTGCATACCGGCTTGCACAACCATAATTTATGAATCGGAAGTTGATCGAGCCATAAGCGATTGGAGGAAAGCACTGGAAAGAACATACAATCGGACATACATTTCACAGTAAACAACAAAAATAAATCTGATTTCATTTTAAGTGTTTAATAGCATTTTATTTGTGTACAGTTTTCAAATGTCCAGGATATCGATATTTTTTGAATATCATCATTTGTCGCCTTTAAAGCGCGTAGAGCAATATACTTATACGGATTTCTTGGCCATTTGTGGTGGTTTACTGGGACTATGCTTAGGTGTTTCAGCATTGAGCATAATTGAGTGCATTTATTATTCGACACTTCGGGTGTACTGGTCAATTCATCGACGCAAAACCGAAAATGCTGTTGTGCCACGTTAATCATATATTCGCTGATATGGCACACATTTAAAGTTTCAATCATATGCGCAACTAACCCAGCTTTCATCAGTTACAACATTTGAATGATCATTGAAGAGATCAAATTTTCCATTTTCAATCTTTTAAATGTGAGATAAGAATCACTTTTCAATAGCCACCTAGTACTTATGTCACACATAAAAGTCCTTCATATAGCGGACTGTTTAAAACGAACGTGGCATGATTCATATCAAAAATTAACGGTAGCATTTTGATATTGATTTGAATGCATTTTTTAATGAATTAAAACTGATATTGTGCTTACACAAAGTTATGCTTATAATTGAAAATGTTTGCATGACATGCATGTTATGTCTTGTGTTATGTCTAATCAAAACTTTTCATCACAAATAAAATAATTCACCTAAGCCAGCTAAATAAGATTGGTTTTCATTTAGTTTGAAATGTTATTTGATTTGAAGTCGCTATAAAAGTAACTTCGTGCAAACCAGTAACAAAGAAGCGAAAGAATTTTTTTTCAAAAAATCATACCGAACGTGTGAAAATACATAAAGCAATACTTGGCTAGTGGATGAAAAGTAAACTGTGGATTCGTTCGATGCCTGATATTCACGGTGATAAAAAAATGAAAGTGTGGCATGACCTTAGAGAACCAATCGAAAGGAAATCTCCGACAGAAGTATATTAACAACAATGATGGTCCCAACCCAAGGGGTTTTTACTACTTGGTAAACGTCAAAAGTATCTACAAGTATCTCACTGTACTGCGGAGCTGTGGACTACTAATACAACACTCAGAATCATTTTTATACACCGTACGCATTATTTTATCCAAAACACACATCGCTCTCTCGTCTGTACACAACTGTAAAGAGATTTGCTTAGCTCATATTCGCCTGCATTCTCTCTGCTCACGAACACTTTTTTGAACATTTTTGAGCAAAAAAAAAATTCTTCAAAAAAGTGTTCGTGAGCAGCTCTGCGGCACACTGCTTATGTTGGCCAGTAAAAAATTAGATATACAAGTACTATTTACGGGTACTTTTGACGTTTACCGAATGGTTAAAAAAAAATCCGTTGCCCCGACCGTAATTCAAGTTTACTTATTTATTTAAATGTTAAAATCATTGGATTATCTTTAGATCGTACGGAGTTTTTTGGCCGAATTTTGTTCCACTTCATCGATACATGGCGTTCGATATTTTACCGAACGAAGGCGACATTGGACTGAAAGGTTGAACAAACAATAATTACAATTAGTTATTATGTTTATTCTTTTTTGTCATTTTCTAAAGGTGTTGGTGGATTATCGCTATCGTATTGTCATTATGGTTTTGTGGGTCATCCATTCGAGATGTATGGATTAAACGGCATTATAGTCCAGTGACTATGAGTGTGATTGAGAGACAATCACCAATTTCATCGATTCCATTTCCAACAGTTACAATTTGTCCAGAAATTAAAACCTATAAAAGTAAACTTGATTTAACCCCAATCTATAACACATCGCCAGATTCATGGGATTTAACTGAAATTGAGTAAGAGGAAATTCGCTCGTATTCATGAAACTACGTCTATTGATGAGCATTTCAAAAAAACTATATCTTAAGTCCAAAAACTATGATCAGATTTATATCAACTTAATTTATTCAGGTTGAGTCGAATAAAAGCATTGAATCATATATGCGCGTATTTTTGGACAAATTTCAATGGTTCGAGTGAGCAATTTGAAAATTCTACCGTATTTGATGTGATCGAGGACATAGCACCATATTTAAATGATACACTATGCTCATGCGATTGGCCACATGAAAGTGATTCGTGTTCGGATTTATTTGTTCCAATTATAACAGAAGAAGGCTTATGCTTTGCTTTCAATGCTTTAAATTCAAACGAAATTTATACGGAAGAGTAAATAATTTGATATTTTTGCGCAATGAATGATGAGAAAAGCGCATTTTTGTTTTGTTTTGTAGAATAGCACCGGAGATGTTGATGGTAGCTGATAGACGTAGTGTGTCAGATTGGAGCCTAGAAGCTGGATATAAAGAAAGAGTTAGTTGGAGCAGCTACCCAATCCATGCGTACAGTGCACAAAAAAACGCTGCATTAGACTTTTCGTTGCGAAGTTATGACGAAGATGTTGAATTTGTATGCCGAACCATAGTTCCAGGATTCAATTTATATCTACACACACCTGGTAATATACTAAAAAAGACGGATCCCTCAATCCGGGTGCCATTCAACGAACATCTTCAAGTATCAATCAGAGCCAAAATGATTACCACTTCAAACAAATTACGGATCTACAGTTCACTTCAACGCCAATGTTTCTTCAATTCGGACCGTCATTTGCGTTTTTTTCGATTTTATTCGCAAGAAAATTGTGAACTGGAATGTCTCACCAATTACACGTTGAGAGAATGTGGATGTGTAAAATTTTCCATGCCAAGTAATTCAAGCAAACCATAGCTTCATAGTTACTTCACTTTCAAGTTGAATTTATTGATTTAATCTTAAACAACACATTTTCACTGGCTTTATTCAGGAAATAAAAGTACAAAAATATGTGGTACAGCAAAGATTCAGTGCTATAAAGACGCTTACGAGAATTTATTTGCGGAAGACCTAATCGATGGATTATCGGATGAGAATGCTAGATCATTCCGTGAAAATTGTAACTGCCTACCAGCTTGCACAACCATCACCTATGAACCGGAAGTTGATCGAGCCAAATATGAATGGCTGATGGCATTACAAAGAACATTTAATTGGACGTTTAACGATGACTCACCGTAAAAACAACAATGAATTGATTCCAATCCAGTTGTGTGTAATATCGTTCTATTTGTTGTTTCCAACAGGTTTTATCTGTCAAGTGTGACGATATTCTTTCAAAATCATTATGTGTCCTCGTTGAAGCGCATAGAGCAATATACTTATACGGATTTTTTGGCCATTTGTGGTGGTTTACTGGGACTATGCTTAGGTGTTTCAGCATTGAGTATCATTGAGGTCATCTACTACTTCACGCTTAGACTTTACTGGTCATTTCGACGATGGAAATGTGCAAATGTTATCGTGCCCTTGAAACCGAAAAATATAAGTATCGACATACCGAATGTTTGAAGCTTGATACATAATTGATCAATTTACTGTTGACTAGCAACAAATCTGCTTGTTTTGTTGGATTTTAATCTTTTTATTGCAACTCAGTACATTGCAATTAGCTTCAAATGAACACAAATACAATTTACATGCATTTTTTTAATCATCACATTACAACTTTGAAGTATGACGACTGTATTGGACATGGACAAATGACATGCTGAATAGCAATGGTGTTATCAATATTGCTGCCAACGTCGTTCAATAAAACAAATCAATTTTAATGGATTAGATTTTTTCAAATCTAAATGCAATAACAATAAAATATGCCGTTCAAGTTTTTTGATCTGTATCATTTGAAGTTACATTAACAACTATTTTCATGTTGATAAGCTAAATAACGAGTGTTCAAATAGGTAGACGATTGAAATTAACGCGGGCATTTGAGTGAAAGGTATTGACATAGCGAGTTTAAAAATGAAGGCATGGAATAATCGCAATGCATCTGCACGAAAGAAGGCTCGAACTAAAGTAAATCACATTGATACTTTTTCAAAACTGCATTGTCGGTTTGAATTTAACATTTATTCAAATATCACAAGGTTGTTCGTGAATTTTGCTTGGATTATTGTTCAAATACAACAATTCATGGTGTTCGATATTTCACCGAACGAAGGCGACATTGGACTGAAAAGTGTTGGTGGATGATTGCGATTGTGGTATCGATATGGTTTTGTTGTGCATCGATTCAAACTATCTGGATGAAATGGTGTGATAGTCCAGCGACGATGATTATAAATGAAAAAGAGATGCCAATATCAATGATTCCATTTCCCACAGTCACCGTTTGTCCACAAATAAAAACGTACAAAAGTCAACTTGATATTGCTTCAATATTTACTGGAAGAGTAGATTGGCAGAACTTATCTGAAATCGAGTAAATATGACGAAGATTTTTTCTATGATTATATTATACTAATCGATACGAGTTCTCGGATCGTTTCTCTCTTTCATTCCATTATAACATCTATGGTTGTTGGAAATGAAACTCTAGAGCCATAGATGTTCACATCACAAGATTGAAGGGTGGAGGGGGGGGGGCATACATTATAGATTTTTTTTTTAAACATACTTTACAATAAATCACATATAAAAAGAATGTTTGGGTTTCAATCCTAAGTCAATGATTTAATGATAAAAATCTCGATATTCTTTAAATTCGCTGTGAAAATTGTAGGCAGACTAGTCAGTCGGTTAATTTGGGACGATTTGGCTGACTTAAAGTGACTGTTTCGAACAAAACCAGACGATTTAAGTCAACTTTGACTTTTGACGGTTTACGTCCCAAATTAACCGAGTGTCAAGTCAGCTGGTTGGAATTGAAAATTGGTATGAAACATACTCAACTTTGATCGATTTACCCAGCTAAACTTTGATCGATATGCCGTCAATTGTGTTCGATGGCGTACATGTTAAATGTTCATTTTTGTTTTTAATGAATAGGCAAACTCGAGCAAAAATATTGGCCCACATATGCGTAGAATTTTGGAAACACATCGAAAACACTTATCAAGATCTCGTGAATGCTTCAGTATTGAATTATGTAATTGAGGATTTGGCTCCACCATTGGGCCAAACACTACACGCATGTATGTGGCAAAATCAAAACTTGTTGAAAAACTGCTCCGAATTATTTGTTCCAATTGTTACCGAGGAGGGCCTTTGTTTTAGTTTTAATGCCTTGAATTCAAACGACATTTACACAGAAGAGTAAATATCAAAGAAAATATCAACCATTTGAACAATGATGAATCTGAAAATGTAAAATTAATTGTATAGAATGGCACCGGATATGATGCGAATAAAGAACAGACCCAATTCATCAGAATGGAGCTTAGAAGCTGGATATAAAGATAGATCAAATAAGATTGCATCACATAGCTACCCGATGCAGTCGTATACAACAAAAAAAAGAGCTGCATTAGGTTTTACACTTATATCTAGGGACATCGATGTAGAATATGTATGCCGATCTGCGGTTGTAGGCTTCAAAATATATTTACACACGCCTGGAACTGTTCTTAAAGTGGCCGATTTTGCTATTCATGTACCTTTTACCGAAGAGGTTCGCATCGCGATCAAACCCAAGTTTGTTACTACTTCAGATGGATTACGTAGCTATGGGCCAAACCAACGGCAATGCTTTTTCAATTCGGAGCGTCAATTACGGTTTTTCAAATGGTATTCAAAAGAGAACTGTGAACTGGAATGTCTAGCCAATTACACACTGCAAAGATGTGGATGCGTGAAATTTTCCATGCCAAGTAATTCAAGCATCAGTTCATTAAATTGAAATTTTGAATCGATTATTCACTAAAAATTCGTAGGAAATGCAGACACTCACATATGCGGAGTGTCAAATATTCAGTGCTACTCAGATGCCGAGGACGAACTGTTTGAACAAGATCTCATCAATGGAATGACCAATGAAACTGCAAAGATATTCCGTCAAAATTGTAACTGTATGCAAGCTTGTACCATGATAGCCTACGAAGCCGAGATCGACAGAGTTAAATTCAATTGGAACGAAGCACGGGAAGCAACTCATGATCAACATTTTGGTGAAAATTTAACGTAATTGACAGTCTCATTCCAAAATGATGTGATTGTTAACCGAATTTCATTGACATAGGTTGCTTGCATCCAGATTGAAGATTTTCTTCAAACATCATGAAATTGTGATGTATAGGCGAGAAGAGCAATATACATACACGGATTTCTTGGCAATTTGTGGTGGATTACTCGGACTATGCTTAGGCGTCTCAGCTTTGAGTGTTGTCGAGTTTGTGTATTACTTTACACTTCGAATATACTGGTCACTTCGACGATGGAATTGCGAAAATATTATAATACCTTTAAAACCAAGCCGCATTAACTACATACACATTGATATGCCGGATCTTTAAAGTTCGAGAATTATGGTACGTAATCACTGATTACTAATCAGTTTTAATGGATTAGCTTATTGAAACTCTTTTCTAATGTATTTGGATACCACTGAATGAACACATTCCTTCTGGCCATATAACAGTAATTCAATCAAATTATATACAAAAAGCACTCACAACTCACGATTGTCATAAAAACTAATGTCATAATTATGTCAAAACTATAGCTAATCAGTTTCAGGATATTGTTTGAATTTAAAGTTTTGTTTTCAAATGTCAAAGAATTGTGTTTATGCTTGTTTCAATTGTCTAATGTCTAATTTAAACCGAATATTTTAAAATTGATATAAATTAAATTAGTTGAGTGCATTAAAATGATGAAAACCAATAAAAGTTCCATTACAATGAAACCACGTTTTATTGATCGTTATCAGTTCGAGTTACAGCAACAATTATTTCCATGCACATAAGTTGAATAGTGAATTAAGGAATCTCTACTCAAGAGTAACAGTCATTTGAGTGAAAGGCATTGGCTCTTTTCGCACTAGATAAAACATTTGATAAAGAAATAGCTTGAGCTCAGTGAGTTTTAAAACGATGGCATTTAATAATTACAATGTGCCCGCACAAAAAAAGACTCAATGTGAAGTAAGTCACTGCGAAAGCTTTCATCTTTGTTTTCTTTATTTGAACATTTAAATGATTCAAACATCTCTAGGCTGTACGCGAACTTTGCTTGGATTATTGTTCAAATACAACAATTCATGGTGTTCGATATTTCACCGAACCAAGGCGACATTGGACTGAAAAGTGTTGGTGGATGATTGCGATTGTAATATCGATATGGTTTTGTTGCGTATCGATTCAAACTATCTGGATAAAATGGTGTGACAGTCCAGCGACGATGATTATAAGTGAAAAAGAGATGCCGATATCAATGATACCATTTCCTACAGTCACCGTTTGTCCACACATGAAAACGTACAAAAGTCAACTTGATATTGCTTCAATATACACTGGAAGAGTAGAATGGCGGAACTTATCTGAAATCATGTAAGTAAGAGTATGATATTTTATGATATACCACATATTTAGTTAGTTCAATAAACATGCCAGAATATTCATCGAGTGTTATCCACTAATCAAATTCTATTGAAAATAAATAGGCAAACTCGAGCAAAAATATTGGCCCACATATGCGAAGATTTTTGGGAAAAAATCGAAAACACTAATGAAGATTTCGTGAATGCTTCAGTATTGAATTATGTAATTGAGGACTTGGCTCCACCATTGGGCCAAACACTACGCGCATGTATGTGGCAAAATCAAAACTTGTTGAAAAACTGCTCCGAATTATTTGTTCCAATTGTTACCGAGGAGGGCCTTTGTTTTAGTTTTAATGCCTTGAATTCGAACGACATTTACACAGAAGAGTAAATATCAAAGAAAATATCAACCATTTGAACAATGATGAATCTAAGGATGTAAAATTAATTGTATAGAATGGCACCGGATATGATGCGAATAAAGAACAGACCCAATTCATCAGAATGGAGTTTAGAAGCTGGATATAAAGATAGATCAAATAAAATTGCACTCTACAGCTACCCGATGCAGGTGTATAGTACACACAAAAATGGTGTATTGTCTTTTGCATCTAGATATCGCATCAGAGATATAGAGTACGTATGCCGATCGACGGCTTTAGGGTTTAACATATATTTTCACACACCTGGAACTGTTCTTAAAATGACCGATATTGCTATTCATGTGCCATTTACCGAAGAGGTTCGCATCGCGATCAAACCCAAGTTTGTTACTACTTCAGATGGATTACGTAGCTATGGGCCAAACCAACGGCAATGCTTTTTCAATTCGGAGCGTCAATTACGGTTTTTCAAATGGTATTCAAAAGAGAACTGTGAACTGGAATGTCTAGCCAATTACACACTGCAAAGATGTGGATGCGTGAAATTTTCCATGCCAAGTAATTCAAGCATCAGTTCATTAAATTGAAATTTTGATACGATTATTCACTAAATATTCGTAGGAAATGCAGACACTCACATATGTGGAGTGTCAAATATTCAGTGCTACACAGATGCCGAGGACGAACTATTTGAACAAGATCTTATCATTGAAATGGCCAGTGAAAATGCGAAGATATTCCGTCAAAATTGTAACTGTATGCAAGCTTGTACCACTATAGACTACGAAGCCGAGATCGACAGGGTTAAATTCGACTGGAAGGAAGCCTGGGAAAGGATTTATGATAAAAAATGGGATGGAAATTTAACGTAATTGACAATCTCATATCAAAATGATGCGATTTTTAACTGCATTTTATTGACACAGGTTGCTTGCATCCAGATTGAAGATTTTCTTCAAACATCATGAAATTGTGATGTATAGGCGAGAAGAGCAATATACATACACGGATTTCTTGGCAATTTGTGGTGGATTACTCGGACTATGCTTGGGGGTGTCAGCTTTGAGTGTTGTTGAGTTCGTATATTACTTTACACTTCGAATGTACTGGTCACTTCGACGATGGAAATCTGAAAATGTCGTCAAACCGTCAAAAGAAATGGCATACAATTTTTACCTGCAAATGTTGGGGGCCCAATTGCCCTATGTAAGAGCACACAAATAGAGAGTGCGCCCACTCGATAGTAACCACTGAGCACACATTCTCTAAATAACTGTTTTTTATTTGATTTTGTTTGAACATCCCATTATCCAAATAACATCAAGAAATGGACAACGAACATTAATAATATTTCTACCTAGATTTCTACCTAGTGTGTGTGTGTGTTGTGATAGGTGTTATGATTCCCAAAAATGTAACAAAATATTACATTTACATGTAGAAAGTAGATGGACATATTCATTCCGTTTTATTTTCATCGAGATTTTACAGTTGTATTGAGCCCTTGAAACCGTAGGACAAATATGAACTAGAAGAGAAAAAATAAAATGAAAAAAAAAATGTTATGTGCGTGATGAATGCAGTAGACCAGTTCAAAGAAAAATGCGGTACAAAAATAATGAAATATTAAAAAGCTAATAAAACTGAATTAAAATGTAATTATGAATGAAATATTAAAATATAATGCAATTTTCTTGGCCAACGTGTATATTTCAGTGTGCACGTTCACCCGTTTATAAAGTCATATAAATGAATTTCATGTAATTTTCTTCCATTCATTTTCGCCGTCGCTAGGTTTTCACATAATTTACCTTTTACCCAAATAAATTCCATACATTTTTTCCACACTTCTCAAGTAAAAATGTGAAAATTTATGTGTAATATTAAATACGCGCAGTCGTTTTTTTCGTGTGTGTGTCAAAAAAACACAACATTGAGACGGAAAAAAACATGAGCAACTGAATCTATTCATCAAGTACCCAATACCCACAGCTACTAAGTAGGATACAGTTGAAAAAAAAAATGCTGGTCATAAAAAAATATGAGCGTGAATTTTATTATTACTTGTGTTCATTGCCAAAGGGTTAACAGAGTCAGTTGCTCATTTTTGTTTGTTGCGGTGACTGGAAACAAGGCAACTGAACACTGAACCAGAACCACAAAAAAAAATCATCATAGATCAAAAAATGTAATGGTTTCTTCTTCGATTTGGTGTTGAACGCATCTCGTCCATTATATGACAATAAATGCAAAAGGCCACAAAAATTGTTATAAAATTACTAAATAAGTTGAAAGGCGGCAAAAAAAAAGCGGAAAATAATTGGAGAATGAAATACTTTGTACGGTGCTTCTAGCTAAAATTGATGCTTTTCAACCTCGTTTCTCTGCTCTTCTCAGCTCGTATACGAAAAAAATGCGTTTTAATTTGAAAAGTTTTTTAATAAAAAAAAAAATATATCCGTCTCTCGTTGGTTACGAATATACATGTAGATATTGTGTGGTTGCATTTTTACGAGCCTTTGAACAAAAGCACACAAAAGTCATTTCGCATTCAGATCGCAACCCGATGATGTTTCTTTTCGAAAAATTTTGTATATTTGTAGACATATTTTCTGATGCCATTTCAACCATTTGATGTTCATGTTTTGGACTCGATGAAAATGGGCCTAATTAGTCACAATTCGATTCAAGTTTCATTTTTCATGGATGACGTCGACATCAATTGAGCTGCTAAAAACAATGTTAATCCACTAAATTGTCAGAACTACGAAAAAGTTCACATCGCTTGGCATCGCTATTGTACTCAGCACATACTTAAAATTCCATGAGAGTTTTTGCTAAGCACCAGAGAGAATGAAATTTTTGGAGAGAGAGAGAGAGAAAAAAAACTAAGATAGAGAGAGAAGTGGAAGGAATGAACAACAACATCAAATTTTACATTGTACTTTTCGTGTATTTTGAAAAGAATTCTCGAAATGCATGCTTTTACCAACTCCTCCGGAGCTATGGAGCTCTGAACCTCTGACAGAAAAAAAAGCATTCGACTTATGCGTAAACACCATCATATTATTTGCATTTCGTCAATATGTTCATCGAAAAAATTCTTTGCAATTATTATTTTGGTTTTTTTTTCTTACCTTTTCCTTTGAACGAGACTTCTTCAAAGTTTTTCTTCTCTTGCATTCATGTAAAATAATAAGAAGCATTTCAAATCAAAAGAGAACAAAATGCCAACATTGTTCGACAAAACGAGAAAAAACATGGATTTATTTGAGATTTCATACTATTGTTTTATTTCATGGAAGTTGTTTTATTTGAAGTTTCATTAAAATTCAAAGCATCTTTTTTCGCTTGTTTGAAGAGGCATTATTTCGTAAAGAGCGCCTTTTTTTTCAAACAAATAATATTCATATTTTTCATGTTATTTTTTAACTTGAAATCATGGGCTGATGTTGAATTGGTGATGAACACTTTTGGCATTTTACATTTGGCCCATCATGGAGTATTTGAATACATAGACAATTCGAAGCACGATTTTTTCGATTCCAAATGCTTTTTACAATTCGGTTTTTCAATTCTCATTTTTCCTTGGAAAATATGATAACAGCCTACTTCATCCCGAACTCTTTGGACTATAATCAGCCATCCTAGAAGCAATTCTTCAATCAATCATTTTATTAATGCACGGGGGAGCTGCAGCTTGGAAACTGGTTGATTAGAAAGAAGTCATTTGCAAACTTATCGAAAAAAAATCACTCAACGGTCGGTCATTTAACGTTTGAAATCAAATATGTTGATCTTCATGTGATGCGAATTGCGAGCCTCACAAAATCATGTCAAAATGGTGGAATCCAGAAAACCTATAAAATTATTCGGCCGATGAAACAAATATTGCCTCATTTTTGGTTCCACACTTACAGCCCACGTCATTAACATTCGCATTCTTTTTCATGTTTATCCTATTCATTGCTTGCGTTGATTGCATGTCACAAAATTAACGCATCGGGCTCAAATGCTTGATGTTCACAACTAGAATAAAGAAGAAAAAAAAAGCTTTAGTAATTCATAAAGCTAACAACATTACTGCCACTTAAAACGGAAACCACAACAACTGGGTGCTCACTGTGCTGTGAATAATATTTGTATTGCCGCTTCTTTTTTTTTAACGGCCTTTCATCTTGTGATCGTCATTCAGCGTGTTGACGCAGCGTGTCGTTTAGCATGTTCATTTTCGGTGTGGCTTTAAGTAACAGCCAGCACATCGTTATGTGCACTACACAGTTTAATCGTCAGCATTTTGCTTTGCTCACTTTAATTTTCTTCTGTCACATCGTGTTCCATGGTGCCATTATGCCACGGGACGAGGGTAATTCTGACGTTTCGTTTTTATATGTTGTGTAAATAAAGCAGCAAAACATCGAAGCCAGCCACTGTGGCTGGAACCACATCAGCGTATCATCGTTCAATTTTCTTGTTTTTTTATTTTTTTTTTTTTTTCAATTCGGAACAGTTTTCAACAAACACTAACTACAAGCAAGGGAAAAAATGTGGATAGAAAATCAAGAAAAACGAGCACCAAACAAGCATTTGCTCCCTAGAATGTGCAAATTTGTTCCAGATCGTTGATTAACGATATTTGAAATCGTCCACTGATTCAGTCAAATGGTAACTGAATGTGTGCTGAGCACTTCTCAGTGAGGAGTCATCATTTAATGAGATTTGCACTCAATTTTTCACTTTAAACCCGTATAATGAAGTGTGTGAATCGAATTCACTTGGTTTTTGATGATTTCTTTTTTGAAGAATCTTAAATCTATTGATTTACATGATGCAGAATTAAAGTCTTGAGGCAATTTGAGAACATGTAATTTTTTGGGCATTTAGTTCATTTCTTATCTGCAACTGCCCAGAACTACCCGTGTATCCATCTGGCTGCAAAATTCCAATCCATTTAAATCTTTAAAGCCAATAAATTCTCGTAATCGTAAATACTTGCACAACATGGGAAAAAAACATGGGCGTCAAAGTTCCATCCATTTAATATTACGAAGCGTTGTGCAACGTGAAATGGAATAGAGAAGATGCATGTGACGACTTCTCACGTGTCATTATAATTCCACTTTTAAACAACACACACACACACACACACCAAAAATCTCCCAAACTTTTCGACAGTAATCTTTTTCGAGACTGACAATTTTAATAATCGTTCGAAAACCATATTTTCATAACGCCAGTAACTTTATACCGGTGGTGCCATTAGCTCCATTGCCTGCGTTGCCTTTGCACGACTTTTCATCTTTCCAACTCGTTGGTGGGTAATTCTTGTTGTGAATGCGTTACATCATACAACGTTTATCTCATTTACACCTTGCAAACGAAGAATACAAATGCTGTGTTTAGATGGGCACCCAGACGATTTGAGTCATTGCACGTAATATAATTTTTTTTTTTTTTGTGAATAGAAACCAACCCGAACAGCCAACATTTTCGATGATGTTTACATTTTCATCGCATTTATACGATGAATAGAAAAATCCAAATGTAACCACCAAAATATTTTTGCGGTGAATGCGGGTACCGTGGGTAAATCGGTGCCGACCATGGCACAACAGAGAATCAGCTTTATTTTATAAAATTTGAATAATACGACACCGTTGACAGCATAATATGTGGACGTGACTCAAATGAAAATTAATGCTTTTGATAATTTTTCATGTATACCAATATGCCACTTGACAGTTGAACAAGAGCAAAAACAGCAGACACACGTTTTCGGCCTGCTAAACGCGACTTTCATCGACCAGATTTAACAATCGTAGCTTTTTTGATGGTCAACGTGAAAAAATTAGCGAAATTTTTTTTATTGTTGTTGCTAGTTTTTTTTTGAAAGTAATTTATTGTTATTTTCGAAGTGAATGAGAAAAAGTGTGAGAAAACTGGGTATGAATCAATTAATGAAAAATCAAAACCAGCATTGAAAATCTTTCCCTTGACACAACTAAAAAATGAAAGATTTTTCTTTCTCTCTCGCAAGAAAAGAATTCATTAAAACGGTCTATGAATGTTCATCAATTGAACACCTTTGTCATTTGGATAGGCCTGTGTGCCAATTCAAAATATGTTTTACATTTGCTCCTGTTTTGTGTATTTTATTCATTCGAATGAAATGTATTTGGTTGTTATTTCTACAAAATCTGTCTACATATTTTGCCATCAAAAACGCACACAAAAAAACCAACATCTATGAAAAATCTGTTGGCAATAACGATAAACGTTGCCCAAGCGACGAACTACAGGGAATACGATTAAGAGAAACAAGTTCAAAAACATCAGAGACTGGCTCCGTTTTTCTCTCTGTCGCATTCTTCAGAACTTGTTTCATTTACATTTTTACCAATTTAAATCAGATTGGTTTTTTTTTTATTTGGTTGTTGTACGCGGGGCGAAAGTCGCCAAGATTATTTTCTATTGATTTTTCTTGCGAAAACGTTCTAATAGTCCCGAAACACGGTTTGTTTTTTTGTATTGCCCTTTTTTTTAATAAGCTCTAAATGTCACCTTAATTTATGTATCTTCCACTAGGGAATTGCCGTCTCTGCAGACCAAACAAGAGACATTCTTCCAAACAAGACTTTGCGCACGTAGACACTGTATTTGTTTGTGTCACACGAATGAGAAAAAAAAATAGAATTGAGTGATAGTAACGAGCGAAGCGGCCAGATTTATCGAAGTAAACAAGTGAAAGTACGTTTGTCGTCTATAGACTCTAGTATATATATATATATATATATATATAGTAGCCGCTGTCTCATATTGTATTCGATCAGATTCGCGCAAACCAAGTTGACGCACCACTATCGCCTAGCGCTTCGGTACAGTGTATAAATTTATGTAATTTCAGATTTAAATTTAATAAGTACGGTACACACGGTGGTAACAATGGCTATACGTCGCAACAAGCGATAACGAAAACACCAACACCATAAATGGGAAAATTCATAATATTCATTTGCAAATGGAAGAAATGAACAGATGTAGCTGTGATATGCATGCTAGAATATTGTGCGTTTGAATTTAAATTGAAAATAAAAAAAAAAAATCCCGAGCGTAAAAGTGCAAGAGGAAGGAAAAAATTACGATATATTCATTTGATATTGTTTTTTTTTCGTTCATCTCTCTTTTGGTTTTGTGCAAGTGAAATGAGAAATATTGCGAAGCGATGTAAATTAAATTGTGAATTTCGGAAAAAAAGGCGAAAAAAGACCTGTAGTATAAGCAACTTATTACAGATTTAGTATTGCAATGTGGCGCGGCGCGACGTATATTTATTGTAGTCGACCCAAGGAGACACACACCAATGCTTTATATCGTTGATAAAACAAACAAAAAAAAATTTACAGTCCAAAAGAAATGAATAAAAATAACAACAACAACAAAAAAAACTCGTATTATTCCATTAGATTTGCATGCAATACCGTCGTTGTTCGTATTATTTTGGTATTCATTTAGAGGAATTGACCGTGCATAAGTAGACCGCAGTCTCTTCATCAAAATCTCCAACCGTTGGCATGCATATCGTACAATGGTTTCATTAGGGAAAAACCAACGTAGTTTTATGCTCGATAAAATTGCACCGAGGTGACCTTTTTCGAGAAAATGAGAATGACCAGAGCAAGCAGTTCAACAGCAGCCAACCATTCACAGCGCACCTATAGCAGCAAACCAACCAACAACAACAAATATTCTTTCAACAAATACTTAATTATTATATATTTCGTCTCGTGGCTCATATATGCACGTCAGTTGGTTGAGTGGAGTTGTGGCGACGACCACTCACCACGGTATTTATTTTAAATGTGGAAAAATAAATGGTCGCGATGCTTTTGTCCCGAGCGCATCGTAATTTGCTAGTAAAGCGTATGCTTCAAACGAAAGAGAGCAACAACAACAACAACCAGAAACACACCCCAAACCAACCAGTATAAGGGGCATCGAAACCGCGTGACATGAAGTGAATTTTCTGAAATGGTGGCCGGTTTTCTTTTTTTGTGTTTGTGTTCTGACTAGAGGGCTACAGTGGAAATGATAAAATCGAAACCTTTTTATGTGCGGTGGTCACTTTTAATGGCATTTCCGCCACCGTTTTTATAATCAAGGCCATTGAGGTACTGTGAAAGCGTTCAGCTAAACGTAAGCCCAACGTTGAATTTCAATGAATTTTATTTTTATAAAATACAAAAATACTTGTTTTGTTGTTGTAGCTTCTTTGAGCTCTTTAGCCGACTCTTCAACCCATTTTGAATGTGACCAACACTCGACGAGCACATAAATTCCCAAGTGTAAATCCGTATCATCAAAATACCTTCTTTTCCGTAATTAACTTTTCATGTCGTTTTGAGCATCATCCGGCGTTTTTTTTTTTTGGTTCACTATTTTCATTTCGCTTCTATCGCGGAGTACGTGGTTTCTCCGTACACCAACGAAGTGTATTTTCTATATTTTCAAAATGATCTGAGTCTGGCTTCGAATTGCATTTACGAAAGTTTATTGATCAATTATTATAGCACCTATGGTCTCGAGTATAAAATATTTTAAGTTTCCTGAATCGCATTGTAACACATCATCAGATTTCTGTATCGAAGAAATACGAACTTGGTTTCCTCATGTGACACATACTTTCATCATTTTCTTTGGTGTTTCGGTTTTTTTTTGGATTTTGGATTCGATGAGCTCATATGTTTGGTGGAACACATATTGTAAGTATGTGAGTTTTGTGTGTGTGAATGTAAGAATCGAGCAATAAAATATGTATCGTTTCGAAATGAGAGTAACAAAAAAAACAACAACACGGTGTTGTATGTTGTATGCGTTTTTCCACTATAGCTTCTTTGATAGGTGAGTGCTGATACAGCTGGGCGGTCCAATGCAAGAAATAACACCGCTTTTCATTGGATGACCTACATAAAACGTAAGCATACTAGAGCAAAAGAGATACACAATCGAATAGCAAGCGGGAAAAAATGCGCTATGAAAAATTCCTTGTCATTATCGGTGTGAGTGTATGTAGGTGTGTGTGTGTGTGGATGGATGGAGAGCTGGAACGTGCATGTGCTTAAAATGCTTGGGTTTTTTTTTCCCATTCAAAGCACATGAACGACACACGAGCTTTATACATGTATTTTTCGTACACAGCACACATACGACGGAGCCACATGGATAACATAAAGTTTATGTAAAACTTGTTCCATGTCTATGTACAAAAGCAAAATGCTGCAAGCGCACATGAACACAACCAACAACCAAAAAAAAATGCTAGTGATAATAAATGTGAACGCAGAATCGAAAAAGATAGCAAAATGGAGCTGGAAATTGAGATAGACAAAAATGGTAAAATAACCAAAAAGAAGAAAATGGAAGCGAGCTTGTATTTATAGGCAAAATTCAGACTGAATGCTGAAATTCTTTGCAATTTCAAGAGAAAAAAAGCACATTTCTTTATCAAATAAATGGGCATTGAAGAGTTTAATTCAAAAAAAAAAATTATTTGCTTAGAATTTGAGCACACCAAATCGAATGAATCGAAAAACTCAATTCACCAAATCAGCAAATACTGGTTTCGGTTGCCTTTCGCCGAAAAATATCGATAATTGATTGTAATTTTTACAATCCAGACACATCCGTTGTGATGGTGTTCGTCAGTGATGCGAAAACACAATTGCTGGTGCACAAACGCTCATTAATTTTCTCGGTCATGGTGACATCGCGTCGCAGTTTGAATTAATCAACAATTTTCCAGATTGATCAAAACTTTTAATGAAGCAGACATTTGCACTTTGCCGATGCCAGACATTCTCTACTACCAACACAAAAGTTAGTGTCTCCCGTTTCAGTTATAATTAGAAAAAGCATATGATTTCGTTGCATACATAATTCACTTTTCTCTGTATTCGTCGTGTTCCAGTAACAACCAATTTTTTTTTTTTTTTGGTTCATTCTCATTGAAATTAAAATGAACTCCCCAAACTTATGGCACTTCTTCTTATTCCGTGACTGTAAGTTAAAAAAAAAAGAAAACGAGCTGAGTTTTGTAACGAAAATTCCTCGCACCAATGAAAACTTCCCATTTGATGAGAGTTAAAAGTTGCAACATTTTGGCATCGTAAAAATACATTGATATTAATTTATCGTGTGTTTTGGCCGAGTTTCACGACCTTGAACTACAAATATTGACACTCACATACACACACACTTTCCGAAAAGTGCAGTTTGCAAACAAAACAAGCAGAAAAGAGAAAAAAAAATAACTGCAATTATTACGCACATCAAAAAGTATTGAAAAACTTGGATTCTTCCGTTGTTGCGGTAAATATCATTGCAAATTTTCCAGACAGGAAAAACATAGGTGATATACAAATGGCCAGGCAAAATTCAAACTTGAACTTTTGTTGTTGTTGTTGCTCCGTCTCATTCTTTTTTTCCCACTTCTTTTGAGTGGATACCACAAAATCTAAATGTTCATCGAGTTTTGCCACCCGGCAAAATCACCCGATTTGTCGATAAATTTATAACTGGCTGGAGTTATTTTGAGTTTTGTTTAAACTTTAGCCCATTTCTCTCTAATCCCATGAAAAGAGCGTGCAAGCGAACCAGAGAGGTCGTTTTTAACGGCATTTTGGTTGACATTGAAAATGACGGAACTTTTGATTCTTGCATATTTACTTGTTTTTTTGTTATTTCTGGTCTTTGGACTTTTCACCGATGGCTTTGAAACACGACAAAAAAAAAACAAAAACAAAACCAAACACCGACCGAGTTTAACACTTTGGACCAACGCACCGTTCCACTTTTCTTTGCATATTTCTGTTTTTTTTTTGTATTGGCTTAGCTTAGCTCGACAAAATCAATGATTAAAAGTTTTTGTTGCGGTTTGTTTTTCTGGTGCGACGGTACTACAAAAGGAATTTTCGACCCAAAACAACGAAGCGCAAAAATCGAATAAAATTGTGCAACGACATCAATACACACACACACACACAGCGAGCACCCAGGCACCAAACAGCAAACTTTATTTTTTCTTATGTCCTCGTTACGCATTACACAATCTAGACCTCTTCTTGTTCCTTGCGCTGCTTTATTTAATGTTGATTTGGCTGCTAAAGAGTCTAGACTTTTGGCCAACAACAAGCGAACAAAATATATATATATATATTCCAATTCAAGCGCACAAAACAAAATACACATAATGAAAAGTTTCAACTGAGACCAGTACCAACAGTAGCAGCACACACACACACACACACACATACATACAAAAAAACTGAAATAAAGAAAACTTTTTCGGTGCGAACGGAAAGTGACGTCGAATGAAATGAGTGGTAAAATTTCGCTGTGTTCCATGACCAAAAGTAATGGTGCAATGGGCTTTTCAATGGGGTCCACCAATTTTCACAAAATCGGACCATCGTACTACATTTTTGACATGGTAAAATTATTGATTTTCTTTGCTCATTTTACCCGGTGGTGTGCTCTTATTTTAGTTCGGCGTAAAAGTTTTCAGGCCAAGAAACAAAACAAAAAAATGAATTTTCGACTGGCTTGAAAACTTTTCCCCCTCCCCCACCCACTTTGTGCCGTCGAACATAATTCCGCGTTCATTTGCCACACTGCTGCTGCTGCGAGACATTGTAATCGATCGACACAAAGTTTCATGTTGCATCATTGCTCATTGACGATTGTTTCAGTTTTAACTGTATTCTTCGGTGTGTGTGCTGATGTGTTGTCTGATTGTCAAATTTTATTTACATTGGACTCTTGGCATAAAAGTTCAAATGAAATGAAAAATGGTCTTTAAATTAACTTCCGGGGTGGGATTAAGGATTTTGAATGTTGAATAAGCGTACAATACACAGCATATAAATCCATGGAATTTGAATTAATTACATATTTTAGGCTGGAAAATTTGCAAATACAAGACCATATTTGATGTGTATGGAGAGGAGGCTTAATTATATTTGTCGAAATTGTCACCCATCAACAACCCATGCCAATCCATTTTCACAAACATGTTCCACCCAAAAATGTTCAACGTATATTTCCAAAATGGTGTTGTGTGTGTGTGTGTGTGCGTAGAATCAATCATCAAGTCATAGCAAACAAATAGCGTGGATCTGTGCCCGCTAAAGTACTTTGTGGCTTTTAAGCACATCATCTTTATAGCGTTGTGTCTTAAAATGTCTTTAATGTTGACATTTATAGATTTGAAGAGAGCACACTGATTTCAATGGTGCAATGGCAAGAATTCCGTGTGTTTTTTTCTTTCTTTCTTTCTTCATAGCAAGCATTTTGTCACAGTATGAGGCAAAGTGAGTGTCTTAAGAAATTTGTATTACAATCTGTTTTGTGATTTCTGGTTTTTATGTACCAACGAAATGGCATCTGCGATGGAAAAATCAACTACACATCAATGTCTATCAAAGAAACCACAAACCAAACCAACAACCTCCGCACCGCAACGTAATATTGCCAAATATTATAAAACAAGCCACAACTTACTGGATGATGACGATGAGGGAAGAAAAGATCCGTTGTATCCGTTCATTTGAATTAAATTTAATCAATTCGTGTACGGTTTGGCATTTGAGCAGACTTGAAGAAAGTGTAGAAATGGCAAAATATTTGCAACATGAACAAAGAGATATCTCATTCTAGAGTTTAAAACGGTCTTGCTCTATTTGCTTTTAAAGCAAACTCATCGATTATTTATTGATTAACCACCAAAAGAATGCAATTTTTGTCATTTTATTATCGTGTCATATGAAAAATTCTATTATATGAAAATGATTTCCAGAAAACCCAAATTTTGAAAATACTGAAAACCCAAAAAATTATCGATAATTCAAGCTGTACGAAGTAAATTTCAGATTGGAAGAGTTAAATGCATTCTCTTTCCCCATGAGGAAACATTTTTATTTAACAAATATTTTATTATTTGTTTTATACGAATAAAATATAAATCATGCATACACTTAATGGCACCTAAATAAAAAAGAACGCTACTGTTTATTTCCAGTTTATTTATTTCCAATCCCAAATTCATCACATTAAATGAATTTACTTAAAATCGTGCATCGACCGATTTTATATGTGGCTTCATTTTTCATTAGCATTAATTTTTTATGCACCCAACCCACGGTGCGGTGCCCCAATAGGAGTCCGGGCTCATGAGATGAGTAAATGAATGGTATAGAGAAATATAGCAGACGTTTTACGCATTGCTGTATGATACACAGCCTGTATCCATGTCTTTTACGCTTAACTCTATCTTTATCCTGACACATTTTATTTTTCAATTTATACATTTTAAATTAGGAATATAAATATATGTAGCAAAGTGTGTCTTATGTTCACACGACGAAACAGGGGAGAGACTAAAAGATAGATAGAGCAAATGGTGTGTACGATGTTGCGATGAAGTGTCGAGTGTGGATGAGGATGTGTGTGTGTCTTCCTTTATCTTTATCGCCGGAGATTTTACTATATACTTACTTTGAATAACTTTGAGTGTAATTAAAATTTTGCACATGTATTGGTTTTAATATTAGAGTATTGGAGCGACAACGGCAAATGCGATAAATGTATAACCATTGCTACTGCTCTACACGCGCACATCAAATATTATAAAATTGTGTGCCGTGCATGAGCGAATGCGATTGAAATGGCTTGGTATTTTTTTTTTTTTGGAGCTGGTTGGTTTGGCGTGGCGTTGAACATTGTTGCATGTGTTTGTGCTTGAGCTAGAGCATTGTTGAAAGTGTGCTACGTCAACTGTGACACGCATTTCATCTTCGTAGACAAAATAAATCACTCATACCGCTGAACCGATCAGCAACCGCTGTATCACGTTTAATGCATGTACCTCGTTCACACACTTTTCCGGCACTGAATTTTCCGAATTTAATTATAGTTGATTAGTGTATGAGTTGTGAATGCAATGGTTGGTTGCTTGTTGGATGCTCGGCTGTTGTTTTTTTTGAATTTATGGCTGCGGCTTTTTTGACATTACTCAACCAACTTTTGTCTACCCACCTCAGCCACATTTACATCCAAGATAAACAAAAAATTAAAAAAAACGCATCCAGCTCATCCACCAAAGACGTCTTCCATTTCAAATTTAATTCATCAAAAATCCCAAAAATGTTCATCAAATTTTATTATGTTGGAATAAATATAAACCGAAAATTACAATTGAATTAGTGACTTGTTTGTTGGGTTGCTAATAATTCTAGCGCTTTATACGCACAGACAATTGCACAGGATAGTGTGCCATAAGCCTGACTTCATACTGGTCTCAATCCATTGTACATAAATCATTCCGTTTTGGCAGTCATGTATGCAGCCGCCATAAATTTCATAATTATGTCATTAGCCCGGAACCACTTTTTTGCCCCCAAAAAAATATAAATCATTCGGTGATTCAAATCCATTTGACCGTCTTGAAATTTTCCACTTCGATTCGATAAAACATGGAATTGTGTTGTGGCCGGAAGTTTTACCTTTGCGAATTATATGCGACCATAATGAACCATGAACTCAGGCCCAGGCCCAAGTCTCTCAAGCTCACAATAAACTTCTTTACGATGTAAATAATAATATTTAGACATGGCATTAAATTCATTTTGTGCGAATGCACATTTTGCGCAACAAAAGATGTTCAAAGGATGCGGTGAATGTCCATAAAACACATAACAACAGTGTGCCACAGTCCTGTTATTAAAACATCGTAATAAGACGCTCTCTATTCTCTATTCTCTAATGGGAAAATGTTCGTATTTCTCTTGGCGTCTCGATGGAGAAAACCCCATCATCTTCTGGCTCTTGGTTTTTCATTCCCGATGCTCCCCCTCCGTACACCAGAGTCTCGTTTGTTTTATACAATGCAATTTATTGAGCACTGAAAATCAAATGAAACCATTAACGATAATAGCACTAATATCGACTTTGGTCATGTCTTCAGCTGCTTTTCTTCTTCATCGATCCGAGAAAATGGTAGGCAAATGCTCGATGCGCTCTATGTATGCTTAAAATTAAACCATGAACATGTTGTGTTGCCAAGTATCTTATGGCAAATGAAGCACGTAAAATGTCCAACCAACGTCTTGTGGCTACCACCCCTTTTTCACTCGTTAGTGCCTGTGTGTGTGTGTGTGTGTGTGTGTGTGTGTGTGTCTGTGCGTGCACTACTGCAATTGCCCTGAGTTACTTCATTATCTTTTGAATAAAAGTTCTGTGATTCGATCATCGGAATTGTTCAATAAATGGGCTACCCACACACACACACAAAATTCGCCTGAACCATCTTAACCGCCATTGTTTTCTTATTATCATTATTTGTTTCCTTTATTTTTCGATTATTCAATAACATTTTCCAGTTTTCCGTCTCAACAGTTTCAGGATGTGAGAGGGTGGATTTTTAACGCAATTATTTTTCGAGAAATTGTTTAACAGAAGACGCGCGTCCACGATATTTGATAGCATTGTCATCAAACACTGTGCTGTGTGTGTGGTCTAGAGTTATGTTAAAAGTGGGTTTGCATCTGACAATACCATAGTTTACCAGGTAACTGCTATTAAAATCATAAACAAATGCGAACATTTTCTCAACAGCTCAAGTAAATATGATTGACAGCTGCAAGCATTCAACATTTATTAATTATAATTTAATAGTAACAACAACAACAAAAAATATGTAATTTTTCGATTAAACATTCGAAAGAAGCGTGCAGTGATGCTGAATATGATGTGTGTCAGCGTGTTCAAGAGAAAGAGAAGATGTTTGAGTATGCATATTTTTTGTGCTCGACATGTGTACCTTCACATTTCACATTACGAAAAATGTTCCAATTTCAACCATTTTTGACATGCAGAAAAAAAAAGTTGAAAAATCCACCCAACTCAAGGCAAAAACACATCTACACACTTCGAACACGCACTTAACATTTCATTTGCTTCACATTGCTGTTTCACAAATGAATATATTGAACAAGCGCTTGCACTCATAATGTGCTCAATCGCCAGCGGCATTTAATGCTTTTAATTATAAGTGATTGGGAAATGTTCCACAATTCTCTCTTTCTCTCTCTCTCTATAAATTCTTGTTTTTTTCAGATTGTTGTTAATTTTCTTCTGGATGTGAGCTGATTTCGTTTTTTTTCCTGTTACTGCTCGGCTGTCATGATTGTCGAGTGGCTCGAAGCGGAGCACGGTGTACATGAAACGTTATTTTGGCAAAAACCACGTCAACACCAATTCTCTTTCGAATTGTCTTTTTTGCGACTGTCTTGGAGATTCGTTTATGAGCATAGCCTCATTTGTGTGTGTGTGTGTGTGTGTGTGTGTGTGTGTGTGTTTTTGAGTGTGGAAACAAAGAGAATCTTGTGCTTTGGCAACGCCATCGAACCAAAAATTCGTGGCTTTAAATGAAAAGATAACGGAAGTTGAGCTGCTCTTTGCCATTATCTTACCCATTCCATTCCGTGCGCCCGGCACACAAACGATGAAGCACATGAAGCACATTTCCGTGTTTTCAGCTGATACACACACACACACACACTCTTTTCTCTCTTTTTCGCATTCGAACGAATGTTACCACATCATTTTTGGCGATGTTACATGAATATCTTGCATGTGGGTCTTGGCAATCTACGAATTACCTTCCATGATGATTATGAGCGTCGCCGCCGCCGTTGTCATCGTTGTATGAATGTAATAAGGAGTGGTGGCACTCGTATCGTTTTCTTCGGTGAACATTTTACGAAAAATGAAAAACTACACCAAATATCTCTAGATTTGGTTGCGAATGTCATATTTATATTTAGCCATTTATACACACCCATATATATATATGTATGTGTGTGTGTGTATCTAGATGTGTGTGAATGAAATGAAACCCATTTTAATTTTTCAACATTAGATGCGGTGGTATCGCTGCTCCAATAATTGAGGGCTTCGAGCAAATAGATGTTGCTGTTAATTCAACCATTTCCTTTTATTTCAATGTTTGTCTCTTGATTTCTGCTTGTGCGATTGCTTATGATGGCACTCAGCATTTCGCCCTTATTCCCTCTTGGTGAATCCTAATTTTCTGATAATCCTTTTTTTGGCTTATTTTGTAATAAAATATGAATTATCTACGACGATTCGAATCGTAACGAATGCTAAAATTGATTTATGGCACTGAGTGTGGCATTACATTAAATACACATTCCCAATTGATGCCAAATACTTTCACCCTTTCAATGAAAGGGTTTTACACCACCATCGTACACACATTTAAAATGCGACAACCGAATCCAAAATGTCTTTCAAAGTGCACAAGAATTTGGCATTTTATATTTCGTAGTGTAATTCTTGGCTTAATTTTATTTTTTTTTTTTTTATTTTTTTTACAAATTCACACTCTATCCAATTGTCTCTTCATGGAGCAATAAAAACCGCAATTTTGCATTTACACCGAACGAGTTGAGACATGCATTTGATTGTGAGTTTTGTGGTCCTTTTGCATGTTCCTTCATTTCCTAATATATTTCATTGGGTTGCTTCAAATGTGTTCTTTCCACATGAACTAAAATCCAAAGAAAATCTCAAGAAATGTCTTATTTCTTATTCGTCTTATTCGTTTGAAGCGGTAGCGGTCGCCAGGAGATACCGAATCAAACAAAGCAAAACCGCACGTCCGACAAATTTCGCATCGATAAAACATGTTCAAGTTTCGTTGTGAATACGTGTACGTGTATGCAGATCGTGTGTTAATGTGGGCTATAAACTCAAGAAAATTGCCGAATGGCTGCAGCTATGTGTACCGAAAGGTTCAATGGTCAAGTGTTCAACCATCAAAGAAATGAGTGATTTTCATTACAACGAATTTTTGAAGATTTTCTTCCTTCATCAGAAGACTGTTTGCGTACAGCGTAGCCTCCAATACGCCACCTGAACACATTGAGTGTCTTATTGCGTTGTTTGCATTTCATTTAGAAAACCTGCATGCATTGAATTCATCATTTCACTCACACCCTCTGTCACACATGTGCACTGAACCATACACATACGTCGTTCATAGTATGCACAAAAATTTCACGCAACGCTGTAAAATGCACCCCTCCGCCTTCTAACTCTATCGATCGAACAGATAGAAAAGTAGTTTGTCTCTCGTCACATTCGTGAATGGGGCCCCGGATTGGATTCGTTTTAATAGAATTACAGATCCAGTCATTAATAATGGAAAGCATTTTCGTCTTATATCGATAAATACGTTTTACATTGACGATCTTCAACATCTTCCATCTCATGTATGGAATACCAAAATAATTCTTAGCCAATGCAAATACAAGAAGGATGGGCTGGACTCACTCAACTCTAAGTCCATCAAGTGCATTTTAAGCCATTTAATATATACGATTTAAAATTCATTTGAAAATTTTATACATTCATGTTCAAATCATGCTACATATAACTCGCAAACTGTAACAGAATCCATTCGAAAAATATAAATCTCCATGTCGTGCTTGCTTTAAGAACGTAAAATGGTAAGTTTTCCCATTTGCTTGTCGTACAGTTCAAGCATAAGATGTTCATCGATTACAAATCTAATGTGCGAGATTGTGTCTCAGTGTTGAAGACATTGCGAAAGGTTCGACTTAAAACCAAATGAATATGTAAAACGTTTTGTGAAACATATTGGTTTATGGCATTTATCTTACATTATCTCAAAAACATGTGTTTTTCTTTCTGGACCGTCGTTGCTTACTCACGCCATTTCGGTTCTTAAACACACACACTCGAATCATTTTCATGACGTTTATGTGCATTCGAAAGACTGTGATTTTGACTGAAATATTTCAACCATTCCGCATGAGACACTCGAGATAGGAGAATTAATACGGCCATCACTCCCCCTTCCGCCGAAGCCACTTCACTTTAAACTCGTGCGTCATTTTCAATTAATAAAATAGTTTCGAGCATGGATTTCATTTCCTTTAATTCCAAAATGGATTCAATTTCGATTAATTTAATGAGATTTTTCCATGACCGAAAAATTTCCCAAATCTTGTTATTCGCTCGCTTTGAATGAATCGCTCGTAAAATTGAGTTGAGCAAATTGCAAAACTGTCACTTCCATATTTCAAATGCAGAACACACAATTTTTATTGAACTCGTTTTCGATCGTTTGCCGGCTTGCAATTGTCATGTAACAAATTGTAATTTACAATTAAACGACGGTCGGCCCAAAAAGGTGAAAATGTGAACATTGTAATTTCAATTGAATGTAGGCATGTTGGTCTTATGAACAACGTGTGGTGAATTGGAATACTTGAAAAATGCGTACCCCTTTTGTGAACATCAATTCCAAGCTGGGCTAAGAGGCAAACCGAAGGAGTGAAATACGGTCTAACAAAAGAAAAATAATAAATCATATTTTCTAAACCAGGTTAAAACTGGTGGTGGTGATGGTCGGACGGTGATGGTCTGAAACGGTGTATATTGTATACGGTGTACCGGTGTACAATCGGGGTGCGATAGATATGATGTGGCGAAAATTACAAGCAAAATGTGGTGTGCTTTAACAAGAGAAGCCGAAAATCTATTGTTTGTCCAACGAATATTGGCAATGTCGCTTTTCGGCTTGCGCTGATAACCGCTCAAAGGTGAATCGACTTTTATTCCTACCGCACAATTTCAAAATGCTCTTTCATGCGGTTTCAAAAGCACCAGATCCTTCTGGAACCATTCATATTTTTTGGTTTTTCTCCATCTGACATCGTTGTTGGGTTTGGTATAATGCGGCATAAATTATAACTACATCAAATCTCAGCATTGAACACGGGCAACGTACACATTTCAAAGGCAAAAATCTGATTAAAAAAATGTTTTTTTTTTTCTTACATTTTCTTCGAATTTTTTTTTTGTTTGTATTTCGGCTGCTCGGCTGGCTTATTTACGACAACGGACGCAGCATCTAGCAGCACACTGAATGAAATTCAAAAAAAGGTACATATATCAAATCGAAATAATATTAGCAAATGCAAAGTGGTGGTGAAGCAAACGCGTTATTTTCTCGTTTACGTCATGCCGTGGATATTTTCCACCGTGAAAGGCACCAAGTTACGATATCAATTCCTGTGCGGAACATCTCAAGCAACATGATACCACCAATATATTTCCTTCCATCATTTTACGGGCGATTTTTTTTTCTCCGCTCTCTCTCATTCTCATTCGTTTCCTTCAGTCCCAGCAGTTTTTGGGCTGGCAATGAGATAGGGTGGCAAATCAACTGCAAAAACTGTTTGAACTAGGGAAAGAGAAGTAAACGAATCATACTCACCCACACACACACACTGACAAAACACAAAACCACCACTTCAATGTAATACCAGAGATTGGCGTTTTGTATGCGAACGTCAGTTTTGAAGTTTGTTTTATAAATGAAATGTCTAAAAATATAAATAATAATCTAATAGCGGTTACCTGTTCGAATCGAACTTCGCCTTGGTTTTTCCCAAAATGATTCCTCACACTCTGCACACCATCGCATGCAATTTCAATATGGTTGTTGTAAAAGTGATTGGTGCGCTTTTTGACGAATTTGGCAAACAGAAAAATGTGAAATCGAACATCATTGAAAATCGCAATCGTGTCTTCGGTCGTTCATTAAAAACCATATGGTGAAATTGACATCAGCATACTGCCAAGATATTGGTAAATTTGCAATTTTATATTTCCGTTTTAGCGAAGCAAAAAAAAAAAACAACACACACAAACAAATTTCTCAAAATCATGGAAAAACATTCAAAAGTTCAAAAATATTAAACTGATTGACGTGATGACGACGACGACAAATGTGAGAGCAGACACTCGCACTCAAATTATTGGCACAAAAATATATATATTCATTTCCAATGAAGTTAATATGAGGAAAAACAAATTTAATAAAGGAAATGGAAAATGTCGTTTGCAAAATGTAGGGAAATTTTCACATTTTCTTCATCTAATACCAATTATTTGGAGCTTATTTATTTGGCAAATTCGTAAAATATGACAGATTTCATGGAGATGGAGAAATACATTTTCAAAAATTGATCGAATTGATATTAAAATGTGATGATTGATAGAAAATAACTTTGTCATATCGATTGATTTTCACAACACATATACTATATGAACTTGATGGCGATGAGAGACATTTTTAAAACAATTTCAAGTACGAAATTGAATTTCGACAAACCGAAATTGAGGCGGACACTTTTCAACAACTGCGGTGAAATACACAGATGCGCGATATCTTTTTCTATTGAACGCTACTCTTATTAGTATATTAGTATTAGTGTTGAGTTGACACTGCGTGTAGAAATGTAGATCCAGCGTAGTCATGTAGTTGCGAGTATTCTGGGTTGGTTTTGATGGTAACGAAGACAGAAAATTGCTCCGTCACATAATTACACTTTTACACCAATTCACCATGTTCCAAAAATATCCCAAGGCCTTTGCTGGACCTCGAATTTTCTTCGAGCTTCCCCGCTCTTACTTCGGTTTCGTGCACCAAGTGTCTTTTTTCCGAACCCGCATTTTTACATTATAAATCTATTTGCGTTAATATTTTATCAGTTGTTCTATGCGTTGAGCACATGTGTTCGGTACGATTTTTTTTTTTTTTTTGAAAATGCGTGTTTCGCTTGATTCGAGGGGGTTCGGTCATTCTCTCACATTTATCATTACGTCTAATTTGAAAGTTCGCTATTGATGCGGCCAATGTGCGGTCCCATTTCAATATATCATAATTTCAACTATCACTTTCATTTCGATCGGCATTTTCTTGTTGTTGTTTTTTTTTTGACCAACGTGTAGAATCGTACGTCATCAGTGTTTGAGAAACAAATAATTCCCATAGAAAATACATGATTCGATCGATTTGTAATAATGTAATCCGAGTGATCCATTTTTGAGTGACACAAACGCAACCGTTCTCATTTCGTTCGTCATAAATATTTAAGTGAATCATATTTTTTGATGGGTGGCTCTGAAATTTGTAATTGTAATTTAAGTTACCAAATATTTAATGAAAATGTGTGTGTGTGTAAGTACAAACAAATACTGTCTAGTTCAGTGTTGTATTTGTGCGCTTGAAACACCATAATTTAAATTTTTAAATAAAACTGTCGCCCCGGTTGGGCCAATGCTGTTGGACTTTTCCGAAAAACTTTATGCTACTAAAACTGAAACAGTATAAGAAGATTAGTGACTTTGCATTAGCCAGTGCATGTCGTTGGCAAATATGCATCAGCCTTACACGAATTTACGTACTCCAAAATTAATAAAAAAAAAAAACAGCCACAAGAAATATATGTGTAGTTAAATATTAATCGGTTCTATAATCACAAATATTATTGCATGCTCATGAGTATGGAAAGCAAAACGGCCATTCAAGTCTCGTGCTACACTTAAAACAGATGATAGGAAACGATGGGAACTGTTATTAATATAATTACATGATATAACGGCAATGTAATGCAAATGCAACGATACTCTTGAAGCCAATGCTGATTTTTTTTTTTTTGGTGTGTGTGTGTGTTTCAAAATTCAACTTCTTCTATTATTATCGAACTTCAAACCGGTCTCTATCGTACAATGGATAGAGTCAGTCTCGAGACTGGTCTCGATACAACGACATAGGTCATTTAACTTTTATGTGATTTTTAACTATTTCTATGCCATGTGAAACGATAGAGAAGAGGCTTCTGCCATTTTAAATGTGGCTGCTTAAAGTAGCCTGCTTGAAAATCACTATCCCACGGAACACACACTAGCTCTCTATACATGTGCATTACACAGATTTGTGAGGCAATCCATTATCTATACGACTGCTTTTCTTACCCCTGTTGCCATTTTGTACAGCGAAAACTTTGTTAATTGCTTATTTAACCCCAACACATAATTGCCATATATTGTTTTCAAACAAAAATTAAACGTGCGGTAATCAGAGAGTGCCGAACAAGCATATAGACGTGCACACAATACGATCCAGTTCGACAACGGGGAAGAGAGAGAGAGAGAGAGAGAGAGAGAGAGAGAGACTGAGAGAAAGAGAGAAAGAGAGAGAGTGATTTGACATCAAGTGCATGAATGAACGCAACAGCATGTTCTTTTAGACTTTTACCCGAAGCCGAAGAAGCCCAATGTTATTATTATCTCGGTTTTCTCTCTGTTTCCATCGATTTCTGAATAGTTTGTGGTGTACGCGTGTTCATTCACGATATTCCACAAGGTACCATAAGCGTATAATTTCATTATTGCAGCAGTGCTGCATTGTTTCCGGGTCTTGGTCTAAAATCTGGATCACACTGCACTTCAAGTGCTTGCAATGAAAAATGGCCAACCTCAAAACGAATCGAAAAAAAACCTCACTTAAAATCCATCAGTGGAGGAACATTTGCATTTCAAATCAACGGTCGAATGTTGAAAACTTCAAAAATGTCTTAACATAAAACCATTCCATTGCAATTTCGAAAATAAATCCACCCAAAAATATGGCCAATTCGTGAATCCATCCCAATTTGTTTCGCATTATTAATTTTATGTGGCAATCTACTGTTGAATGGAACACAAATGGTTTTGGCCCTGGCTAAAATTAAGTCCCATTGAAAACTTGCGTAGCAAATAGTTTTGACGGGTGTTTTTTTTCCGCCATTTCCAACGATAGCGTCCTCAATTGGCTGTAGCATTGTTTTAATATCGTTGCAGATGCTAAGAAATCTGGAGCGCATATTTGAGTCCAGCACTAGAAAGCATCTGGTTATTTGTTTTTTTTTTTTAGTTTAAATCCCTCCAATTGAAGCGTCGAAATAAGATTGTACGATAGTTGGCCACCAAATCGTGTTGAACGGAGTCTAAAATGAAACTATTATGCTGATGAGCCCAATCGCGGCCACCCTCGAAAATATTCCATGACATCGAACAATTCGACACGATATAATTATACGCGCAATGACGCCAAAGCATAGCCAGTCAACGAAATACAAGAAACACACAAAAACGATCCCATTTAAGCTAGTTTTAAGCTATTTACATTACCAAAAGGTTTTTGCCATGCTAAATACTAACCGCAGCGACCGCATGAAAATCGGCTTTCTCTGCGCTTTCTGCATTTCTCGACCATTTTTCTCATCTAGGAATTTTTAATGCCATTTCGTGGCCGTACGCTCTTTCTCTCTCTAATTGCTCCACATTTAAAACGTTTTTCTCACTTAAAAAAAAGGTCATGCAAAACACGTTAAAGTAAATATGTTTTTACACATGCTCTTGAGTGAGAAGAGCAACAAAAACAACAACAAGAGTCCAAACGGTAAACAGTTTTGACTTGAAGCTAAGCAAATACAGAGAAAGTTTTGTTTTGCCTACCTTTTAACCCCTTTGAACAATTGTGCCAATTAAAAGGATTATGTGTGTTAAATTTATGACCATTTGAAATTGTGGCAATGAAAATGATTGCAAGGGATGTCGTCGAATGGTACAAGATTTCCGCCCTTTTTTTTCTGCTCTGCCGAAGCAAGCGAAATTTATCGAAATGACTATTACTTGGAATATTCTTAAGCTGCAAAATTGCGAATTAAATGAGTCAAGGGGTGCGTGCATTGGTTGAATGCTCAATGTGAAGTTCATCATGTTTTTGGTTGATTGTATGTATGTCTTTGCATTTCGTTCAGTTTATAATGAATTAAGTCGATATTTTTTGCTTGTACGCACATCGATGATAGCGGCCTGAATTTAAGCATATAAAAGAAAAAAAAATGCTAACGATTTACAGAAAATGTCTTGAATATTAACTGTTCTTTTGAATGCATTATTCAAATTGGGTGCAAAGACTGCCAAAGATTTGCATGTTTTTTTTTTTTATTCAGAGGGACGAGTTCAAATATGATTGCAATAAATTTCAACGGCTCAGTACGGTACTTAAGATGGGATTGTGCAAAAATGTTGAAGCACAACCAATTCTAAATTGCATTTAATGCTCGAATAATTTATCACCCAAAACCATAAAGCGGCATAATCAAATGGCTAGGCTTAGCATTGGTTTCATTTCCTATTCGATTTCACAAAAATATTTAAATTTCAAGTCCAATTTGTAAAACAATCATTACACAGCAATCGGTTGACAAATGATTGGAAATAAATTGTTATTGGTCACATTACAAAAAAAGGGGTTGCGATTGATACACGCAACACAAAATCACATGTTTACCTTAAATTATGTGTAATTCAAGCTCTGTGTATCGATACCGAAACCAATGGCGCGTTTAACCAGTAAATTGACCAGAATGAACCATGATCATCACACATAATGACATATAATTTTATTGGATAGGGTTAAAGTGGTACGAGCCATTTTATGATTTAGAAAAATGATTAAAAACAGTTGGAAAATTGATGGTCAAATGAAAAGTTCGGAGGTTAAATGGGTTAAAGTTCGGTGTTTTTCTTCTGCATGTAAATTCGTTTCGGGTGTGCCATAGAAAATCTATTGGCCACTATCGAATTAGTCGCAAGCTATGCGACATTTGTGTCATTAGTTATCGAGCACTTAATGACAATTTAATTTCTTAATATATTTTCTAAATACCAACCAATCCCCGGTATGGTATTGCGATAATGCTGATATGGAAAAGTTTAAAATTCTCTTTGAGTGTAAAACTATCTTTGAGTGGATGGGAAACGGCTTTGATGCATAAATCCATAAATTAGCTCGATTTTGATGCTGATTAAAGGGTCAGATCATCAAAATGACAACTCAACTCCATAAATGATATCGTCAACGTTCAACAACAACAACGAATACAATCGTTTCAGGACACAAATTAATAATAAATTACTGTAAATTTGTTGGGAATTTTCATTTTTTGACAAGCATTCCAAATGATTTTTCCATCATTTTAAAGAGAACATTTTCAAATGACATACAATGTCACACAGACACTTACACATAAAATCCTTATGAATTACTAACTAGCAATGGTGAACAAGATTTAAAAGGCGCTGCAGGCTTTTTACAAATTATAAAATATAAAGTTACCAATTTAAATGACATGGCGAAAAAAGTATGGTGGCGCAAGTGCTCAATGCATCAAACATCAAAATGGGCGTATTCGGAAATTTCAAGAGAATCGAATACATCATTTCAGCGTACAAAACTATAAGCTTTGCAATACAAAAACAATGTACACAATGTGCAGTCTGTGCATGTGTACAGTACACATTGGGACAGCCAACACGTCTATGTTCTGCTCGCATTTTTCTCAAGCACTGCAATCGTGCTTGTGCTCATCATGCTTACAATCATTAATGAAGCTGTTGGGGGATTTTTTTCTTTTTGTTCTATTGTTAAAACAAAATGAGCAAAATGTATTTTCCATTTTTTTTTTAAACTCCACTCCTGTCCTCGAAGCGCTTGTGTTTGCACATTTTAACAGAGATTTCATTGTAACAACATGCACCAATCCAAGGATCATGCCATGAAAACGGTTGACTAACATAAAAATTCCCGAACGTACTGCACTTTTTTTGCGCTGTCTCTCTCTCCCTCTCTCTCTCTCTCTCGCTATCTCTCTTGTCTTATTCTCATTGCATTTCCTATCGTTGAACATCATAGCAACGTCATTTTACAAGGAAATTGTAACTACGGCAATATGAATATGAGCTGAAAGTAGAGAGAGAGAGCGAAAAAAAAGTGAGTGTATAATCGAGAGATCCATTGCTCGATGCATTGCTATTTAAGCGCATAAATGCGTATGAATTATTTCTCAAGTACAATTATGCAAATGAACATTTTAAAATACATATATTCGGTGATGCTTACATGAAACGGCCCCATGAATTGTTGCCAATGTATCATACATTCTCTCCTAGCGTGTCTGTCGGTGTGTCTGCGCTGCGTTTTTTTTTGTTGTTTCTTACCGTTATCATCGTTATTTTTTGTTTTGCATATGGGAAATAAAGGAGCACTAGAACAGTAGCGAGGAATCATGTGAATGAACAACGGTGTGATGAACTTGTTTCCTTTTGCAAGTAAGCTAATAAAATAATGAGTAAAATGTGAAAAGATATTTTCACTAGTAAAATATTGAAAGCAGCCCGCCGATGCCTGCTGTTGTTACGGGCCACACAGAGTGCCAGAATCAATGTAATATGTAGCATTTTTGGCAATGCCGTATGCTGAACATGCAATAAAATTACATGATTTTTAATGTACGCGGATGCCATCAACAACGAAAATTTGTTCGTTTCATGCTGATTTTGCAGGCTCTTTTCCCTCGTAAGCAACTAGCTAACATCGTTGCCGTCATCATCTTAGCCATACTTATGCAATGTTATATTTCTTTGCACATTCAGCAGTTGATGGTACAAAATATATATTCTCATTTGTTACCGCCAGTCTTCCACACAAAAGACTCTTCGTCATAATTACCACGCAATAAAATACACTTCTTTGCATATGTGAAACACAAGCAAATAGAAAAAAAAAACACAAACACGAATGCGCTTTCTACGTGATTTTATTCATGTTCATGTTCATTTCACAGCAAAATTTATGGCAACAAATATCCGTTGGAAATTAAGGTTTCAACGGAATCACTACGGAAGAGATATGGCGGAACATCTTAGAAATTTGTTTGCTCAAAAAATTTGCCAGAGAAAACAAATGATATTCATTTCTTTTAGTAAAAGAACCAAAAGGAACACGGAAACTAAAGTCTAATTTCCATAATTTGCGCTTCAACAAATTTTGGTATTTTCCTAATCTCGTTTTTATTTTTTAATTTACTAACACAAACTACTGATGACTCGACTCGACTGATTCAGAAGAAAATTCAGTCATAAAAATGCGGTCAAAATAAATAATATTTTATCATAAAATATGCTCATCATTTTAAGTGGCCAATAAAAGCCAAAGAAATGCACACAAAAAATGTGTGCATGAATAAAAAAAAAACCGAAGTCGATTCGCATCATCATAAAAATGATAAAGGAAAACTTGTTGAACGTGTATTATTTTTATTTTGAAGCTCGCTGGGCGCAATAACATGAAATAAACTTGATTACATAATCAACACCTTTTTTTCTCTTTCTCTTTCTCTTGTGCCTGCTTTTGATCGTCTTTTTGTTTGTGTGGAAGTGGTTGCAGTGCACGAAGTATTTGGTTGGCGAGAGAGAAACAGAAAGAGAGAGAGAGAGAGAGAGAGAGAGAGAGAGAGAAAGAAAAAAAATTGAATCAAATCCCAAAGTGCGGCATTCACCGAATCAAGTGTATTTTTCAATGAGATTTTGTGTGTGCTTGTGTGGTTTTATCCCTCAGCTAACTGCTTCGGTGAATTGCATTGAAGCATCAAATCTACCGCACACGTACGCACAAGTAACAACAGCCCCGAAATAGAAAATAAGACCGAATCATCACCACACACACACACACATACCCACACAATCAACGTCACTTTTCAAATAAATTCGCACATAAAAGGACGAATAAAAATGTTATTGTAGCCAGAAATTAGATGATGGTTGTGGATGGAAATAAAAAAGAAAGAATGAACGCCACCGGTCTCCGAGTTCATCATGTAAGGGTGATGTGGGATTGCAAATCGTGATCGTCGAAATCATCCACTGAAAATTAAGAAGTGAATTGTTCGTGAGTTTTATTTACTTCATCATGAGCAATTTGATTTGGTTGAAGACCATTTTCAAGCCGAGCAAATAAAATATAAGGCGCGTCTTTTGACAATCATTCACAATCGTCTGTAGTAATGTAATTTTTGGTTCACAATCACAAAGTGAGTGTGTTTTGGCCCATTCAATTCGGTAACTAATTTTACAATACGCTCATCCATATTCTAATTTGTATTGCGGCGGTGGTGGTGGTGGAAAGAAATCAAATTAGCTAGTAAATGTGTAAAATATATGATGAAAAGTTTGGCTCCTTAAGGGCTAAAGACTATCGATTCCTTGAGAATTCTTTCGTTAATACACACGAATCGATGCGAAGAGTATCTACAAGTAAGTAAAAGTCCATCAATTTTGCTATTTCTCACATTTGGTATGATTTATTCGAATTTACCATCGATCGGTCTCATTAATCAATTGATTATCGATGTTTCAAAGTTGTACGCATTTTCACTACCAATTTATTAGTATGAAACTTCGATTGAATGCTATTCTCTCTTGTGCTACATCTCAATCAAGCGATAAATTCACTGGTTCACTCTGCAAACCGTCTGAAATTTACACATAAAATGTGCGATTAATCATTCGTTTTTCGGATGATATATGATTGTGTGTGTGTGTGTGCGTGAAATGAAAACAAAACCGCCGGTGCCACACCGTGGCATCATGAAGCGGGCGTAAAAACATCAATTGATGTACTTTTAAATAACACATTTTCAAAATGTTTGCTTTTTCTTGTGATGTGCTCTCAAATTCTCAAGTTCTTCTACGAACCAAAGTCAAAATCAAGAAAAAAAAAAAATCGGGGATCGTGGGAATGGGTTTTTCAATTTGTGATTTTGGCATTCGGTTTCTTCTTCTTCATTATTATAATCTGATGAAGTCGACAGAAACAAGTGCTGATTTCCATAATGCCATTCTCGTATTCAATTGTTATCTTATGAGCATTGAAAATGGGTTGCCACGAATTTTTTCGTTTTTGCTTCTCGCATTCACTTAAGTAAAAACCGAAATTTATGCTAAGTTCTTGAGCAAATGTAATCGACAAAATTATGCGCTCAATGCGATAGCATTTGTCGAACATATTTGAAACGCCACATTTTTGGGTGGCATGTGAGTGAGTGAGTGAGTGAGTGTGTGTGTATGTGTATGAAGCCATTTTGCATATGGAATGAGGATCATCACTGACTTCAACTTGACTACGATATCGAAATGACAACGCATATATATGCACACCGCCGAATTTTAATCCATAGCAAAAAGTAATTTCAACCCAATTCAATTCACTCACTTCACACCTTCTGTTTTAATTTTTCTTTCGTCGTTTCAGTGTGTGTTTGGGTGCTGTCGAAAAAACGCTCACTCTTTACCCTATTGTGTGTGTGCTCGTACGTTCGGTTGTGCGTTGCGTTGAAACAAATAAATTCGTGGTTTTTATTTCGAAATTCACTTAAGAGCAAGTCATTTGCATATGTGTCGCGTAGTATTGGCATTGCCGACAGCAAAGAGGTTCATTTCGATATTTTCATTACGATTCGGGTGGGAACAGTGGAACATTCACTCGTTCCGCACCTCATCATCATCGATGGAATGGCGAAATAGCGAAACGACAGACTGAATAAAAAAAACGAGCCCTTAATCTTGAATCGAGAAGCATCGCAAAGAACAACACTCACATCAACATATTGCGTAATTCATTTTGTTTTTGTTTTTTTTGTTTTGTTTTTTTGTTACATTGAGAAAATCTTAAATTCTCATTTAACGTGTCACCGAATATTATATGGATAAAAGTAAAATAAATGCGCGTGCATGTGAGTGGATGGGTGTGAGAGCCGAACAGGATGTGAATGAGCACACGGGTGTACTCGAAATGCTATGCATTTACGACTCTTTTTTTTACACTTTCCATTCGATAAATTTCCTACTTGTCGACTGTCGCAATAGATTTAAATGATGACAGGAGTTAAAACAGAAAGAAACATTTGCATCCGCGTGAAAATGTTGAGAGTGTGGAACAAAAAACAAAAAAAAAATGAACGAAACACAGGAGAAAAACAATAACAAATGTACGATTTGTTTTTTCAACATTTCATTTAGCACTTAAATGCAAAAGAAACGCAAATAAATTTGACGATATGTTTTTTGTCCTCGCTGAGTAGTCGGGGTAAGTAAGCCGAGGGATGTTTAGGGGTTTCCGGGTTCATTTTTGTTACACGTGTGAATTATGGTGATGACGTATGGTTTGATGCATTACATATATTTACGGTTGAATTTGGGCACGCATTGAAACATCATTTGTCACAAAGTGCCATGACAAATGCGAATGTGAAAACACTTGATTTTAAAATTGGGTATTGGAATTTTGTTTTTGTTTTTTCGTTTTGTTCTTCTTTCTCTTTGGATTTTAATGAATGGAAGAATGAGAGAATGGGATTGTTGAGATTCAACGAGCCCAATGACGAGAAACGAAATTAAACAGCGAATGGAAAGAAAATCGATAGATTGAATGTGAGAATCGGGTGCTTGGTTGCCTGCTTTGCGAAATCACCGACCATAACGACCTTCTTTGCTTTTTTACCAATTATAATGCATATTCCGTTCGACATCGGCATTGACGACGGCGACACTGGCAATAGCGCAGCCAGCACACACAAACAAAACTCTATAAAGAAAAAAAAAAAACAAAAAATCTTATCGATAGTAAGCACATGAACACAATGACTTTCTTATATCCATTCTCATGCCCTTGTTCCCTTCCGCGAGATTTTCATTAAATCTGTTTGCGTGTGTACTCATTATATCCATCGAAACATTCAACCGTATCAGAGATTTTCTTTTGTTTCTTTTCTCTCTCTCTCCCTCTCTCGCTTTCTTTGTAAATTTTCATTGACGTATATTGTATAAGGTTGACGACGCGCTTGGTTGGTGCAGCACCAAGAAAATATGCTACACACCCGGACGACGATCAGCTTGGCTGAGTCAACCATCGAAATCGCAATCGATATCCAGTGCATAATCGATGCCATCACAGCAGAAGGGTGAGAGAAAGAACTGATTTTTTTTTGTTTTTGTTCGCCCCGATGGTCCTCTGCCCTCGTATCGAAACGGCAAAAGGGACACAACACACCAAATAATCGAATAAACCAGCGAACAAGGAAATGCGAGAGTCACACACACAGAAAACGACAGAAACGAGGGATAAATATGCGAAGAATTCTTTAATGAGTTTCCTCGTGAATCGAATGTAATTAATTATTTTTGACATAATCACGACCATCGGATTATTGGTGATTTTATTAAAGCATTTCACTGCCAATGCCCAAAAACACACACACTTTCGAAATGCTACAAAATTAGATGGATTTAAAAATATTTTGAACATTTACAGCAGAACGAAGAGGAAAAAAACAACAACAACAGTCGAGTTGATAATAATTAGAACAAACACATGAACATTGAATGCGAACGAAATGGCGAAAAAAAACAACGCACAATTTTAATTGTTTTCATTTGCTGAGTTTTATCGATTTTACTTGAATATTGGATTTTCTATATAACAAGGGAGTTAAGAGTTTTGAAATGGAAAGCGGAAATTTGTTGAAGGCATTTGCTTGATGAACGCAATTTCTTCGACATTGGATTTCCAATAAAGGCCTCAACAAAAGTTCAGGTTTTAAATATCGAGTTTTTTTCGCTCATTTTTTGTCAAATAACGGTGCCTATAATAATGGACAAGTTGTTGCACTTTTTATAGAGGTATCAAGCCGATCGAATTGGATTCTGTTGAATTTCGGCTTGAAAACGATGCAATTTCATTGGTTTAAACATTTTAATCATTAGCCAAAAAAAAAAAGAAATTTACGACGAAAACAAATGCGACACGAAACGAAATTGACTTGAAATGGTTATGCAATGGCAAAATGTTGTGATGTTGTGTGAGAGATTGAGTGAGTGAGAGAATGAGCGAGTCTTCGACGACAGCAACCAAAATTGACAGTGGTAACGAAACATTTTATGATAATATCAAAAAATAGTATACATCGAAATATATTTTATAATCCCAACGGTACACACGGTGTCTATTGCTGTTCGTTCGCATCTGCCCTTCTCAAACAGCGAACCCACCGTGTTCAATGAGTGAATGTGTGTTTCTGTGTGTATGGCTCGATTCATGCACATATTTCAGTGCAATGTAATCTTCTTAGGAGCGTTAAACTGCCCGGTTTTCCTCTCTGCCCGAAATCAAGCGATGAAAATATGTTTTCCCCATAAGTTTTGCCTTAATTTTGCATCTGTCGGTGAATGTGGTACGGTATTTTGTGTTTTTTTTTCTCTTTTTTTTCGAAAAGAAAACCTCAAGCAGATTTGCATTCTTTCAATTCGTAATTGGTGGCAATGTTTTGTCTTCTTTACGTTGTCGAACAGTCAGTCGCTATCATCTGGTTCGTGGTAGTTTTATTTTGGCACAACACAAACTACACAACGTACCAACAACAAAAAAAATGAAAGAAGAATTAAATTGAAATGAACACAAAATGACACAATGCAAATAAATGAAATCCGAATTGCTATGAGAGAAAGAACCCATAACGGCATTTCAGCGAATGCTGCGGAATAATCGTCAAATGACACAAATCTCGCGGAATCGCAGCACTCGCATTCTTTGCGCTCATATATAATTGTGTTTTTCTCACTCTCACTCTCACTCTCACTCTCTGTCTCTGTCTCTGTCTCTTTCTCGCCGGGTGCGGATGCTGCGGTGAGAGTGTACACCACTGCTGTACTGTACATTGCACAATGTATATTCGCTACTCAATCTTAAATAAGCATATTCTGTTGAATGAACCGACAAGGAAATTGTCTCCTTGATTAGCTATGCAAAAGCGACCGCTTTTTATGCATTCATAAATAATAGCGGAGGAAATTCGTGGTTCTTTTAGTACATTAAATGCTCACGATACTCGCAGCAAATGTTGCCAAAGACACATTCTTTCAGCGATACACAACAACATCGCCCAACCATCATGTTCCTCTTTTGCCATTCAACGCCGACGATAAATACCATTAATATGTATTGTATGTGCTGTGTGCTGTGTGCTGTGTGTGTGTGTGTGCATTACACAAAACACTTTATATAATAATTCAGTGTTCGTTATGTTGGTGGCGTTCGCAACCATTGGCAGTTCGGTTCGCTCTTCTTTTGCTAGCGCATTACAATTCACATTTTTTTTGCATCTCATTATTATGATTATTACGATTATTGTATGTATTTTTCGGGCGCAAAAATTGTATGTGTGTTGTGTGGTTGAAGTTTTTAGCATTAATTTATTCTGTCGCATATCGATCGAACGATTCAAATGCTGCAACACACTATGGGACCATAGTGCCAAAGCAAAATATGAGCATCTCACATTTAAAGAAAGTGAATGAATAAGTTTTCGATTCGGCAAATGTTCTATTTTCAATATACGAAAATACGATGCATTTGGTTTTAGTTTTGATTTTTATGTTTTTTTTTTCTTCTTTTAGCGCATATTTACTAAACGAACATATATTCATGCAATGCTGTTATGCTGCTGGAATCGAAACATGAACAGCATATGCATTTAGTGTAGTACGACTGATAATATATTAATTCCGCTTGGAGATATTCATATGTCGAACTCATGTGAGCAAATATCTCAATCTGTATGCGGAATAGTGAGCTTCGACTGAAATACTGTAATTCATAACTTGTAAACACTTTTGCGTTAATACAAGCGAAAGATGCAAATTAAAATGTTCACAACTCTAAGCTATAGAAGTTTTATATGAAGACTTGGCGGGGTAGAAAGGGTTGCAGAGAAATGCACTCCCGAGCACTCGATATTGAACTGAACTTTAACTAAAAGTTTCAAATGCTTCAATCAATAATTTTAAATAACATATTCAATCAATTCAATTGAAAATATCATAGAGATTTTCGAGTTTTAAAAACATTTTCGTGTTTTTATAAATATAACATTTTCGATATGCAGATGAGCTAGGAATGCATTTGAAGTTTCAAGAAAATTTAGCGAAACATTCAATTTTGAATATTCTCAAGATGCAATTCACATGAAATGATAAAATTGCAAATGATGTTGCATTTTGCATTACCAACTTTAATAAGGAAGATTTCGAGGAACATGTGATGTTGTATGAAATGTATGAAAACTGTTAAATATACTGTTCAATTTTGCAATGCATAGAATAGCTTATTCGAATGGTATTAATGATGGTTGCGGCTATGTTTCAAATTATCAATTGACAACCTTAAACAAAATCTTAGGTCATTTCAAAACTGAAATAATGAAGGATCAATTGAATTTGATCATATAAATACGACAAGTTTCATCTATTTTCAAGAACTATAGCTTTAGAAGATACGTATCCAAAATCATGATCATCCAAAAATCCAAAAATGGTCAGCCAACTTCACGAAAATTGAAATAATTTTTGTTTTAGAAAAAAAATTAAAGAGAACCTTTTGGCCTGTAAACGAAATTTTCAATGAGCACTGAAGCAGAGCAAATTGATATTTGTGTTTTAGGGGTCAAACCCCAAATACCTTTTACAGTTTTCCTTCTAGTCCCACCTTTTGCAGCTAAATTCCTAGTTATCAGACCCCATTCAAAGCCTTTTTCACTGAACTGAATCGAAAAATCTAGATCTAGGCTCACCTCTACTTCTTGTCAACGCACTCCCTCCGAGCGAATGGGGAGCGGATTTCCGCTCGTATTTCGTTTGATATTTTTTACGTTTTCGGATGGATTTTTTCTGTGCTGGTCTCATTCGAAAGATATATTTTTCACTTGACAATTATGTAGACCGAGAACAGATTTCTGTGCACAAGTTTTTCATTTATCATTTTTTGTTTTTAAGAGAAAACATCAAAAATATTTTTTCAATTTAAATCATTGGAATTTATTCCTGGGGTTCCTCAATGTTATGACTTGGTTCGACACAACATTTCTCCAAAAATTGTTCCATGATCTTCAGACCCAATTTGAAGTTAACCTATCAACTCATTAATTTAATTAGTTTCAAATCACATGAAATATTTGCAAATTAAAATTATATTCTTGAAACTTACATCAAATATGTGCTGCAAAAGGCGTTCAAAAGAGCCAGTCATCTGTGCATTGACATCGTAATAACATCTTAACAAAACACATACAATAGTTAATGTTAAAAACATATGGTTAAAGCATACGAAATTCCAAGACTCACTCCTCACTGACACACTTCTCCAATTCAACTATGAGCTTATCGGTGATAGCTTTTTCTTTGTCAAATACTTCTTTTAGTGCTTCATCGTTAGCGACCATTTCGCCGATGACTCCATAGGCACATTTTATCGGTTCCACGAATCCATCGGAGCCTTTTTTAATTGTGAACAGAGAGTTGAAATTATTTTTTCCAGATGATGATGGAGCTGCAGACACGGCCTGTCGAAAATGCCCGTCGAGAGATTTATTGCTCGTTATTATTGCTCAAAATGTGACCAAATTTTCAGCAAAATATCAACAAATATAGTTTGCACACTTACCGCAATGTACAGAAATCCAGCCAAAATAGCTACCAAGGAGAACTTCATTATGACGCTGCTTTGTGGGATTACCAAACAGAAACTGCCTATTTTGGAGACAGCCCAGAGTTTTTATACCACATTTAGGCTCATTTTGTAATTATGTCATATGTACATAAAACAATAGACACCTGAAATAGTTCGGAATTTTGTTCAATAAATATATTTTCTTTGGATTATATCAGCCATTTAATCGGTGAAGTTATTTCAAGAATTCCTGTCCGCTGATTAAAAACGGAAGTGTTGAGGTTTTATTTTTTGAATTATTATTTCAACGGAAAATATACAGTACTTTCAAATTGCCGATAATGACTACTCAGTTACTCAGTTACTCAGTACCTCTGGAACTCTGAAAGAATTTTCGAATCATATCAATTGGTTGATAAAAATCTAGGGCATTATTGCCACTTCATGCAGTAAATTACGTGAGTTATGGAACAGAGCTCCAATGAAGAACTCCGCATTCAAGTGCAATGAAATAAAATTGATTTGTTGACGACTTGAAATTCATGAAACACAACAAACAACAAATAATCAATTTTAATTTCTTTTGAATTGCATTTCAATGGATTATTTATCCATAAGATAAAACCTGAACACTTCCTTTTTTTTTGTGTCAGCAGAAAGGCATTTCAGAAATGACTGATAATATTCAAACAAAGAGCGATTATTGAAAACAAAAACTTCCGATTAAACTATTTGATGTGGCTATTGTTTTTGTACATATGATGTAATTACAAAATGGACTATAAATATCCTGGGCTGTCTGAAAAATTGGCAGTTTCTGTTTGGTAATCCTACAACACAGTTTGCAATGAAGTTCTCCACAGTAGCTATTCTGGTTGGATTCTTGTGCATTGCGGTAAGTGTCCAAACTAAAATTTGTTGATATTTTGCTGAAAATACAGCTGCAGTTTGAGCAATAATAATAATAATAAAAATAGCAATCAATTAATCCTTCAACGGATAACGGACATTTCTGACAGGCCGTGTCTACAGCACCATCATCATCCAGGAAAAATACTGTCAATTTATGGTTCAAAGCTAATGAAGGCTCCGATGAATACGTGGAAAAGGTACAATGTTTCTATGGAGTTATCGGGGAAATGGTCGCTAACGATGGAGCACTAAAAGAAGTATTTGACAAAGAAAAAGCTATTGCTGATAAGCTCATCGTTGAATGGAAGAAATGCAACAGTGACGAGTGAGTTGTTTTTTATTGTTTAAATATTCCTGGGGCTTGCGTAGTATATGTTTTTTTTTATAATAACTATTGTATGTTTTTCATTTAGTTGTTATTCCAAAGTCAATGCAAAGATGGTACAGTCTATTAAACGCATTTTGAAGCACATTGCTGATGTAAGTTTCAAGAGTATAATTTTAATTTGCGTACATTTTTTATGTGATCTGATTAAATGAATGAATTGATAGGCAAACATCCAATTGGCCATGAAGATCATAGACCGAATGAAGGAGAAATGCGATTCATCAAAACAGACGAATATACTTCTGGTCCGTCATTCCGAATAATTCCGCGAAATTCATGTAAAACATTGAGGAACCTCAGGACTGAATTAATCGAAATTGGATAAATATTTTTGATGTTTTCTGAATGATAAATAAAAAACTTGTGCACAGAAATCCGTTTTCGTTCGACATAATTGTTAAAAATGAAGTCGGAGTCCTACTGTAGGACTTAGTTTCAAGTTATTGACAATGGTACTTAACACTCCTATTTCATCAATGGTAACGATGCAGTAGTCTGTCAAGATCACGCCATCTATTTTGCCAAATTAAAATCAAGCTTTCATGACTGTATTTATTTCCGGACAATTGTCAGCGATCCTAACTCCTAACCAACACCACTTTAGAGACTTGTAAAGATGTGTAGCAGTTATACCAGTTGTGTGAAAATCCGCATTTCATCAACTGATCATCTAAGTATTACATGTTTATATACCAAATTTTAGTGCCCATTTAGTGCTTCGTGCAAAATATATTTGTAATGCATTGTTTTTGTTCACTAGTTTGGCATTTACACTATACCTTGTTTTTCTCTACTATTTTTAGTTTTATTGAAAAGCACTCAAATCTTGCATTGTCCATTAAACTTCATCAGCATTTCATCAGAAAAATCGAAAAAATTCCATTCAATAATCTATAAAAAAATATATTCTTATATCAGAATTAAACCTGCTAGTTTTGTATAAATGTAAAACTATAGCATATAATGAATAAGAGCGGCCGATTATGAAATGAGAAATGAATGTCTACAGCTCAATTATGAGAATAGCTGGAATGAACTCAAATGGAAGAGTTAATATAAAAACCAAAATTGTGCGTCGACTCTATGATTTCAATTGTTGTTATCATTGCATTCACCTGAAGAGTTTGCCGCATAAGATTTCAAATTTATCCACAGCAAAATGAGAAACTTGTTTGTTTCAAGTGGAAAAATCAAAGACATGCAGAAGAAGAGCTCACTTAATTACGAACCGCATTCTTGAGCATCGACAATAAAACTCGAGTAATAAATATAACCAAAAAATACGCAACAACCCAACAATAATTCTTGTCTAATTGAACCGATGGTGTTGGTTGCCAGCGAAAAACAGTCGAAGGCAAGTAGCTGCAGCAGCGTTCATTTACGTTAATGCATTGGCAACATGCAATTAGTCACTTGGCAGCGTTGCGGAAAATTCGCATCATTCGCGTGAATACAACAACATTCTCACACTTTTTCAACTGTGTGTTTGTGTGGCATGTAAATTGTGTACACCGTCAGTCGAGACCAGCCAAGTGCATGTGAGAACTAAAAAGTGGTAGGAAGATTTTTCTCCTGGCAACAACAACAACAACAACAACAACAACAACAACAAAAACAGTACTTACTGGCGAAATGGTGAGTTTGAAGCTGGGAAACTAGTTGACTACTCTTAATGCTTTAACATGTTAACAATGTTGTTTTAACGACAAAAACGGGCCGCACACAAATTTTTCAGCACCCAAAACACAACACAAGCGGAATGGAAGTGAGTGAAATGAGAGTAGGAGATGGGTAAACACACCATACCAACCAACTGGCAATAATAATTTTAAAGTGCTTCAAAAAGTGGATGCGGCAAAGAACGCTGAAGATCAGACACTAATTATTTTCAATAGTTACAAATTTTTGCGTTGGCATTGGAGATTTTTGTTGCATTGGAAATGTTTCTAAGTGCCGTAAATGGTTTTTTGCGTGCTTTTTTCCCGCAGCACACTCTGTGAAAGTTTGGTATTCCAAGCATTGAAAGTGTATTTTATATCGTAAACGGGTTTTTCCTGGCGTCAGTTCGACGTCAGTTTCTTACAGTACACACACATTCAGGAGAGAGAGAGAGAAAAAAAAACGTTGTACGAAAAGAAACAAGCGTCAAATCCATAATCAACGAAAATGTGAACAGAGAAGAAAAAAAAAGAAACCTGAAGTGAATGAGTTCAACTTCCGTATTACTTCGGAGTTAATGAAAGTAAGTCAAAGTGCATTTGAGAAACCGAAACATCGAAAAAGAAAGACACTCAATTACTTAGTTAATTAGTGATTGTGCATCGCAGTGTGTGTGTGTGTGTGTGCTCTCGGAAACGTTCAAGTATTTTATAGCTTAAGAATTGTTGACTTTTGGCTGTTGTGAACATCACGATACGACTTTTTGAATTTATTTATTTTCATTTTTTTTTTGAAGAGTAGTCTACTGTGGCTCCGTTTGTCTATCGAAAGCCTAATATAAATATGCCATGATATCAGTTCAAGCCACCCAATGGAGCCTCATTATGATTTATGACTCACATATTCAAATATTTTCCAACCGAATTCCCTCGTATGGGCATTTCAATTGAATTTGAATATGATTGAGATTTATTCATACCGAGATTTATTTCTCAGAAGGCACACAAACACACACACACAACCAGAGAAGAATGAACAACAACAACAACAACAAAAATGAAGAAGGACGAAATGCAAAACGAAAACGACAAATGTGACCGCAAGGATAAACACGAACCAGTAGGTGGAATGACCAAAATCCCCTTTCAAAAATGAACAAACAAGTGCAAGTCGATATCAAGGAATATTGATTCAAGACCAAAAATTTGTTTATATTACGGCATTGTCTGTCATATCAATAAAAGGCTACAAATATTCAGAATGAACGTGCTCCGTTTACACTAGTTGATTTTATTTGATTTTCATGTTCGCAATATTTTATCATATATTTTTCTTGTGTGAGGCCGTTTGTTATGTGCTCATGTCCAAACACTCGCAACAACCCTTCGGAGAAGGAAACATTTTTTTCTTTTTTGGCAATTGGGATTTATTGAATTTATGACCGAAGAATACGGAAATATTAATACATCACATTTCAATGTGGACGAATGTAGAGAACAGAATTCCTTTTAGAGATTACAATGGAATTGACCGCCTTTACATTTTTCTCGGGTAAAAAATTGAATGTAAAAAAAATGAAATTGAATTCAACATTTAGGTTAGGAGTAGAAATAAATCATGCATTTCACGTCAATTTTGACCGAATGTAAATTTTGACCAGATAGAAATTTTCAAATTGAGTTTTAAAAATCCATTGGAAGCAAAAAGATGTGCATTGTGCAATGTGTTCGAGTAAAAAAAAAATAATTAAGTAAAATAAATATCGCCAATAGCTCAATTGAAATAATGCTTTGGCAGTGTTGCCCACGAGCCATGGCCATATCACAATCACTATATATGAAAAAATTCTCTAAAGAAATGTCTCCGTTTGGAAGAGAAATCTTTGCATCACACTCTCTCTTTTCATCGGGATTAAAACGAATGAATACAATTCCCTCATAAATCGTATGTGTTTTTATTGCATGGCAATTTACTAATTGACTCTTTATTAATACGCTTGCTTTTATGTGGCAGCATTTTTATGCTTGCAGGGAATGAGTGCGTTTGGCATTCATTTCCTTCGAGGGGCATTAATTACATATGCGTTCGCTTCTATGCTTCTACGCCTATATATATTCTTTGGATTCGATGGGTTTGAGTGTGACTCGTCTGCAAATGGCATTGCTAAAGCGAGAAAAATTGGCAATGATCAAAGGCATTAAATCTATGAAGAAGAGGAAGACAAAAAAAAACAACAACAACAATATAGACGGTGGTACTACTGGTAGTTGTGCATGCCGAACGTCCAGTGAATCAACATAAATCGAAATAAATTCGGTAGGCAGGGCGTGAAAAAGGCAATTAGTGCTAATTTGTGAAAAATAACGAACTTGTATTGTATGTGGTGTGGCTAGTTGTTAATCAAGTATTTAGTAAATACTATTTACTTAAAAGAAATTGCGAGCGTCGTGCGCCACGAGAGACGGAAAGGCAGACGCATAAATTCTCAATGTGATGTAATTCAATTAGAGAAATTCTTATACAGTCCAATCGAGATTTATCATTGCAAATAAATCGCTTTAAGTTTTCCATCGATAAAGAGTATCTGAATTGAAAATTCAACCACATTCGACAATGACTAAAACTGGTTTCCGCGGATGTGATTTATCGATATGGCGGGAGATATTTGGAATTACCAAATTTCACTGTTAATTAGAATAAAATCCATAAATTTGAATTCGAATCCATTTAAAATCGAGCAAATTAGAGGATTGACACCGATATGGATTCAGACCAGTGTTGTGCTTTGGGGAGTATGCCCGGAAGCCAAGGGGCGAACAACTACCAATACTACTAAACAAACGTCAAAAGTACCGACAAGTACTGAATCAATATCTGCACATACCGATGTGCGAGATGCGATTCTGTCGATTCTCTCTATCTATTCAGTTTCGCATGCCTTCTAGTTGCGCATCAGTAGATGCAGATTCTGTTTCAGTACTATCCGGTACTTTTGACGTTTGTTTAGTAGTATTGGTAGTCATTTTCCCCTCGCCGGAAGCTCCCCTAAAACTATTTTTGACTTCTCCTCGGGTCATCTACTTTTATTTTACACATTTTTTTTAAATCGATTTTCGACCTGAGGAGGAGAGGAGGACCTAAAAAAGGTCCCCCCCCTCGGTCTATTCAACCACACTGATTGAAACTGTGCAATTTGAGCTACATGCAAAAAACAACTGCTCCGGATTATATGGATTGCGTTTTCCGTGTGTTCGAGTGTTTGAAAATTGGTATAAAACATTTGCATTGTTAGTTCAACGTAGTGAAAGATCTATAATGATGTTGCTCGCTAACGCACGCAATGCCAAATTCGTTCTCTTTCAATAACAATTAATCATGCAGAAAATAGCATTTGATTGAGTTTGACTTGCTGTTAATAGTGAGGGTGCAATAATTTTGAACCAACAAAGCATCAACACAGCTGCACTTTGGCTCATAACAACACTACACAATGAAAAACAGAAGTAAATTGCTTGACGTTGCATTGATATACTCTAAATACGCGACCATTGAGAAATGGAGTCGATTTTTCCTGGAAAATGAAAAATCGACCGGTGAAAAAGTGTTGGAACATTCAAAACCAGAAATCGATATGATAAATGACAAATGGGTGTAAATTAATTATGTTCGCAAGCCTAGTCAAATGCAATATGGTTGTGTGTGTGTGCGCTAGATTTTAACGCCACGTAATCACACCACAATTCATTATTATTTTATCAAAGCGACCGCATAAAAAAAAACCGTCGTAATTGACCAGCTTCGGTCATTTATCATCGATAGCCGAAAAATAGCCAACAACGATGGATTGAGCTGTGAGCGAATGGAGTACGTGGAATTTATTCGGTCGATTGAAAGTCACTTCAATGTGTGGCGTAATTTATTGAAATACCAAATGCCTTTATCTCAAGCGATTAAATACCATTTTTTTTGACAAATGTGTTAAGCTCGATAGCATAAATTGACATATTGAACCCAATATATTAACCCGATCACATGTTTAATATTCTTGAGCAGTTCTTTGGTAATCAATATGCTGCTGTTAATCCAATTTCTTGTTTACATGTGCTCCCTTTTTTTGTTGCATATACAAAATTGACCATCGTTGACGATAAAATACGCAGGTCGGAGAAATAGAAACGAAACAAAAAATGAATGACCATTTGCCGTGCTGAATACGAAACGATGCAAAAACATTGTGATAATTTCTCTGTTGTTTTGCATACCAAATATTTGTTCGACAAATACATATTGACGTGAACAAAACGATGCGTTCATCGATGTGTCCCTTCTTTATCTGTCGAATTTTGTTTTTTTTTTATGGCGTTTACGTTGTCACGAGCCAATGGAGCCGGTGGACAGTGGCCAATGCAAAACACATTCACTCCATCACATCTGTGGCCCCTTTTTTTTCTCCATTGTATCAAATTACCGAAAAATGAGCATTGACATATTAAAGGTTGAACGAGCCTACGCAAAAAAAAAAACAGAACAGACGACCCATGAGAATTTTTGACCCCAACCGAAACAATATCCACCTCATATGATATGCACGAATGCGCCGATAAATGTCAGAAACGATACGATATCGGCCAAAATAGATAGGTTTTTTATGTATTTTGTCAGCAAACAAACAAAAAAGCCAATTTGTTGGTTGTCTTGTATCGATGACACGTCGAATCGACGATAGAGATGGAAAAAAAAATTTGCAAGAAAACTAAAATTGGATGAATGAGATAAAGACACACACACACACAAAAAACGTTCATGAGAAATTACAAGAAAATATTTATTCGAGTTGAAAAGAATGGAAAAAAATGAACATGCAGTGTTTTATGCATGGGTTTTATGTGTGGAATATGGAGATTATGAAATATACGATGGATATGCTCGTTTTATGGATTTTGATTAAAAGAGACGCCACGTACTCAACCTAATTGATAAAACTCGTAAAGTGTGTTAAATCATCGATTTTAACCAAGATTTACGTTGAGTGTTTGGCAAATCTCAATATATTGTAATTTTCATCATAATTTTGTTCTTTCTTGCTATTGAATAAAAACATCCGCGTAAAATGCGATTTATTGTTTGAAACTTTCCCGATGAATACCGCGATTTCGAGTAGATTGTTCAACGCGTTAAGCACAGTGTATTTTTTTAATCAGCAACCAATCTCATGAATTTATATCGAACGAATATTTATGATGGCGCCCAGAATGGGAAACAAACACACAAAAATTACATAAAATTCGTGTTTGGTAAGCTGAATGCGAGAGAGAGAGAGAGAGAGAAAAAAAACAAACCTCTTAACCGAAAAAACGAATTCATCACAGGGACGACAAGCCGTTCCAATGAGTGGCATCGAATGAAAGCGAATCACAAATTAAAATCGGTCTCATTGTTTAAAATTCAAACAAGTATTTTTAATTAATCGTGCGCTGCACACATTTGCGTGCGATAGATTGAAAAATGAATGAAAAAAAGCGCGTGTTTATGGCTTTTGCCATTCACATTCATCAACCCCTCAGCCGTGTGTGCGGCGCGCTTGGATTGAAAGCCATCATAGCCGTCGTGCACAAGCGTTTAAGCTAATACATACGCTTCACTTCATATTTTTCGGCAAATGCAAACAATCAAGTAAACATCCTTTACTCGACTCGCTGTTAAATGGAAAACGAAAAATAGACAAATAGATTCTTCACATTTTAATGCGGTGCGCGGATCAACACGAAAAAGCCGACAAATGAAATATAAGAAAGAGAGAATGAAACAGATTTTCTTTAGTCGAATTTTGAACTGTTAAAGGATTTTTCGTGCTCAGCTTCATGTTTAACTCATTCCAATGCGATGCATGTTTTTGAAAAAAAAAACTGCCAAGTGCAAACAGACATCAGCACATGCTGATTTGATAAGCGTTTTGCTTAAGCTCTCTCATTCTATACCTCTCAATCTCTGGGCTCAAACCCAAAGAGGCTTTTTAAAACGGCTTTAAATTCATGTCGCTCAAAATTTTTAGCTCAAGCTATTTTGGAAAAATCGTCTTCAGTCGTGTACAACAGGCAATCACTTGGTGATGTACCAAAAATTAAATAACATCAGTTGGCCATTGTTTCCATTGAATTGCGAAAACATTCGCCGGTATATTTAGTGGCAATGGTGAAAATGGAGCGCATTTGTTGATAGAAGTGTTAGCAGTTGTGGTAAACCAACATCTGATTTGGTTTTTGCGAAAAATTCCAACAAAAAACAACAGATGGAGAAACAAATGATGAAGAATTACAACCAAAAAAGCCGTCTTAGATCGATGAGCGTTCGTTTTGAAAATGGATTTGCGTTGATGCAGACAGTTAACATGAAAATAGCATTAGGCTTTTGATTTTTCTCGTCCGGACCAACAATTGAGGATAAGGATTGGTCCCTTTTGTCTGTCTGTGTCTTGACAAATACAATATAAATGTTTACTGGCCAATTTGCCCATTTTCCTTCAGATGCTTTCTATTCGGTCAAAGACTCCACTGAGTCACTCCGCTACCAAAGGATAGAGATTTTAATTCATTGCTGTCGAATTTTAACTTAAATTTTATGAAAAATTATGCATAAATTGCAAAAGTGTCACTTGTTAGATTTCGTAACACAATTCAACTGACGTAGTTGATGGAGGCCAAAAGCCAACACAGTCACATCATACGATGAGCTTCCATATATTATAATCCTCGTTTTTAATTAATTCCATCGTCACAATGGATTTTCTAGCTGTTCGGCAAAATGTGCTGCATAACAAGGACACGAGGATCTTGTCATGGCATTTTATGGCTGCAGTCGATTAAAATGCAGCTAAATTCAATGTTCATACGTGATACTAAAAATGAAAGTGTAAAACGGGATTTGTTTTTTTTTTTTTGGTTTGAAATATGAATCTTGGAAAAATCAACTTGACAAACGTGTTGACACTGGATTTCCATGGTATTTTCATCTGCCAGGTGCTTAAATCAAAGCATAAATGTCAAGATTAGAAAATACGTACCTTCCACTCATATCAATTGAAAATCATTTCCATATTTCAAGCGAATCATTTTCATTTGTGTTCGCATGCCAACCAATTCACATCACCAGATTGTAAAATCTAAATGGCAAGGCGATGAACAAGCACAAAGATTTAACCGAAAAAACATTTTAAATTCCCACATTGCATTCATTGTCGTTTTGGCCGAATGGCTCCACACACACACACGCACACACTTCAACATGTGTACATCGGTTCAGCACATGCACCATGCTGATGACTTTCCGACTACATTGTTCTGTGAGAAGATTGAAAGCGTTAAATGGTTTCATTTCACCGTATTCGTTTGGGGTTTGCTTTTTGTTTTGCATTGTCATCATCTATTCTTTGCATCGGTGGACTTGTGTGTAAAGTGCGTTGCCTTGTTGCAAAAGCGCACACATATGCTCTCATGTGCAAAACGATTTTCGGGAAATTTTGAAACATCGTGCCATTTGCTGCATGAAAAGGAAAAAACAGATATATTTTTCGGGTTCGGTGCTCATTTTTTTTTTATTTTTTTTTATTTTTCTCGGAAAATCCTGTTACATGTGAAAATGTGAAAAGAGACTGAAGTAAGTTAAGCTGACTGGATTAAAAATATATAATAATAAAATGGTTTGTGAACAGCAGCAGCAGCAACAGCGACAAAACTGAATTAAAAAAAGATTTGGATGAGCAAAAAAGAAAGTGCCAACATTGAGCATGAGAATGAGTATGTGAATTTGATGATACTTTAAATCCGTCTGTCACTTCTTTCCATCTCTTTCTCACTCTATCTTCCTCTCTCTCCGTGTCAACGTATCATCAGTTGCTATAGCACATGTTCCATGTTCATGTCTTGACTACATTTTTTTGCTGTTGTTGTTGTTGTCATCCACTTCATGTGAAAAAGTGCATTATTTTGCCATTTTCGACTACACCTTAAGCTTCCGAATGTGAATTAATACTAAAATTCACAAAAGATACTCACATCTTGTTGCTCGGCTTTTGTTCTTCGGTGTGTTCATATCAAGAGAATATAAAGACAAAAACAATCTTCAATGTGTAAAATAAAACCAACGACGATACACGACGGCTACAATATCATGTAATAAAAGTGTAAAGACATTCTGTAGTGTCGAGAGCATTGCAACGTCTCGATAAGAGAGTAAAATCGTAAAAACGAAGGGAAACATCGAGTGTATTTGTTTGGTTGTTGTACGCAGAAAAATCGACAATGCTACACATTTTCACATGTTTTTTCGTCTTCGAGGCGGCTGCATTGTCTGCTGTAGCTGGATTGCTGGGTTTGAAGTGTTGATGTGAATTTATCGTAATTATTTTTTTCGATCCGAAGTGAATCTCGCCAAACCATCCAACGGAGCATGTAGAAAGAACTCATTTAACACATAATAAATTTGCTCGTTTTTTTTTTGGCATTGTACATGGTCCATGGTGCTGAAATGGTGGCAAATCGTGCCCAAGCCAAATTACGAATCCGTTTGCCAGTCATTCACTCGTAGTAATTGATCCTGATTACTGTCATTTAAGTAACGAACGAACAATATGTACAGTGGGTTGTGTATGGGTTGTTTAACGCGCACAGCGGTATGTATCAAACCAGCGCTCGGAATAAAATCTTTTTGCCGTACATATATTTGTTTAACATGCTCATGCATGTAGTTTTTCCATATTCGTATGGTGCTCACACGCAGATTAGACACAACGACACAACTGACAATGTCGGCTGTAATGCAACCCGAAATCTATTTATTTCGATCTGATAATAGTTTTCTCTTTTCTGCAATTACATTTTCTCGGTTGTCGTTTTTTTTTTGTTTCATTGCTCGTCGTCACCACCGCCGATACTCTCTCTTTGCTTCTGCTCTCGTTCTATTGCAAGTGATGCGTTTCATATGTTTACGATTGTCACTGGTGATGGTCCGCATTTGGAGTTTATCCAAAACAATATTATTATCGATTTTTCCCCTCTAATGGTATCATTACTTACACACCAACCATTGCAACAAGCTATTCCAATTCCGATTGCAAAACATTATCAAACTTTACGATTATTATTGTATTTATTTCGGTTTTGGTTTTCGCCATGTATTTTTGGGTATTGAACAACTGGTACTTCGACCGAAAAAAAATAAGTCTTCGAATGAATATTGTGGTCTTGCTGAAAATTTGTGATTGCCAAAATCGGTCTGAATAGCCACCGGGCACCGAAGTTTCTTTGCCAGATGAACTCACATCATAAATACAATCAACACTAAAATGTGAACTAATGGTTTTCATTTTCATTTCAACGCTCTTTATAGACCCATTGAGACTAGCGCATAAATTCTATTTTCACTAAATACGCACAAATACGTCACATTTCAGCCCACATCGAAGAAGACTCTAGATCCAACAATGACCAAGTTTAGTGATTCAAAGGTTTGAATTTTAGACTATCATCTAATCGAATGCTATCAGCCGCTAAGCTTATCGTAATTCGATTGAACCCTTCCGTTTGAACAAAAAAACAAAAAAAAATATGATAAAGTGCTCATGTCGCATCCTCAAAAATGCTCATTTCCATTTATTTATTCATTATGATAATCACGTGTTTTTGATAGAAAACCTTTCGGTGTGCCCAACAAAAATGTCAAAGTATATTATACTATGTATGACAGCTATCGAAAAACGTTCTTCTCAACCAATTCCCATTAGAATTAAGCGACACTGCCATCGCTACCGCAGCCGGTGAATAAAATTCACTTTTATCTAAAACCAGCAAAACGCAAACCGAGTACTTAAATTAGATATTAATTATGATCATTATTAGATATCATATTTAGACGGTAGAAGACTGAATTCAGTTCCCTTTCAGCCGCCTACCTACCGCATAATATAAAGAGTTGAAGTAATGCGATGTCAAAGCAACACATCACTTGCGTTTGATTCATCTATTTTAGATTTGCTGCTTTTTTCACTCTCTCTCACTCAATACACACACAGCCAAAGGAAATGGCAGAAGCACAAGCCATCAACATCAGAAACGAAGAAAGCAAATAGAAAGCAGCCCGCATTCGATGCACGAGCATACACACACAAGCAGCGACAAGATGAATGAACATTAGATATGAGATATTAAAGACTCATTACTCACATTAGCCATTATCGTTTCATATTTTCAAGAGACAAGAAAACAGCGACAAAAAAGCAAATAACCAAAAACAACAAACACAAGAATTTACTTCATATTTAGGATACGTATATACATGTAATGAGAAGGCGCTTCATATCGCTCCGTGTGCACAGTGCACAACACCAACAGCCCGCTTTTTAACATTAGATATAGTCTGACAATATGCAAGAGAGTAAATTGACGAACCAAAAAAAGGGGGTAAACAGAGTGAATTAGCTGGCACATGTAAGAAACGACATAAAGGAATTCGATTTTGACTTGCCAATGCAAAAATCCAGTGAGACAAGTCAAAATGAGCACACGGGCTCGCATTATGTTGAATTTTATCTCATTCGATGTGTTGGCTGATTTTCAAATTGCCATCAGCATTTTATTTCTCAAGCGGCACGGAAGAGTCATTTGCTTTGAGTACGTGTATTTATAAATACAATGACAAAATTAGACGCGATAAAGAATTTTCGGAAGCAGGCGAATCGTTGAGAATCTAACACTGAATCCTAGCTAATCAAAAAAAAAAAAATGCTGCTGTCGCGGATGAAAAATTCATTAAAAACTCCATTAAAAAAAAAACTGAGATGAATGATGGAATAAGCAATTAGAACCCGGTAAAAGATTTCGTTTGAAATGGCCATCAATCATTTAAATCATGCAATATTGCAACAACCAGGAAATATTTCCTTAAATTTGCATCGATAGCATTTCAAAACCAATTTTAAACTGCATTTTGAGTTTTATTTATTATTTATTTTATTCGCTCTAATTGAATTCACAAAAAGCCAAAATATCAATTTATCGATGTCAGCGGATGGTTGTGAAATAGATTGAACATTGTACAGCCCGCCAGCCATTTCAAATCAAATATGGATGTGAGCTTTTCTCCGGCAAGTATTTAAACTATTTTCGAAAAACCGAGTGAAATGTTGAATGGAAATTCTGGTTTGGATGGTGATGTTTTGAAAGTCGAACAGCATTCATCTGTTGCGGTTGACTTGTGTTACGACACACACACACACACACACACACACACACACACACACACACACACACACACACACACACACACACACACACACACACACACACACTACCTGTATTCATCTTGTAAAAACCGCACAGCGTCAATTCCATTTTCTTTTGTGCTGCATCAAGTGAAATGGCTGTTTATTTGGCCGATTCAGAAAAGGTGAACAGGTCTCTTGAGAGTAAGAGAGAGAGAGAGAGCCGAAACATTGCCACTAAATACATTCTAAAATCCAAAATAAGCACGGAAACGTAGGTTTGATAGGATTTTGTGCACCATCGGCCCGTGCACGGGCACTTAGTATTGGCAACGACCTAAGATTGTTATTTGTTGAAAGTGCTTCACTCTCTTCTCTTCGGCCAAACGACCGACCGAGCGATACCAGTGATCGGTATGTATGCGGTGCAAATCAAATTCAACAAAAAACAAACACCTCCAACATACCTTCACCAATCATACCACATCGAATTCGAAAACTATTCGACAAAATAAATTTCGACTTCGATTCAACATCAGCATCCAAAATGCATACCGTAGACAAAAAATGATTCCGACGAAAACCAAGGCAACGTAAACGTACGGGGGGGTGAGGTGGACATAGCATTTTCAAGCGAATGAATTTTCTTCCGTTTGATTCAGTTGCTCACAATCGTTTTTACCTCCACCCCCGAACAATCGATTCGGTCATTGCAAGTGTCGTGCAGTGCGACACATTTCTCAAGGTGTATGCAAAATGATATTTTCTCGACGTGTAATCGAATGTTACGATAGAGTTCAAGCGACGAGTGTGACGATGGGTGAAGTGTGAGAGACATGAATGGTCGTAAACTATTAAAAACTACTTTTGCAACGTATTGTTCGTTGAATGCCATGTTTCGACAGTTTGGCTTTCGAATTGTGAATTATGTGTAACCGCCGAATGTAGACAATTTGCCGTTTGTGTGCACACGAAATGTGCCCGCAAACATTGAATTCGGAATTTTCGAGCGGGTACAATGTGCGACGAAGAGAAAGAGCCAGAGAGAGAGAGAGAAACGGGTTGCAAGAGCCAGAGCTTAGATTTAGGTAATGTAATGATTTGTATAAGGACACGAGTAACAATAGAAAGAGCGACGTCAATTTCTGAGACGGTCGACAGGGAAATTGAATTTGTTTTAGAAATTCGCATGTAAATTGAATGCATGAGCAACAATCAAATTATCCTTCGACAGCAAAATTCGTCGGCTTCTTTTTTTTGCCACCGCATTTCATTTTCCATGTACTAATGAACATATTCAATTTGATTTTATGAATTGTAAGACAAGTTCGCAGCTCGATGATTATTAGCGATTCGTCAATATATGGAATTCGAGTATGAGCAATTTTCGGATTTTGTTTATTGAAATGTACACGCGAAGTGATTTTTGATGAAAATGAGCTGATGCAAGAAGTTCTTCGCACAAACAATACCTAATCAATTTTTGTAGACAAACATGAAAAGGTTGCGATTTTCGATGATGCAACATTTATTTTGGTTTGATTTCGACAAGAATTAGTAGCGTTTGATGGATTTTAGGTGTTCAAATTGAAAGTTCTTGTCTTAAAACATGTTGTAAGTTTGTTACAACTTGAAACAAACAAAAATGCAGAGAAAAAACTTAATCGATTCCTGTAAGTAAAGTGTCTTGTTTTAACTTTCAGCACTAGTAATTGAGGTAATAATTGCAGTTAGATCGCTTCTTAAGCGTCCCCCAAAGACTATTGTAACACTGAATTCTAACTTGTTGACTCATTGAAGTGACAAAATAATTTGTTTTTGTTGAAAGTACCAACGAACAGATATTTTCGAAGCAGTAAATAAAATCTTGTTGAATTTAAGTCTTAATTTTTAATTCTTCTTTTCATCAAATCTCACAATCAAATGTGAAATAATAATAAAATCTTATTTTGAGTCTTTATAAGACAATTTGAAATCTTCTAATAAAAATGAAAGCTACTTGCTGGTCGTATTTCGGAATCTCTACTTTTTTTTTAAATCTACGATTTTCGTTAAAATAGAACAGGTTCCAAAAGAAGGTTTTCTGACAAATTCAGGTTGATTTTTGAATTAAATGAAAATTGTCTACATTTCACAGGATTCTTCAACAAGAATAAGGAAACGACTGAAATCCGAAACGTATATTATAACATTTATCACCAAAATATGTGAGGGTGTTGTAACACACCTATTAGAGGTAGGTAATTACGAATGTATATTTCAATATTTTGTGTGGATTTGTTGAGGTTTAAAACACCACACTCTATTGCTTTGGTTACGGTTTTTGAACACCTCATATTAATCGAATAACACTTCAAATGAACACTTTGAGAACGTTGATTTAAAGCAATGAAGTATTTTAACATGAATTGCTATAACCGTTTTGAGATTTTCTCGAGAAAACGACATCAATTTTAGTATAACAAATGAAAATATATTTTCAGACAAAATTCGATGCCAATTGAGAAAAGAAAATCGAAAACTGTTGGCAACGCAAAATAACTCTTTCAAATGTTTTTACACAATTCCATGCACTTTCACTTAATTAATTGTAAATTTTTCAGATAACACGAAAAAAAACCAACTAATTCAAAATCTCTTCAAAAATACGACGAAATTAAAGTTTGTGGATGAAAATATTTGACGGATTTTTCCTGCACTTAATCCTGTCATTTTCACACACACACCGTTTTGTGACATGCAAGTTGCATTACACAAAAATTGGGTTGTCTTCAACATAATCCTCGGGAATGTTTGATTGATGAAAAAAAAAATGTTGTAAAAGCTTTTGTGTAAATTGTTCTAAGAAAATTAAATTCAAAAATGCTGGTTTGAAAGACGATGAACAGCTTTGGCTGTCGAGGAATTCGACGTTTTTGTGCAGTGTTCTCAATCAGCTCGCACCAACGAACGACGAACGTCAAAAAAAACATCGAAAACGTTTAATTCTGGTGCTTTTGTTTATGTTGTTGCGAGTGTATGCGTTTGATTAAGAATGATGAAGCAAAAGCAGAAGATGTGGAAAAATCGTAGCTCAAAGGCGGGTAAAAATCCAAGCACTCTGAATGCTGATAACGATAAAGGCAATGTTTCAGTAGAGAGAAAAAAAAAACAACGTTCACATAATGTATTTTGAACGCTTCGTTCAAATGTACGGACTCGATTGGAATATCCTTTTGGAATATTGGTCGTGTAACAAGTGTGGCGCATGCGTGACAAACAAACAGCACTTCAATAGTTAGCCAAAAGGCAGCATCGAATACATTCCAGGAAATATTTCTCCTGAAATTCGTTTTTTGGTGGCTGATGAAATCCCCACCGCGACGATTCCATCGACCAAACGCACCAATGTGTTCCGTTCGTGTACATAATTCGATGTGAATGTGTTGGTGTTTCCTTATGGGCATTATACGGGGTATGTGTACAACAGCCGTTGTTGATGTGTCGAAGGGTGGTGGCGATACCCGAACGTTCCACGCATTTTCGGCAATATTTCCCGTACAACACAAGACAACGGATAATGTTTCGAAAAAACTTTGTCGTCAGTTTCAAAGTATACTTTCGCAACTGCATACGCAATAAAAGTTTCAGACAAGTTTAATTTCGGTGCTCTCTCAGTTTCTGTGTGTGCCCCACTAACAATAATCATCATTGCGCTCCGGCACAAATATACAGCACCAGCAGCACCAGTCAGGCTGGTAGCAACAACAACGTATCAACCATACAATATCCCAAACGAGAGAGAGTTCGACGACGACCAGAAGTTTTTGGAAAAAGTAGAAAACTTTGGTGCACACATCACACAACAGTGAAAACAACGATCATAGCGTCGAAATAATTTTAAACGCAGTGTGCCCGAAAACGCCAAACACCAATTTTGCTCTTGGTGTGTGTTTTGAATTGTACTGAAAGTTTGAGGAAAAGTTTTTTTTTGCGTTTTTTTTTTATTTTAGTGATTTATGTCAAGGTTATTAAACTTCTCTCAAGTGATAATTAACTTAGTAAAAACTTTTCATCACATTGTTATAAGGCTTCTTCGTTGCATATGAACTGAACCGACCCAAAAAAAAAACAAAAAATAATTTGTGTGCGGAATTTTTGAATGCTTCGTTGTCAATGTTGTGTATCATTTTGATTTGTCGTCGGTTTCGTTGTCTTGTGTGTTAATGAGCACGATCACAAGTGAGTTCAACCACAAACAAATGCCAGCATAAAAAAATAAAGTTCATCAAAACAACAACAAAAAATAAACTTGAGACAGTTTTTCACCGTCGAAGTCGTTATTAATTAAAAGTATCGCGCATTCAGCGACATCGAATTTTTTTTTTTTGCAACAAAACGAGCGATATGCTTCCGTCTGCGACAACAACTGAGCAACACCAACAAAAGTTTGTTTTTAGTGGTTTTTTAATGGCTGTTTAAGAAAGTCGAACATTGTCTGATTGTGAAAAGTTTTTTTTTCGTCGGTTTTTCTTATCCCGCGGATCAAAAATCAATAGATTCCGACAAAAACCATTGACCTTGTTCGCGAATATTGTTATTTTTTTCGTTGTAAACTTTGGTTTATTTGTGAAATCGATAATTAAAGAAACGAAAAAGTGTTTTTTTTTTTTCATTTGAACAAGTGAACAAGCCGAAGCAAACCGAGAGACAGAGAGAGTAGTGTTTTAAATGATAAAATGTCTCCGCTACCAAATGTAAACAGCAGCACCAGCAATTCAAACCATTTGAGTAGTTTGTCAACGAGTCCAAGTGCAAACAATACAAGCAGCAGTTCAGCCTTTAAGCCGCTCATAAGTGAAAATCGCCAATTAAATATGCTTTCGTCAACGGTGACATCGGTTGCGGCCACATCGGCTGTTGATCCATACACCAGCGATTTAACATCGGCCTATGGTAGCGCCTATCATCATCATCATCATCATTTAAATTCACAGCTCACCCAAGACTATTTAAATGTTCATCAAAGTTTACCGCTTGTGTATAAAAGTGAACATGATGATTTGCAATCGGGTTACAGTTTTGCGCGTCCGGTAAAACTATATGAGCATGCTTCAACGACAAGCTCATCAACAAGCACGGCCGGCTGCGGCGGCGGTATGCAATCGAGTGGAAATAACAATGCAACAATGAAAAGTGTAGCATCGCTTGATTATTTACTTTCAGGATCGGCTACCAGCAATGGTAGTGGTGTTGGTGCTGGTTATGCATCGGCCAATTTACATCAGAATGGGTATCGTGGTGATGCACCATCGCCCGGTGCATCGATCATTGATTTATCCACATCGAGTGTTACATCGTTGCGTAGCGGTGTTGGTTCTACATGCTTTACAAGCAGCTCATACTATGATGGTCAACGATACGATCGATCGCCACAGTCAGCATCAAGCCCACACTATTCCAGCCCACAAATGCTCAGTCCACAAGGGCAAACACTTGATCTTAGCGTTGGCCGAACAACGTAAGTACCCCCCCACCCACAACCAAATCCATCCAAATCGTTGTGTGTCTTGTCACAAAACATCATTTTTTTATTATCAAATCTATCAATTGGAAGTATGATGAACCGAACGAACCAAAAACAAAAACAAAACAAAAATTAAAATTAAAATTCAATTCAATGAAAATTCCATGTTCTATTGTTGTCTAGCCATATAAATGCACAAAACAATTTATTGAATTTGTTGAATTAATTGAATGTCCGAATCATAAACATCCACCTACAAACCAAGTGTAATTCAATTTCCAATCATCAAACGAAACAAAATTTAACCGAATTATTATTGCACATGGCATTTAGATGCCTGTGACATTGCAACCAATCAGATAAGCGTATGGCTTTTATCGCCAATTTGCATACAACCAATCACCTGAGCAAATGAGACGCTCAATTCATTCATTTTTCTTCCCTCCCTCGCGTCGATTCCATCCCGATGCAATCAATTTTAACATACAAAGTAAAATTTAATTACAATTTAAAATGAAGTTGTGCATTTATGTGGTTTTATGCATAGAAATCAACTTGAACTTGAAACTTGGAACAAAATTCATTGCCAAAGTCAAATCAAATCATTTCATTTCAATCTCTCATTCCGTTGTTATTTCAATTCATATTTGTCATTTATATTATTGGATAGAATGCACGTTTCCCATTTTTCCACTTAATTCATTTCCAAATCGAATTTGCACCACACAAAACAAAACAAAAATACGAAAACAAATTAATTTGAAATCCAAAAAAAAAAAAAAACCAAAATCAATTGAACATAAAACCAAAAAACCATAAGACAAAAAAAACACAAGAACAGTTGTTGATGCGAAATTGATAAATTGCATTTAGTAGTAATGGCAATGAGAATGCGGGAGCAACAAGTCGACAATGCGTTAGTACAAAGCAATCGCAACCGTATACAAATGGAACGAGTTATTCGCCGAAGGCTGAGCGCTCAGACTTCAACGGTCGGCCCATTTGTCTTGATTTTGTCAGCTCGTTTGGTTCATCAACTTTCAGTCGTGAATCGATGCAAAGCAATGGCAGCTCAATAAATTTTATGGATTATAGAGATTTCAACGGGAACAGTCCGCATTCGAGCTATGCAATGTTTGCGGCCCAAAGTGAATATCCGCCACCGCCACCACCAAATGGATACGCTGGCTACAATCATGCCTATCATTATTCGAATCCATATATAAATCCATCAAGCACAAATTACCCGTTGGCCGTTGCCGGAGACTACAATCCAAATTCATTTGGTATGCCACCACCACAGCATTTGCCACAAGACATAAAAATTCCCAAAGACAGGTAAATTCAAACGGAATCTTCTCACTTTTTGACCAATGAATGAAAACAGCCACCAGAAACGCAATTTATCTCCCATTTAATTTTTCAACGGTGTCGATTAATGCGTTGCACAATTTTTGTATGTGATTTTAATCAGTTTATTCAAAAATGATCGTAGTCATCCGCAAGAATTGAAATGCCCAACACCCGGATGCGATGGATCTGGTCACATAACTGGCAATTATTCATCACATCGAAGTCTTTCAGGATGTCCACGTGCAAATAAACCAAAAACTAAACCGAGAAGTGGACAGGATTCAGAGCCATTGAGGTAAGAACCATTTGTTCCATACTTTCAAGCGTTTCCGTAGCTTTGTTTGGTGTTTAAGTCACGTTTAAATGCTCTTGAAGTTTGTTTCAAGAGTTAAGCTCTTAGAGTTCTACAAATACAAATAAAAGTCCATTGAAATTTTTCATCAAATTTCGTTTTCTTTTCCGGTTTTGTTTTTTTTTTTTATTCCACAGATGTCCAATTCCTGGTTGCGACGGCTCTGGTCATTCGACCGGCAAATTTTTATCACACAGAAGGTAAAATCCATTTTCTGATTGTCTCTCAAATAAAAAGCATCTCCATTCCATTTTCCCCCAATTTTCAGTTCATTTTTATTCCATTGAATATATATATATTTTTATTTGAGTTTATTTCACTCCTTTTTTGGTCGATGCACAAGCGGATAATTTTTTAATAACGATGTCTTAATAAGATGAGTATTTGCTTAATATGGATTTGGTCAAGGGTCAATTCAAAATTTTAATATTTTCACGGAAAAATATGTGTGCACAAGTCCCCACAATGATTGTGGGTATCCGAAAACCGACAGTCAAACATACGACGTACCAAAAAAAAAACAACCTATAGAACTGGGAAGGGAGGCTCATTTCAACGATGAGCAAACAAAACGAAAAAAAGATTCATTTACTGGCTTTTCACATATTTATATAATAATTCGGTGGCAATGGTTGAAATCTGCGACGCAATTTTCTCTCGGTTATAATAATCCATCTGGATTTTTTTTTTGCCGAAAAATGTTGACGTGAATACGGAAATTAGTTTTTGTGTGTGTGTGAGTGGGCTCAAGAAGAGCAACACATGTTGAGTGAGAAACATGCGATGAATTTTCAACAACAACAAAAAAGCATGAGATTCCGTTGAAAAGACAATAAAAGTGGTGAGTGCGAATTTGTTACACTGAAAATTAAGCAGAAAAGGGCGTCAAGTGATTCTTTTTTTCTCTCTCGCTATCTCGTTTGTGTATGTGTGATGTGAATTTAAGCGGATGTGTGACGTTAAACGAGGACATTTGTTTCGATACCATCGTATTTTTTGTGTGTGCCGTTTTTCAATCAACCTCTCAACCATTTTTTTGCTGTTGTATGTCGTTGAATAACATGAATCCCTATTTATTTGTTAAGTTGAAAAGCCATTCTTCTTGTGATGACTGATTTTGTTGAAACGACGTTTAACTTTAGCGTTATTGTCTGGGACGCGAAAAGATGTGTGCATATTTTATTCAGATGGCAATGAGTTAACACACTGGTTTTTTTTTGTGTGTGTGCGTCCAACAATAATCGCCAGCAAAACGAGTGAAATGAAGTCATAAGCACAATTTGGTGTGCATGACGAAGCAACCGTGTGTGTGTGAGACACCACTAAAAAGGGTCCACCGCATATTGTTCCGTTGATATTTTTCCGCATTTTATTTTACATATATTAAAAATGACCGTATGTCATGTTTCCCCGGTTTTTTTTTTTATTTTGTTTAAATTCGTCCTCATTCTCCTCATCATCGTTTTTTTTTTTTTTTGTATCATTTTTTCACTTTGGGATAATTGAAACGAAGCGTGTAAATAAATTCATTCGATGAAAATTTGGTGTTTTTTTTTCTCTTTGTTTCTTGAATTTTGATGTACAGTGCAAGTGGGTGTCCCATCGCGAATCGAAATAAGTTACGTGCATTGGAAATGGAGAGTGTGGTTGAAAAGCAGCGTCACATGTCAGTTGGTAATGGTGGAAATACATCTTCGTTACTTGTTAGCACCAATCCGAACAGTCTCAGCAACAATAATAACAACAATGGCAATGGCACGAACAACAATACGACGAGCAATGGCCACAGCTATATGTCATCACTACCCTTAACTTCATTAGTTCCGTCATCAAGTGTGTCGCTATCGTCACAAACTTCAAGCACATCGACATCAGCAATTAAAATCGACGGCATTAATTGCCCCACAGTAGGTTTGTACTAAAATGGCTTCAAAACACATAAAAACATTCGACATTTCAAAATGTTCACATTTTTAGAACATTACAATAAAAATGCATTTCGATGTTTTGTGGGATTTTGATGCAGGTTGTGATGGGACCGGTCATATAAATGGCACATACCTGACACACCGTTCACTTTCTGGATGTCCATTAGCACAGGGAATCAAACGAACCAAATATGATGACAGTAGCGCCCTTATGGGAACACCAAATCGACTAACCGGAGGTAGGTGAGCATAGCATTTTCCCTTCTTTTAGTTGTATGATGTTAGTTTTTTTCTTCAAAAAAATGAAATGCTCAGTTTTTTTTTTCAATCCAAACAAAGCAATTCGGCCACGAAACGATTTCATTTTGATCGAATTCGTGTTTTTCGTTTTTTCATAATTTTGAACAAATTGCTTGATCGTGTTTTCAATTTGTGTTTATTTTTTTCGCACTTCTTTTGCTCCCGCACATAGATATGGATGTTGATCATAAAAATGCCAGCTCAACGAATGGCGAAAACTTTTCATCGAGTGCAACAGATGTGACCGATTTGCAACGTGAAAAGGCTCAAGTTGAACTTCAAATGCTTCGACTTAAATCCAATATCAACGCCATAGAATTTCAATTGAATCATAACGAACGGGTAAGTTAATTTCTTGCTTGTGTGTGCTTTCTTCCCCCCTCATCTCATTGCAAAATGGTTTTTAATGAAAATTTCGAGCATTCTGAGAGCTCAGTAGTTGAATTGGCAAAAAAATCTTTTTTCAGCCACATATTAGACAGATCAAATTAGAGATTTATAAACAATCCACACAAAAAAGTGCTTCAGCTGCGTGATATTAATTTATGTAACCCAAGCTAAGAAGTAAAGCTTAATTTCGTTGTGCATGAGATTCGAAATTTCATCAAATTCACGCTCAAACTTGATGGATGCGGATATAATTTTATTGAAAAAGTTTATTTTATGGATTAAATTAGCATCGTTGAAAAAACACTGTCGATGTGTGTGTTTTTTTTGTCGTTATATTGTTGTTGGTCGCCACATCTTTACACACTTTGGTTGAGGCGATTTTCGTGATCGTCATTTAGTTTTCTATATATGCAACAGCAATTCCATGTTATTTTTCCTGGTCGGATTCAAAAGTTTTCCCTTTCATAGGTGCAAATTGGTTTTGGGTTATATATTTTTATTTTATGCTACTACCCAAAATTAATTACGAAAGTGCAACCAGCTGAAGAGTAAAAAAGTTGCTCGGGGAAGAGAGAAAGAGAGCGAGTGCACGACAAAATAAAAAAAAACAACATTAAATCCAGCTCATTCACTTTGGAAATAATGGAAGTGTGTAATCGGATTAATTTGAAACTGGTCGCAATGTTTCGAACTTCAATTTACTTTCGAAAATGATTTCGCATTTTTATTTATGACCATTTTCTGGCCAATGGTAGTTTTCAGGTCTCTTTGGCCGCTTCGGTAATGCACACACACACATGTCGTCCAGTATTATATTCCAGGGGCCGGGGAGGGAACTTGGTGGGGCGGTGTGCATGGTTTTTGCGTGACATCTTGTAGCAAATAATGAGCGTTCTCACGATATTATATCACGTACACAAAATTACACCGTTACGATTTAAATGCGGAAAAGTTTCATTGTTCATGGCCTCAACCGTATATACATAAATACCATATTTTGTTACTTATTTATGGTTGACTGTAATTTGTGAACATTTACCGGATTGGTGTTGCCCGGTGTGATGAAAATCGAGACGAGGCGACTTTCATTGAAATTTCCATGCTTCCTTGCAGCGATACAGTTACAATGTTAAAATTTGTTGTGGAAAAAAGCTTGTGGAAAAATGCGCTACACAATGGCGTGTTGAGTTTAACGTTTTATTTTGATCGTTTACACAACACCAAGAACCCAAAGCCGTTATCCATCTCTTTCGTTTCTTCTTTGTTGCGTTGTGTGTGCAATTAATTTTCCATACATTCATATAAATCGCATTGTAACCAGGCAAACACACAAAACTTTGCACTTGTTTTCGAATGCATGCGACGGATGCAATTTCTTGAGCTTGTGAGCTCTGTTATTTGGTCCGAGCTATTTTCGGTATGGGTTTTTTCACTCTCTCTCTCTCTCTTTTACTTCTCGTTCGTGTATTTTCTTTACGTTTTTTTTCTCTTCATATTGTTGAAGTTCGTCGTCGTTGACAGTTTTTTTTTCTCTCGCTCTCTCCATGTTGGTGTTTTTTTTTGGCAAGCACTGTTGTCGATTCGAGGTATTGGTGAATTGTGCTTGCGTTTGTGTTGCCAATATGCAGTCTGGATGCATTCTGCGCAGTGTACAAGACACATTTTGGTTGGCTATCATTGGAAAGTGCATAGCAGCTGAACGATATTTATGTACAGTCACGATGAGAGTGATAGAGAACCATACACACAGAGAAAGAGAGAGAGACAGGCACATGGAGTGAGTGAGTGAGTGAGTGAGTGAGAGAGAGAGCTCTGATAAAATTCAGCTTGGTGGTATGCACAGCACACAGGCACATAATTGACGGTGCCATACATAAATCATGGATATGGCTACGCCCAGAAAACTTACGTTTTTATTGTTGTTGTTGTCATCTGTATGATTCTTTCGATGCCACTTCTTATGTCATGCATGCAATCACATTAACGTTTCCATCTCGATGCAAACCATTCCGTTCGAAACGGTCAATTCCATTTTTCAAATTGAAATTCCATTGAACATAAATTCGAGCAACGCAATTCGATTGATTTTAAATTCTAATTCAACTCGTCGACGTGCAATTAGATTCCATTATAATTTTCTATTGTCATTCAACGAGCGCGCACACATTTCGTTTTAAATTGATTTAGTGTAATTTGTTTAAACTAAGTTTAAAATCCGATTTAAATTCAACGAAGCAAATCCATTTGTTTGAGCTGCATTTTTATTTTGATTGTTGTTACTCTTCTATCTTGCTGCAATTTTCTGAAGACTTTATTTTACCTTGGTTTGCTTTGCTTTGCATCATATTAGCATTTATGAAAGTCGAGTCTCCGAAAAAAACAACACAAACAAACATAAAATCTGTGTTGGGTCTTCAGAACATCGTTCAGGTTTTCAATGCAACGCTTTTGTTTGTGCAAAAATTGCTTTTGATAAATCTAAATATTTGCATTGCTTAAAATATAAGTGCGCTTGCTAACACCGACCATCCATTTTTCTGCTCGAACAAATCGCGCAAATAAAATGCTGCTCACCAGGGGGTGGGAGCGGGGGTAAGGAAAAAATATGAAAATTTGTGTAGTTTACATTGGACCCGGCCATCGTGTACCACTATGCTTGTTCACTAGTTTACCGGACTGCAGCGGCTGCATCAAAGTTTGTGTTTTTCTTTTGGCCCCCATCGCTTTTCCTCTAACATTGAAATTGAGTTCAGCTGGTGCCGTGAGTTGGTACTCATTGTAATAAATGGAATTACATGCCGGCAATGCTTTAACTTGATTCACTCTACACTCTTTTCTCTTTTTTTTTCTGGCCGGGGGTAAATATTGATTTTACCAACTATTTTTCTACAACTCTTTAGTTTATCGGCATCGATGCTAAGCATTCAAGCATCTCTGACGCAAGCCCATTTTTTTTCGCCAAGCATACCTTTTCAGTTTGAGTTTGGCCAATCGTGCCAGATTATGTTGATTTGAGCAATGGCTTTTTTCCCTTTCATCATTGTATCGCCAATGTTTATTTTTGCACGTTTTGTTGTTGTTGTTGGGTAAAAACAACTGACTTTAATGACGATGCGACTACAACCAGCAGCACTTAACAAATTAGCATATGCCATGTTTTTCCATCAAAATGTGCAAATCAGATAAGTTTCATGAAAAATGAAAGCGGACAGACATCCGCATTTTCAATCGTTCTAATTTCATGCTGCTGACTTAACTTCGCAGCCGAAGCACTTTTTTTTTACTTAATTAACTGTACCTCACATAACAAAAATGACACCAAAAATAGAATTTCAAGAAGATGAGAAAAAACAACAAACAACAACCCTAATCATTTTGCTTTATATTTTGTGTCTCATTTCAGTGCGTCTAAATATATAAATAGTAAAATATTTCTACTTTACCACGTAAAATAAAGAAAAAAATAAATCCCAACATGGAAATCCCCTCCCACACAAACACACACTAACTTAAATGCATTCACACATTCACTCTATTTTATGCATTAAAACAAAATGAACTTTAGATTTATGTATAATGAAAAACACAATGCAGGCTATTCTCGATATTAAATATTAATATTAATTATCTATTGACGTAACATTTTACCAAAATCCACACACACACAGACAACACACACAATTATTCTCTACAATTTAATGAGATTGGATTGAGGAATGCAGAGAATGGGATTTAAAATTAGAAGAAGAAGAAGATTGTATTGTGAGGACTTTTAGTTCTCATTTCAGTAGAACCGTTCTACTAGAACGATAGAGAGTCATAGAGAATTTTATGTGCAATATTCGTAAATTAAATAATAAGTAAATTAAATTTTGTGGGCATGCTTGTTTCAACAACATGGTGTCATCATGTCACTTGGTGTCAGGTGAAATGCAACAGCAACAAAACCAACAACAACAACAACAACAAAAACTAAACCATTAATAGTTGAGGATTTTTCGGATCAAAACAGGAGGAAATCCTAATCAAAAAACAAAAAGCAACGATTTTTCTCGAATTTTATGTATGTGAATTGGATAAAAAGTGTGGTCTACACCTCAAACGGATTGTGGACCATCAGTTTTTTCCCTCAAAAATGCACATATAAACAACAAAAAAAGTGTCGCATAAATCTATTGTCAGATGTTAGGCTGTAAGATAAATGAAATAAACACGTTGTTTTAGGCTGGAGATAAACTCTCACACACGCGCTCGTACAGGCGAATTGAATATAAATGTCATCATAAAGTGTTGCTATTTAAATAAATTGATGAATGTTTGAACAAATAAACCTTTTTATATATAAAATGAAACACAATGTAACCACACACAAAAAAACAACAACCAAAACAAAATAAGAAGAAAAAAAAATTACAAGAAGCCAGCAACTAGTCTCATTTTTGTAAATAAAAATTTCACACATTGTTTATGTTTAAGTGGTCGATTGGCGTCATGTAACTGATATTCGGTGATACATAAATTATCGAAATAAAAGAAACAAAAAAAAAAACAACAAAAAAATAATATGATGAAAACAGTTTTTAGTTCGAGCTAAACTTTCTAGTCGTTGTTGTGTTACGTTTTGATCCAATTCAAGTTTGGATTCTTCTTTTTTCTCACTGTTCTCTCTCTTTTTGTTTTTGTTTTTTTCGTTTTTATTTCAATTTTGTTTGGCAAACAAATAGAGCGCATAACATAAACTTTTTAAACCTTAAATTGGCTCTGTTGTCATACACACACACACACACACACACAATTTTGATGTCAATGCGATGGAGCTTATACGAACCGAAATGAATTCAATGACATTTTATCACTATGTATACAGCATTTATTGCTATTCTATTTACCAAATAAAATACAAAACTATCACAAAGCCAATTTATGGAATTAAATCATGTGTCGGTAAATAAGTCAAATTGATTAAAAAAAAAACAAAAAATAATGAAAATCTTACAAATAATCACACACATTATACATACTAACTGTTATCACGATTCTAGAATTAAAAGGCTAAAATTACAAATGGAACAAACACACTTACAACAACACACACACAAACACAAAACAATTTACCACTAACACAAATCAATGCTATTATGTATTTGCAAATAAATAAAAACAAACAAACAAACAAACAAAATGGCATCAAAAAAAAGGAAAAAGATTTACTAAATGAAATTAACATGGGAAACATCATCAAATAAAATTGGTCGGAATAATAAACAAATGAATGAGTTTTTTTAAGTTCATAAGAAATGAACTATTTTGATATATGTTTTGGTTTAGATCAACATAGAGGTAAGTGGACACGGTGTTATTGAGCTATGGGCCCAATTTTCTGCAAATTTTTCTAGTTTTTCAGAATCAAATTCGAACTTCATACTTTGCTAGTTTTTCGCATAGGTCCTCATCATGGATCTGAGAGGCCCAGTTGGGCTATTCCCGATAGGCTATCTAAGTCTATTTCCATCAAGAAAAAATCTTGAAAAAATGAATTTTGAAATTTTAGCTAATATTCAATAGCTCTTCGAGAGCTACTCAGGATTCACTTGAGCTATTACTTTCCGTTACCCCCAAGAGTCTGCAGAGGCGTAAGCATCCCTTGCGATCACTACCTTGAGCACTTTTGGTTTTTCATGTTTTACTTGAAACTTGTAACTTTCATGAAACTTTTCAAACTAGCCACTTCAAGGCTTTTGCCGCTTCTTGGCCGCGAATATATTTACACTTGCAAACTGACAGCTCAATCAATGTATTAACTAGTTAACTATTCGAATAATGGTTTTTGGTGAAAAACAACTGTGAATTAAGGATTGACTGATTGAGCAGAAACTGTTATGTTTTCCACAAGTGCTGCAATGTTCGACGCTCTTAAGTAATTTCCGTCTCTTTGTTCGCAGACAAACGGCGTCACGCCGAATTGAATCTAATTGCCACCTTGTTGACAATTACCAGTTTTTTTTGTTCCTCTTTTGACAAATATTTTATGCGGCCGTTATTCCGAATTATTCGCAAGTTATTCTCTTTTCGGTATATTCGGGTTTTATTGCACATTTGATTTTGTTTGTTCATTCGCTTATTGTCGCTAATTAAATGCAAATGTTTATTACCTCAAATAAAATTAATTCATGCTGAATGAAACGACCGCCGTAAAAATTCGTGATGTTCGCATCAAACAGGAATAAAAAAAAACACCAAACTTGAAAAAAAAGGAAAAAAATAAATTTCGAATCCAAAGAAATGCGCAGTTTACATTTAAAAGAGAAAAAAAAAACGTCGGAAAAAGTGACATAAAAGTAAATAAAGCACAGCAATCAAGCTCTACAGGGCTGAGGGTGGCTGAAACAAGCGAGACAATTATTATCGTCAATTGCAGCAATATCTTTTTTTTTTTTTTTGTTTTGGTCGTTGACTTAATTTCAAACCAGTGGAAAAAAAGGTGGGAATTTTCAACCGGCAGCAAGTCACTTGATTTGAAAAAAGGTGACGACCAAACTGATTGAAGACCAAGATACAACAAACACGGGAAACGACTAGATAAATTAGAAAAGAAATCTCTTTTTTTCCTGTTTGATATCCACCAATTTGATTAAATGTTTTCATCAAGCACTGAAGCACTCGAAGCAAACATGCTCCCTGAAAAAAAAACAAACGCAAAATATTCTAATCTTGTGTTTTTTTAGGGAAAAAGGCTAAAGGGTGAACGTACGTTCTTCCTGAAATGCGATGCGTAGTCACGATGCCGTCATGTTATCTTTGATAGGCCATTTATATTCAGCACCATGAAAAAAAGGCACCGTCTCAGAGATCCTCAGTGGATGGTACACAATGCATGTTGCGTCTTTCATGTTATGATATCATGAACCCCTTGACACACACACCGATTAACAGCAAATGCATCGACTTAGTGTCTTCGCAGCTCAAAAAGTACATAAAGCGATAAAACAATTTTTGTTTGTTTTAAAACTGCTGTTACACCAGAGCAACAACAACAAAAAACACGAATGGGTTTTGGCGAAAAAAAATAAACGTCTTCTTCAATCGTCTGCTATTTGGTTATGCTCTCTTCTGATGAGCAGCCAAAAAAAATGTGAAAATAAACATTAACAAAGGGTTGATGATTGTATTGCGTATGGCGTTGGATTTGTTTTTTTTTCTCTCTCTCTCTCTCTTGTGCATCTTTTTTTCCTGGTGCTTGTCTAATCAAATCAAATGAACGCCATTGCAAACAACTGACGGAATGAAGTAAAGATTCATGTCAGAAGATATCAAATGAGCTAATCAGAAAGCATGGTCGTTCTTGTTTTCGTCATGTGTACAAACACCCCAAGAATTAACGGGAACAGATTAAACAAACCATAGGGTAAAAAAAAATCGGCTACAACCAAATGTAGAAATATGAGAAATTGTTAAAATCGCTTCATTCGCATAGTTTCATGTAGAATTGAATTTTTCAAGCTGGAAAAAGTAATCTAAAAAGGTTAAAATTCACTCAGGGAATAGACATTTTTTTCGAATTTCGAAAAAAAAACACCCGCAACAACATCTTGCGATGCGGACATTTTAACGATGAAAAATGAAAGAAATATTGCATTCCATCAGTTTGATTGCGGTATTTTAAAAAAGTTGACGAGAGAGAGAGAATAAACAAGAATGTTGTAAGTGGCGGTGTGTCGTGCATTTTTTGAGTGAGGGAAGGAAGCTGAAGGAAGAAAAAAAAAACAACAACAGCCAAAGCAAAACATCGATCTAATTTATAAATTAGCGTAATTTGTTAAGTGCTGTTCACTGTAAGCAACAATGAAAGGCCGCAACAATACGCGAGTGTACTCGCCGCCCGTTCATCAGATTTGCCGTTGAGAGTCTCCAGCTGATTCATTAAAAGAAATCCACAAAGTGCATTCCATCCGAATCAATTGAACAATTGAATTTCGATGTTATTGTTGTTGAATTTGAAGTTTCTCATCATTCAGTTTTAAGTTACTCCTTGTTTCCGATTGACTGAATCACAGCGAAAGAACATCGCCGGAACAAAAAGAATTGTTCTGATCTTGTTGCTGTTGTTGTTTTATTTTTTGTTTTTTTTTTATTAAAGAGAGCAAATTTATTTAAAAACAAAAGTGTTTTTTTCTCGGTTGGTTCGGCTCTTTTTTTTCCCGAAAAGTGGCATTGCTTATGCAAGAAGCAGCATAGGGGAAAATTCATTTGCGTACACAGCATCAAATCAAAGACGAAAAAAAACGACAACAACATCAATTTAGGGAAAAAAATTGTACTTGACAGTGAGTTCAGTGGTATGAGAAGAACAGTAGAAACATACCGTGTACAAGGCTCATAAATATTCATTTCGAATGTGAATATTTTTTTTATGTGAGTTTCGATACAGCAATCGTATTTGCATTTGATAGTGGTGCTACCACAAGGGCAGATATGGTCGATGAATATATAGGAGACTCATAACTCATCCCACTTTTAATGTCGATTGATTGTTGTTCGACTTTCTTTTCCCCGATATTAACCCAGCGGTTGTGCGCGCTTAGCGCCAGCACTCAATATTTCATAACAAAAAAAAAATTGAAAATCGACCGATTTCTTCGTCAACATTCGGAGACCGACAAATATGAAATGTGAAGGTGGCCACGGCCATTGACATAAAAAAAAATCCACCATCAAATGTGCAAATGTTGGATCCACTTGTATGGATAGCAGCGTTTGTTTATTCGTATGCAGTCTCAAGTGATTGACTTTTATGGCATTCACAAGTTCATTTTATGTTTTATTCATCGCTGTCACTGGCTACGGACAGCCAATATAACACGATTCACACAGCTCAATTCCAGTTTGGTGAATTGGTTTTCACAAACGCAAAATACATAAAATCATGTGCCGAAAAGAATTGCGGAACCAGCTCCATCACAATCTGGCCAGTTTTCTATTGTGTATTTTCCCAGGATGGTGAATTGCGGTGGTTTGCCATCAAATGAGCAAAAAACGCAAATCAAATCAACTTCTATTTGCATTTCCATTCTTTTGTTTTCATTCCGTTTCGTGTGGTTTTCTTCCTGAATCTGGATGGATTCTTTGAAGCCATTTTTCTCTTATTCTTCTTTCCATCGTCAAATTCAATAAAATTTTATATATATTTTTCCGGCATCACAATCCGTTATTTTTTTTGTTTTATATTTCTTACATTGGCATAGTCAAGTTATTGAAACAGTTGAAATCAAACGCCTGAAACAGGGCACGTTGAGCAAACGGAGTGTGATAAAACAGCCAAATGAAAGGGTGGTTTTGCTATGAATAACAAAGGCCAATGGATTCACGTCATAATATATTGAAACACACAGAAAAAAATTATTTATTCTTGAAATGATCTAACGAATGAAAAATGTTTACTTACTGTTTCTGTTTGTATTGCAATTGAGAATGATTTTTCCGCTTTTCAATATTAAATTTGCTGGAATTGTTGAGGATATTGATTCGGCCATAATGACGTAAATCAAATGATTTTTTTTTGGATGGATTCAGAATAAACCATTTCACAGATCTAGGAGATTTGTAACATCGATTGTTGCCTTATTTCAAATGAATTCTATATAAAATGGTTGAATTTTTTTTCATAATAAGTTTCTACGGTTTTGAGAGTTGCTCACAATGTTTGTATACCAACAATGACTCACAAAATCTGTGCTCAAATGTCAAAATTTGTGTTTATTCCTCCATAGAAAGACAAAAATCATGCATTTTGTCTTTCAAAAGGACAAATTGGTGACTTTTAGGTAAAAATCGTGAATTGTATATAATGTTAGCTTTGCTGTTAGCGTCCTTTGTCTAGTGGTGACAATGATTATAAAAAATCAATGCATTGTTGATCAACATTTGAAAAATGCTAGCAAAAATGTCATATACAGTCGTTGCCGGTCACCAATTTTTTCAAACTAAATTCATTTCCCACCGCCAAAAATTGTGACATGTCCGGTTTGAACAAATTGACTTAATATATTAAGATCTTGATGAAAAAAAAACTGATGATGCAAAACAGTGAAAATCTATAAGTCCATTAAAAATGTGTCATCTCTCATTGAATGCTGAGTCTCACATCATCTCACATTGAGTACTTTTAATGATTTAAATGAATTTTATGAGTATGATGAGCCTTTGTTTACGAAAACAATTCAATAACACCATCATCTATCATTTTATGACCCCAACATGTTTTTTTTTCGTCATTATTTTCTTGATCCACTTTGAAAAGATTGAAAGAACGTCCATTTTTTTGTTTATTTAAAATTTTAACTAAATTTAAGTGGGAAATATTTCTTGGATTTCGAATAAACAATGATAACAACAACAAAATAGGCTTATAACTGTTAAAAATATTTGTAACAATCCGCTTACGTCGACGTCTAACTTTTTTTTTTAAAGATAAAAAAGTAAATCATTTCACTTCAACGGACGGACACTCTCGTCTATCGAATGCACTTCCACTTGATATCTCGTTTTTATATTGTGACATCATGGTATCGTCGGAAATTGATTTGAACGAAAGAGGGTGTGTTTTTTTATAAATGTAAATATTTTCATTGAAATGACATTGCATGTAAATTGCGTTAAGACCATCTTGTGCGCTAAGTTACTTAAAGATAATTTGGTCCGCTATTTCGAATTTCTAAATATATATACGCGCATATAAATACCTAATAAAAAGTGAAAATAGCTTTTCTGATAAGATGATACGTATACATTGCGCGATACGAGCCTAGAAACAATGAAATTTCCCCGTGAATTTTTTTATTTTCTTTTTTGGTTCACTTTGGAACAAATACACACAACAAAGTTAATGGCTGAAGTGTTTTGATGTGAAAGCGAACGTATTGTTCATATTTTTGTGTGACAGTAATTACCTCCCCAAAGAAAATAGATTTTTTTTTCTCTGTACGATGATGCTGAAAGTCGATTGCATACTTAAAAGGCAGATCATTTTATGTGAATGCGGCGCGCATCAAATTGAGCCATGATAAAAGAAGATAACAGTTAAAATGACATGATGAGTGAAACACACGCAACCAACACACAATTCGTATTATGCCGTGGGATCAGATGCAAACCAATAGCAATATTTAGCGCATCGTCTTGATATGTCAACGATGACAAAGTGCTTCACAATCAAAAAACGTGTCTCCAAAGAGCATTTTTAAAAGTCAAATTACTTTTCGTCTAGTTTAATGTCGTTGCTGCTAATATTTCCATCGGAGATTCTTTGCCGCTTGATGTCTATCTTAAATCGCATCGATTATGTATGCAAATGCGTTTTTCTCATTCTTTTTTTTTACTCTCTCTCTCTCTCTCTCTCTCTCTCTCTCTCTCTCTCTCTCTCTCTCTCTCTCTCTCTCTCTCTCTCTCTCTCTCTCTCTTGCTCTCTTACCACGTAATTTGTTATGCAAACCATTTTCTCCTTCGGCTTTTTACAGATCTACTGGTTTTGCTACTCTCTGGCCGTCCGATTTCGTTCGGTTTGCCTATACACATTACCTTGATATGGTCCCCGTTATCATTGCATGCAAATTATAAAATGTGGCCGAAATTTGCGTAAAAAATTCATAAACAAGCAAATTTATGCGAATAAACAAAAGCACACTAAAGTGTTCTGTCTCTGATCATTTATGGCACATCATTTAGGTGCTCATTTACCATGCGGTTTTATCACAAAACACCATGCACTAATGATGCGCGACAATTCCAACTAATAACGAATTGAATTTACATCAGAAAGATAAAATTTGACGCTTTAAATCAGTCATTTCCAAATGCTAATGCTAACAGAGCATTTCCATTAGCCTTACCATTAGCATTGCCGCATCATCGAAAGAGTCTGTATAGTTTGTATTAAAATAATGACGCATCGAGTGTATGCGGCAACGCGTCACTGTATGATTTTACTATTGGGCTAACGACGCACGGCGTTTCCAGACTAACAGCGTTAGTCCTCTGTTAGCCCATTTGGATTTGTTCCGCAATCTCTGCTTTAAATTAAGAAGCTTCTACCGTTTTCTCAATATTTTGTCGGATTCATTTCGATTAAAATATTTCTTTATGGAAAATTATATCAAGGAAAAATCAAATTGAACAGAAGATAATTAGTACAGTATCCAATCATATGCCAAGCATTTGTAAATTACTGACATTTCAAGAATTCTATAAACCCAAAATTCAATTCTGACATCGAAATAACTATTGAAATAGAACGAACGTGGCAAGATGCATAATTTATAGTCGAATTCATAAAACCGCCCATATTTTGAAATCAATTTGCAGCACACTGTTTAACATTTCGCATTGAAATTCATATTCCACATCATGAATTGAATATATCCATTTTATTCATAACCGAGAGATCGTGTAAACCCCATCATGTAAACACACAAGTGAATCTTATTGAAAACAATTGGTTGCGGTTACACGAAATTTTCGCGTCAATTGTTAGTTTTTGTATGTTGTACGGTTGCGGTTGATGGATACACGATAGATACGATTCATATATGGTGTCATGTGAAAACAGATTGAATATTTGGAATAATTGAGTATATCGTATAGCCGTCGAAACAGTCGTAAAAAGCGTCACCCACGCAACCGGCTGTTGTGTAAACACACAATGCAGTGTCAGTGAATGAAGTTGTTGGGCTAATTGATGAATTGGTTGAAGTGATTTCGCGCCACCATGATTCAGTATATGAGCGCCTATTGAAAATATCACAATGAATGCAATGCTCGCAACCAGTCAAAATGCTCATAAAACATGACATTAATTATGGCCTACCGAGTGTTGAGTTTAACGCTTGTGCATCCACTTTTAATTGCACTTATCACATGCTCATGTGGTTTTCAAAACAATACAAAAAAAAATATAACGTTCTTGACCACTTCGCACCGCTCAATCCGCTTGTTTGTGGTTTTTGGCCATTGGTTGTCACCAGTCGCTGCCACAACATTTCAAATTAGTATCCATCGGGTGTGTGTTTTGTGTTTTCGTTTGTTGACAGGTGTGCCAATCCGAGACAAAATCAGAATCATATTCATTATGCAGAGCTAAAAGTTTTTTGACATCTAATTACCATGGCTGCTGAAATTGTTTATTGCTACTAAATTTGTATTATTTAACGACATTGTCAAGCCAATTTCAAACAAAATATTTTTGAAGAAAAAAAAAACACCTAAAAAGCATAGAAAATAACATCAATCAAATAATAAGAATGAAATTACAGTGAAAATGGAAGCATTTTGTGAACATGTGGAGGCGCACAGTTCAAAGTTCAGACCATCAAACATATTCCATACAAATTTAATGAAGATACAATTAGTTGAACATATAAAGATATTAGTTGATTTGACCCCTTTTTGTTTTTGTGTACGCTTCAACTCTTTATGTCGAATACACGGATCACTGTTACCACTCAATGTATTCGAAGCGCTATTGTTCGGGAGCAATCGAAACAGCAAATGAACAACTCCAAAACAGTAGTTCAGATACCCGGGTGTTTCATGCGTAGAAGCGTATAATCCCATCTAATAGACGAAAAAGAAAAACCATCAAAAATTAATAAACTAAACCGATAATTTAATTCGAAACAGATAATGGATGTGAATTGGATGGAAGTTGAGTGTGGGGCTTTTTGTTTGCACATTATCGCATACATTCTGGTGGAATGTACTCACTATCGAACATCCGTAAAACATGAATTAATTTTCGGATAAATGGAAACGGGGTTCAATGGGGTTGAGCGTCATTATCTTGACTATTGGATAAAACACAGATTTTTGACTCGTGGAAAAAGGGATCACGCATGGTTTGACCTTTTTCACCTCTCACATTCATGTGTGCACAAAATAAATACACAACCAGTAAAATAGGCAATTCTCAATAGAACTCTGTACAATTTTTTCAACACATTTTACAATAACTGATCCTTGTTTTTTTTCAGTCGGATTTGTGCTTCCAATGAAAACGAAAAAAAAACATGAATTAGCAAGTGGCAAAAGCAACGAATAGTAATATTTTTAATTGAAATTTTAACATTTAAAAAAAAATCGTTCAAAACAAAGTATGCCTGAATGAATAAATCATTGCCACTAACACTTTTTACCATTAACACAATGGAGAAATGTATTGAAACTGTTGTGAAAAAAAATATGAAATGAGATACACACACACACACACAGAGAAGACGACAATTTATGGCTGTCGCTGTTGTCGCAGCAACACTCGTTCGCGCATTTGTTTCTACTACATTTTAAATAATAAATAATCGCTTTTATTAAAGTACCAAGCATTTTTGCAAATCATTCATTATCATTTGCGAAGGAGGTTTTTTCCCTTATTCACTCTGTCTCACTCTCTGAGAGAGAGAGAGAGAGAACTCTCTATTCCGTCTTGTTGGCGAAATAATTTTTGATATTTCATTTAAAAAAAAAAAACGAGCAAAACCAAACCATTGCTGGTTGGAATGAAGAGAACGAGAATCAAAATCGATAGGAAAGAAGACGTTAAAAGGGTTGCCTGGGCCCCGGTATCGTCGTCACCAGTGTGCAATAACATAAATATTTCTTTTTCCTGATTCGGCAGACAACCGAACGGAACCGGTTGAACACTGAGCATTAAAAGCAACAGTGAACAGTGTGAGAACTGAATGCTGATGAAGATGATGCCGCGATATTCATAGCCGGAGTTTTTCCATGGTGTTTTCCATTTATTCTGGTTCATCTCCAGAGTCGTTTAGAAAATTAAAAGGGATCAGAGTGACGCATTTTGCTTTTTCATCAGGAAAATACAAAAAGTTGTAGATAGTTTCGTTGTGGCACCGGCAAAATATAATTCTACATAAGTAACCCTTGCTTTTCACTCCTTCACTCTCTTTCTCATTTTCCAATGCCATACACCGATGTTCGATGCTTTAGTTCGACACTTGATTTTCAAGCGCAACAAAAAAAAAACGTTTTTCACTCTCAGTACTATCTGTCGTGTGAGTGTGTCAGATATACACTTCCATGTTCATTGCTAAATAATTAATTTACCGACAAAATTTTCACTGTTTTTCATCTGAGTATTACGAAGCATTCAATAATGCATTGCATAAAAACGAAAGAGAAGATGGAGCCACATTTTGAAAAGCAGAAAAGAGGATTCTGACTGAACTCCAATGTCATGATGGAAATTACACATTTTTGGCGTGAACAATTTTCCAATTTTGTGCTCACAACGAATGAATATTGATGTGTTTTTTTCAGATCTGCATCCGTTTTACTGTTTTAATTAATTATTGCGCATTTTATATCGAGGTTTTTTGTCGGTTCATCTATTTTACCGGGTTTGAGTTCATTTAATATATTTCCAAAATTTCTATTTTCGGTTTGAAAAAAAAAAGAAAATCATTGCTTGATGTTCTTATAGAATCGATTCAACTGATTTTCACATCATGCAATTTGATCTGGTTGAAACACTTTGTAGAGGAATCGACCCAAATATATGTACTTTGTTGCAAATGCAATCGAGTGTCCTGTTTTGTAACTCCCATGGGCATCATGATAGACAAATAGTTTGAAAATTGCATCCACAAAGTGACACATATAAAATTAAAAAAGACAAACAAACAAAAAATACGGAAAACAGGCAAACATTTATGGTCGTTAACAAAACAGAAAAAGAAATTACTTTTTGATACTTTTATCGTATAGCATATTTACCCAAGTAGTTGTAGATCGTACACAGCTTGAAACCCCGGACAAAGTTTTCCAAGTCACAGGTAACACAGAAGCAAACGAGAGGACACGTAAAATTTGTGGAAAGATAGTGAAATCGATACAAGGCAAACAACAAACATTTAAATTCCAATGCCAAAACAATACACAATGGAATTCGTTGCCAAACAACTTTTCACCGCCTGGTCACTGATGCGGCCCCCCTCATTTCTACTAACAGCCCAATGTGTATAGCCGCACATCGTTCACAACTAAAAGCGTAACGTATTGATGTTAAATTGAAGGACATTTGTGTCTGTTTGTGATTGAGTCGCATTTTAGTCGATATTTCATGTTGAATGGCATTTGATTTTCGATAAATAGTTAAAAATGGATCAAATCACTGACCATTACGACCATAACTATCGAAGAAGGAGACAGTCAATCTATTTTGCATGTCTTTGATAATTTCATCATCTTGTTTTCAAAAATGACATTGCAGACGATTGACAATTTCAATTGAAATTGTATTGCCATTGAATCGTTTTGGCTTCGTCTTTATATTCAATGATTGTGAACGCACACAGACAATGTATCCATTTCGTTGAATGCCATATATACATTTTGGCCCCATTAACTAGCTGCTTTTAGCATCATTTCTTTTCTATGAATTGGTCTTTCGTAACTTCGTTTAATATTTTGCAAATAAATTAAATTGCTGAGCCGTGAATAATTCCAGTAATTTAGTTTGAATAAAAAGACAAAACGAAAAAAATCAAATAAAACGAAACACACGAAAGAATCGACAAAAGACAAAACAGAACAGAAAGACGAATTGCATGGGACGATGATATGCACAGAGATTTCGGGCGATTCGTTCAACGAACTGTAAAGAAATACACAGGCAAAGCAACGAGAACATGCATTAACCAATACCAATAGCTGTACCATTTTACAAAAGGAGACAATTTATGAGCCTGTTAGAATTTCGCGTAAGCGATATTTCTACACACACACACACACTACACAGTGATGGCGCTAACCCTTTTTCGGTAGCCATGCATTTCGAGACAATGAATTTTCTTTTTCGCCATAGACGACTACAAAAAAGAAACTGAAAATGCCAACAGTACGATAGAGTCTCTTTCTCTCTGATGCACACACAGACACACACACACCGAAGAAATGAATCCAAAGGCGAACAATCGGTATCATCCATTGGAACGATTTACCCTTTAATTTTCTGAACACCCATCTACATCCATAAAGATACAATGTATGGTCGATCTTGGTTTTTCTCGTTGGCTCTGGATATGTGTGCGGTGAATGTGATGCAAGTTAATGGGCTTTATTCCACATTCCGCATCATCTAATGTAAAATCGTAATTTCTTGCTGCACAGTTTTTCAACGGGTGTTGTTGCTGTTATTCGTTCGTCGTTTTCGTTTGCATTTGTGACTTTTATGTGTGGTGAAGCCTTTGGTGTCCCTCGAACTGAGTGAGCAACGCGTGCATCTGAATGAAGAAAGAATGTCGATGGTTGGATTTTCGGAAGACTGTAATTCTCAAGCTGAAAGTTACAGTTTGCTAGAGCTATAGCTGCTCTTGTACTCGTTTTATGCGGTTATTTCCATTGAATCCATATAAACTATGAAAAGAAATTGCAAAATGTATATAAAACGGAACTTACTGTCTCTCCCATCACAGTCTCTCCGGGTTTCTTTGCTATTGTCAAAATGATTCAATGTCAGGCGATAAAGTCCACAGATTTGTTGTCGGTTTCCGTCACACCATGTCGAAAAATTCAATAGTTTTAACCAAATAAACGAGATCAACGACTACAAATTCTTGCACATTCGAACGACAAATTCTAGAAAATAAAAACGAGCTGAAGACAATCAAAATCTTGTAAATAACCGGAGTTGAAATCAAGATAATGGAAAATATCGATAAGATGTTTTTTTTTTGGTTTTGGTTGGAGTCTTGACACCAAAATCCAATTGCAATGCATCGCATGTCGGCAGCACCAAAATTGAGAACAATATTTAGACAGAAATGGAAATGATAACGATACACATGGGAACGATAAAGCTATTGAAGCTTGAACTACGGAACGGAACCGGCCAGACGCGAAGTGTCACAACCATATCGATTGCATCGCATTCAGCAAACAATAGAAAATAAATTCAAAAAGATCTTTCTTGCTGTCTGTGTGTGTGTTTTTTTACAATTCGCGTTTAATACGTTCGTCCCCGTTTGAGCTAATAAATCGATTAGATGCTCAACTTGCTACCAAACATTTTGTTTATGGCATGAAAATAAACCATTTCAGATCGACAATTATAGACATTTAATCAATTTTATTGCACATTATTGTCATGAAGTAATAAAAGTAACAGCTATTACGTGCGGATATTTTTAAGAAAATACAAATGTGAACTGTCCTTATGGAGAGGAACGTTTGATTTGGATACTATAAGGAATTTCATCAATTTGAGAGAAAGGCCTTATGGCCCATTTTAAATCCGGGGCTTGGGTTCCGAGCTATTGCTTTATGAGGACTGCTTTCGTCTTTATAAGGAAAATTCATAACAGGCACATGCAATCGAAGAACTGCAAAAATAATAATCACAAATGTTGATAAACGGGATATGCAATGGGATCCAATACATGCTTCGCTAGCAGAAATTCGTTCAGTGCTGTAGTAATTGTTTAGCATAATATAACTTTGCACTTTGTGCACTCGCTGCTCATACGATGTGTAATTATAAACCTTTTTAATTAATAACATTAATAAGTTTAGTTGGATATTAGCATTCATTCGATAAGAATCACCTCCTCATTAAATATTGCAAAATAAAAAGAAAATTTCAAACAAAAGTAAACCAGTGTCAAAGTACCTTGGCCTCCGATGAAAAAAGAAATCATCAGACAATCTAATAAATTATGACAGTATTATAAAAATGCATTTTTGCTCAAATGGCTTTGGATGCGCCGATGCACCATTCAATGACTTGCTACTGGTGAAAGAACTCGATGTATATAAACAAATTGATACTGAAATAGCGACTGTGGCACTCAAATCACATCAGTGGCATTTAAGGTATATAAGCGATGAGTTATCGTGAGTTATGTCATTATTAATCAAGAGTTTAACACGATAATATTTGTGATGCAGAAAGTAACACCACGCACAGCAAAATTCAATAAAACACACAAAGAACAACTTTAAATATACATTGTAACAGTGTATGGAAAAAAAACTGGGTCTCAGCTCTTAGCTGAAAATTCAGTTCAGTCAGTCTTGGGCAAATTACAGTAATTTGTTTTCGTTGAGTGGAGTTGACTCCACACACTTCCAGGCCTAGTAGTTGTACTTAAGATTCGTCCAAAAAATGTTCAAAATATGCGAGAGAGAGCAACGCGTCAAATGTGCATATGCGGTGCGATCTTAGCAAGTTCGATCGGTACTACATAAAATGTAGTTTGGAGCAAGCCCTAAACTCAAAGTTACTCTCGCGTGCTCAAGTCTGCCCCCAAGATGAGACCGCATATGCACATTTGTTTACATTTCTATTGTCACTTGTGTACTGTTCTACTCTCTCGAAAATACTACTCTCTCTCTCTCTCTCTCTCTCTCTCCGCCACATGAATCTGTCCTTAACCACCACAATGAAACAGAGGAATGATATCAATGCAGTAATTCAGACGACGCAGATGATTCCATCCACCTCAATTGACTTGGAATTTCCCTGATGGCTCATAAAGGTGAAATTGTCCATTTTGTCTGATACTTATGAGGGCAATCAAAGTCATAAAAATCCAATTTTTGGGATAATATAAAGAAAAAAATTGCTTGGTCAAGTAGTCTACACTCCGTGATTATTGAACACACACCTACAAAAGGTTTTCCCTGCACAAAAAGTCCGCCATATTCTTGAGAATCTTGTCAGATTTGACAAAACTAAATCTCATAAATTGTTACAATGAATAAAAAAAAACATGTTGATCAGAACTTTACTGACCAAATCTTAATTTAATTCTTAAATCTTATTTTCATTTCATATTTATTGATTTATTCTAATCAACATGTTTCTTTCATTCGTAAATGGACCTATTATAAATAATTTATTGCAAGAGCATTGGATGTTATACGTTTCTTGAGACATTGAATGTTTGTTTTAGCCTCCCCGAATGAAGACCTCCGTCTTCATTAAATGGAATATGAATAGTAAACCACGAGCCAGTTATAATATGATGACGACTTGGTGATATTGGTATACATTTTAACGTCTTAGATACAACAGCTGGATAAATAATTTCAAGCACATGTCACACGGAATAAATTAAAGACAGACAATCTCGATTTGTGTATTGCATGACGATTCTGTTCCCTCACACCCGCAATTTCAATGGCGAGACCGTGCGATTGCTTCGTGAAACACACCAAAACATCTGATTTAAATTGGCGCATTTTGTTTCATAATTCTTTGCTTGGTTATTATTGTCGCCAGGGCTGTTATTAACACGATGTCCAAAATTCAACGGCTGTTTTTCATATTCAAGCCTTTTAAACTGTCGTATTTAAAACTCAACAAGCGGAACACTCATAAAAAGCAATCTAATTCGAAAACTACGGCGATATTGCAAAATCTAAATCACATTTTATTCCATCGAATGGCAAATGCAACGTTGTCCATTGTTCTCGCAAATGCTGTGAAATAATTCATTTTTGGTCTTTAAACTGAATATCGTTAATTTCGGACGAACATTTTGGTTGGTTTCGATGGGATAATAGTAATATGCCAAAGTCGGAATGAGGGGTTCCATCTCGTTTTGCATAATAAATGACAGAGTGTGTCGCATTTCTATTTACGCGTCGCATAAATAAATGCCGGCAATGAGGAAAAATCAATGAGGAAAATTAGTGCAATAGCTCTTATATTCACTTGAAAAATAATAATTTATGCAAAAGTCCACAGAAGCAATTACTTCGTTGGCAGAGCGCAAAATCGTGTGAGTTAAGACAATGTGCAACGACGTATGAAGTAGCTAAGACAGACGAACACAGAGCAAAAGGCACACCACGGAAACATGAACGAACGTGGATTTTATTCTTTCTCTTCACAATTTGTTCCGGCATGAGAATAAGATGTTGAACGTACTCATATGCGATTGCTTAAACCACACCAAAATAGAAATAATACCGACATTAAAATCCTGTAAGTAGACATCGCATCGTACACTCTTAATTTATGCACTATTTTCTTCATATAGATGCGAGCAAAATAGCCGTCGTTTTTAGCCATTTCCATAAAATATTTGCGAGCTGGTGCGTGCATTGAGAGTGTGAGCTAAAGATGGAGTCAACAACCATGCAAAACGCCAATGCATTTTACTGTACTGTGTGTTCGGGGCGGAAAAGCGGTACTGGCTTCAACAACGTGTGCATGATTATATGGTAATCTAGTTTAAATTGGATTATGTTACCTGCATTATAAATCTCCGTGATGTCTGGATGCAATTTGCATTGTTTTCTTATTTTATGTCGTTCGAAATGCTGTCTCGAGCATTGAGCTCAGCACACACACACACACACATACTCTCTCTATCTATCTAGCAGGTTTGCTGGTGTTAGCGTTAGCGACAACTGACGACACCGAATCTATTATTTTCTCACACAGTTTCACAAAAACCAAATACAATTCGCATAGTCACATAAATGAAGGTCTGTGTGTTGTGTGCACGTTTCACAACGAATACCATGTGCGGTGAATTTTCAATCGAATTCACCAGAATATCATTGAAAATGCAGCATTTCAACAATTTTCAACGACCCAACAAGAGAACGAGAACAAACAAACGAAACGAAACGAAAAAAACAAAACAAATGGTGGGGTCTTCATGTCATTGCTGCTTTTAATGATCCGCAGCTCAAAAGCCATGCAATTTTCAAACCGCCAACTTTCAAGCCGTTCAATGCAGCCATTGAAAAGCCAAGAGCCAACATTTATTAGCGATTCGTTGCCAACGACAATCAAATTATTTAACCGAATTAGCGTCAACGATAAGCAAATAATCGAATCAAAATCATCTCGACCTGAAATACATACACACACACACACATTCACTATAGGAATTGATGCTTCCATTTTATCAGGATAGAAAAAAAAGTATGGAAATTCAATAAGCTGATTCTTGTTTGCATTTTTACCCTTTCAGTTCCGTTTTACGGTGGCAGCATCAACGGCTTTATAAGCTCAACAAAATGATGACAAAAGAGCACACCGAGCCGAGCCACACACACACACACACACACACACACACACACACAAAACGAATCTAGAACGACAACAATATCGTTTGCGTGTTTAAAAAAAAATTTGATTATATCGGGTTTAATATGCGTAATCAAACACACGACCCCGAAGATAAACGAACAAGAGCGAGAGAGAAAGAGAGAAAGAAAAAAAAAGAGAGAGCGCACGCCACGCAAGCGATACGATTGCAAATATTTGCTTAACCAATAAAATTTTTCGCACCGCATCACACAAACAGTCGTTATGTTTGATTAACGTAAGTCTCCTGTGAAACCAGAACGAAACACTGAACCATGCAAATACCACTGAACATTAACAATAAAATTGAAGCAGGAACAAAACAAAAAAAATGTGCCTGCATTTGAGCCATCGCGAGGAAGCTGAACAAAAAAAACACCACATCTACCCCGGGTGGATATATAACGAATCATGTTACCATGCTGACGCGGTTCATGTGCGTTTTACCGCCAATTTGTGTTTGTTTTATGCGAACAGTCACAATGTTCCACTCCCGCCACCGCCTCCACACTCAACGAACACGATGTGGCCTTCATATCGCGAAGACGCGGGAGAAAAAAAACACAAGAGCCATATTTCCATGCACAATCCGCAGTATCAACCAATCAAACAATCAATCAATCATTCAATCAATCAAGCGGAAAAAATGTGTTTAAATGGTTTTAGATTTTTTTTCCCTTTGCTGTTTTGCTGTTTTACTTGCAGCTACCCACTTCATCGAAGCGCTGGTATTGATGACGCAGGCAAATCAGTTCAATGGAAAAATACACGAATGGTGCCTGAACAAATCAGAATCTCAAGCTGACTTCCGTCTGATATGATTTTTCCAATCCAATTTTCATCGCGCATTTTATGGAAATAGCGAGAGTAGAATATACTGGGTAATTTAAGTGCAGACATTTCTTTTTTTTCCACAACACTTTATATTTCCGCCGAGCAACTAAAGGTACTTGTGATTGAAATGAACAATTTATGAAAATGTTGTTTGCCAATTTTTAAAATGAAAAAAAAAAAATCTTACCGCAGAACAGCCAATTCATCGTGATTTGACTGTAAATCAAAGTGCGAGCTGGAACAAAAATACACGACATTTTTTAAAACGTTACATTTTTCGCGTATATCGAAAGACATATTGAAAAATGTGGTAACAATAAATCTTACCTTTGTCATCGGAATACAAGTTGTGGCAACTGTAAAGTGTGCAATCAAAGCGGCATCAAATAAGCCAACATATTTTTCATCTTTCTCTCTCTCTCTCTCTCTTTTTGCTGCTTGCTTTTTCGTTCGTTTTCAATTTCCCCGCGAAACAATAATAAAATTAAATGCTGAACTCAACCGAAGATAGTGAAGAAGCAAAATGAATTCTGCAGGAACCAAATAAAGAAAAAAACATTTGGCAAAAATGGTTGGAAACGGAAATCAAATCAAATTAGAGAATATTGCGAAATGAGGGAAAAAGAAATCATACCAACGAATGGGATGGGAGTTTTTTTCCCTCTGTGTGTATGTTCTGTTGCTCGCTGGGTGCTTTCTTTTCGTGTAATTTAACAATCTGCATGCATTCAATTGGTTTTGAACTTTCTCTCATATTTCTTGTTTTTTTTTTTTTTTGTTGGCATTTGGAATTTGCCATTGTTTGGCACGATTTGTCTGTGTGATTTGGGGCTCTGAAATGGTTCCATTCGATTGGTTTTCGCGCATTCTAATTCGTTTGAACTGTTTTTATTGCATTTAATTCAAACTTCATCTTAATCAAATGAATGGAACCATCGATGCCTGCAGACAACATCCAATCGGATCATTAATAATTATCGGTTTTAATTAACTAGTTGGCATACAAGTCTGCATTCAAATTAATATTGTATTCATGTCAATGCAAAAGATAAGATCAACTTGGTACATAAAACGAAAGGCGGTTAAAGTCCAGAGAAAGGACATAAAACAAAAATTGATTCGCTCAATCTCAATAAATAATATTTTTTCGCAGTTCATTGATCAAAACAAAATTCATTTGTATTGTTCTAATTTGACATTGTCATTTTGATGAATACTCTTCATATGTTATGTCATTAAGTAGCTATTTTAGTTAATTACCGTCATTTAACCAATCAAACTTTTCTAATACGAATATGAACAAAAATGAACACAAAAAATAATAAGCACTTACAAAAAGTTGTGCAAAAGAATTGAAAGATCGAAAGCGAAATAAACGGCATGCGAATTTGTCATTTCACGCTTTTCCACGAAAATCTAATAAAAGTTATCATTTTTTTTTTGGATCTCCCCCACCCAATTAGTCCGATGAGCAAGCCGTCTACGATTAAACCATAACGAATTGTGCCATGGGCCATGCCATGAAGATGGCAAACCAAATGCCACTTGTAAACGTAATATTGTCTAATAGAAAAATTTTGTTTCCGAGAACATGAGACGATGTGAAGCTAGATGTGAAGTGTGTCGACGGAACAGTCGAAATATGATTTCATGAGAAACATCTGTTTGTGTAGCCACAATATGCCAATTGGCAGTACACGCAAATTAATATAAATGTTATGCTATTTGCCGTCATTCGTTGCCCATTTTTATCATTATTGATAACTTGCACCGAATACAACAGCCCAAAATGTCGACACAACGTACAGCCACCACATTCGTTGGCTATGGTATGGCTTTAAAGCCCCCCAACTGACATCAAAAATTCATATGCGTTTCGATATTTGCCATCGCCGCCTGCAAAAGTCTTTGCTGCTGCTTCTGCCTGTTTTGGCAGCTTGAAGCGCCAGTAGTTTAATATCGTGCAATGACTTTGTCAGACGAAATTAGGAAAACTGTCGTAAGTAAAAATTTGCGCGTAAGGAAAAGTCGCAAAGATTGGGCGAATTGAGTGAGTTGGGCGAACGAACGGTTGGATTCATTAAGAGCCAAGCATTATAGAGATAAAGAGCATGCATTAAATAAATACATCTAATTTAATCTGATTTGGTGTTGTTCTTATGCGATGTGAAAAACACCATCACACGCACAATGGTTGCGCTCCAAGTTAAAATCTCGACTCTCGAAAATACGACTGAAATTCGGTCGAATATATTTAACCAGAGTTGCTTATTCCTTGTCTCTATTCACCATAAAAGATACTGTCATAATAAATAAAAACAAAAATCGTTCTCACATATGTTATCCGGTGTGAGTGTTTAAGTGCGCTCGCTGAGCGCAAGCACGCCCTCACAAACACTCTAACCCTGTAAACACAACTCGATGCTGTTTTTATTTTCATCAAAATTATGCTCGGCAGCTACTTTTATCTACATACTACAAAAACCACTGCGGATAAGCACCGAATGCAAAGACCTACGACCGAATTGCCTCGCCTTCTATTTAATGAATATCACATATTTTTCTTGACTAATCAGCTGGAAATAATCAAATGACATAATATGTTCGATTCACGCACCGTATGCTCTTGCTCTCGTTCACTCATTCACCCCTCCCAAACCATTCACTCTCACAGACTCTCTCACACACTTATCTACTTTAGCTCAACTCAAATCATTCCTTTGTTGGTAACAACACACTTGATAATAAAACAAAAATTATATTGCACATTTTTTTTTTTTTTGGTTTAACGTTTATCATACATCCAGCGGATTTTATATGGGAATTTTGCCGACCAACGAACAAAAAAAAAACAATGATGCTATAAACGTCGAGCGAAGAGTTTGTTTTTTCTTTTAGTTCGATGCAAGTTTTACTGTCACATTTTAGTGTTTTCATTTTATGGTTGTTTGAAGTACCGTCGAATTTTCGATATTAAGTCTTAAAATAACCCGGGTAAAGTCTATTAATTACGCATTCAATGTTATACAACGTCCGTTCTTTTTGCGAACAACATAAATCTAGATTCGTTTGCAACATCATTAAGTGAACACAGAATCTCGCTGTTAAAATGTCGAATTATAACACAAATTCATAAAATTATCACATACGATTTCATAATAATGCGTTATTTTAAAATTGCCCATGTAAAAATCACATGAATAATTAACATTTACACAATAACTAACTACTGAACTAGTCAATGCCACTAAAACATTATTGTATGGACATGAGAAAACGGATTTTCCCTTGCACAATGCACACGTATTTACTGCAGCAATATTACACCAAAATTCGAATAAATTTCACAGTGGGATTTATTGTTGTCGGAAATTTTCATGTGTTTAAACCATGATAGTCAATGTGCCTGCATGTTCTTATTATGCCAAACATTATTGCGGATGTACGGCACACAAGAGAATGTTGTTAAATAAATTATTGCCAATGTTTTGCAAATCATATGTGCATTTATTATCGTAATAACAAAATATCTAACGTTGATGGTTGAATTGGCGGACAGCCAAAGGAATCGAAGGGATTTAAGCAAATAGCCTATAAGTATCTAAAGAATCTACTGATGCTCATGCCTCACGCTCATCCGTGTGAGTCATGTAATTCGGGACATAAGCTGCCAAATAATGTTTTTACTAAAAATCTTCTTCGAAAAATGTTCTGGTATTCGCAAATTCTGGGGTGAAATGCCATGAAATCAACGTGTCAAATCTCAGCCGACAAAAAAAAATCCATTTAATTAATTTCCGGATACATAACGTCATAACGATAGGCATGATAAGCCGATAAGGTGAGCAATTCAAATTACCATTATGGTTTTTTCGACACCGCCGTTTTGTATAATGTAATGCTGCCAAGAGAGTTCATATTTTTCCCGGCTAATTGTTTTCAAAATAAATATTAAAATGGGAAATTAGCTAAAATAACGGCGATGCGATAAATATTAAATGCCATAATATGTGGAATGAAATGATCCAAATGGAGGTAGGCGAACAACGCCCGAGTGAAACGGAAAAACGGATGATAACGGTAAGTATACTCGACTATCACATTATGGTCCTTTGCCAACAATGAAGAGAAAGAAAAAAAACAACCGACCGACACGTTGTTTATAATGTTCGTTTTTCGCAATTAAAGGAAGCAACGCGTTGTGTAAACAGCACTTTATTTACCTTTTGTAACATGTGAAAATCAACAAAGAACCGCGCAAAACTGCCGTACTATCGGCAAACAGCCAACACAACAAGAGCCAACCACCGAATGGATTAGCATAATTAAAGTGTACAGGCCAAATCAGAAAGAGCGAACACCACATCGAGCATCCGGAATCATTTGCATTGGATTGAATTTTATTAAGCAATTAACTGAATCTGAGTGGAAAAATCTGGAAAATCGGGTGTTTCTGGAGAGCATACAATTTCAATTTGTTCGTTTTTTTTATTTTTAGAAGGATTCACCTTTACTAAAGGTCCTTTAGGAAATTGAACATCGAATGCCTCCAAATGCAGTTTGGACTTGAAAATAGCGTTAAATTAAACACTGTTGGAACTTAGTTAATTATCTTCCCCTTTCAGTTTTTCTCGTAATCATTTCATCTTTTTTTTATTTAAACGATTTCATACCATTTGTCTCTTACCTTTAACACAAGTTAAATGCACTTCTACGATAAATGTTCGTCTTCAATCTTGTATTTTGCAAAAAAAAATGCTCTCTATTGCTTTGAAACAAAAAATGCTTTACTTTTAACTTCAATCAATCTTTTATTTTCATAACTTTTTCAGTGGAATTCACAACAAAAACTTAAAGAAAACATTTTCAGTGGATTAAATCATTCAGCATAACATCTTTATGACATTTCTGGTGAAAATCAAAGAAAAACATTTTTTTAGTCAAAATTGATGATAAAATGTCCGTCCCTTTGAATGTGGTTCAATGAACAATGAACAATGTTCATTGAATAAATCGCGTATACTTTTCAAACGGAATCATACAATGAATAAGCTATTGAGAAATATGGTTGAAATCAACAGCAAATGCAGAAAGTCACTTCGTTTGACATTTTTGGTGAAGCTGTTGTGTTTCGTGGTGTTGTTTCCTTCCAGGAAGAACAATAAATAAATAAACAATAGATAATATCAAATCACAGTTCACAAGTTCACATTCTTTTTGGTTCGATAATAGAAAATCATGGTGTGTTTTCTTCTTCCGTTTTTTATCCCACGTTTTTCCTATTTGATGAATTCCTTTCGTGGTTCTTTTTTTCTTTTGTTATCTGTTATTTAAACCGTCGGCAGTTCAGATTGTTGATGTTTTTTTTTCTTGGGTTCTTTTTTATTAGACGATTGGTAAAATGATTTGAGGGGAGCGTTTATTGTAACGCACATTCTTTCCGTATAAAAACGTTTCCCAACCGATTTTACTTGGTTTGTAAACAAACATTTGTGTTAGATCGATTTATGTGTGTGTGTGGGTAAAGTGCTCTTAGCGGTTCAATAGAAATCTAGTCATTAACTTAATTTTTATTCTTCCCTTAATTTTTTTCATGACTTGACATTTTCACCGGATTTTATTTGTTGTAGGTATTGTGAGTAACAAACATAAACATTCACAAATTTATTTAATGAAAAAATTCTTACGAAAAAAATATTCTCTTCTCTGGTGATTTCCATGTCAAAGGTGGAATTTGAAAACGACATAAAAAATCAAATGGCTGAGAATTTGCTTTTCATGAGGTATTCTTTTGATTTTTTTTTTTAACTCAAAGTGCTATTAATTAAAGAGTAGATGAAAAATTCTAATGAATGTAAGGATTGAAAAATGAAAAAACTGTTTGAACGTTTGTTTCGAAAACAAAGATTTCTAAAATGGTCGACAACAAAGAGAACCGATTTATTACGCAAGAGTCTTACGGTAAGACACCATTTAATGTATTAAAAGATAGGTCTTTTCACATTGTTGAATCAACAGATTCACGTTAAATTATTATTTGAAATCTGGACCATGCTCTAAAAGACTAAATAGCTTACTAATCGTTTGAAAATTTGTTTGAATACAACTTTTTATACAATTAATGTTCGATTTCATAACTTTGCAGAGTAAGTTTTTCATCACTCAAAACTCTCTGAAATTCTAAAAACACCGTCAATGGGCTAGGTCCAGGAGAAATAGAATAATTAGAGATAGAAAAATGTACTAATGAAACAAGTCGCTCTGATTTCTTAGTACTACGCTTCCGTTTTTGGGTGCTGCTAATGCCTTCAATGCGAAACCCTTATAATGTATTGATTTTTCATTTTCGAATCTGTTACAGCTGTGGCTGCGGTTTATAAAACATGAATATAGATTTTAATCTTCACATTTTCTTTATTCCAAGGACAAAAAAAAATCGTTTAATTTGAGATGAGTTAAAGCAACAAATATGGAGCAAGTATAGAAATGTGGCCGATTTGAATCAAGTTGCTGTGAATGAATTTCATCCCATAGCGAAAAATGTCCAAAGTTTGTCTCATTTTCAGTAAAAGTTGTGTTGTTCCAGACACCATGAATCAAGTTTTCGGCCGTTGTTGTTGCGAAACTCTTGTTTGATTGTGTGGTATTTGTTGCCGGCAAAAATATATAGGCCAAAAATCAAGTTTTCATTTCTCTGGGTTTTCAGGCGATGAGACTAATCGAAGTGTCAAAAGCGCGTAGCACGCCACTGGATTTGTTTGTACATGTCTTTATTGCCGTACTTTGGAAAACTAACTTTGGCGGAAACCGAAATTAAGAAAGTTATGACCTTGAATTTAGACCAAACAAAACACTTCACAAACAAGACGGCAAGACAGAGAAAGAGAAAGCTGAAAACCCGGAAGAAAACAATAAAGAACAAAAAAGTAAAAAGTTGGAACTTGGAAGTGGTACACTTCGGTGTATATGTGTGTGTGTGTGAGAGAGAGTGTGGTGTGTGTTTTTTGGCTTGACTCTTATGAATGAATATTCTCATTTCCCAAGTTGCGCTAAACAACAAACTTTCACGCAAATTTCCACCAAAAATCAACGAAAACGACAGAGACAGAGGCAAGCGAGTAAATGAGAGAGAATGAAACAAAAAAAAATCAACACACACACACACACACACACCAACAACAACCGAAAAACTTTTCCACAATTTCGTTTTCTTTTCCAATGGTTTGTTGAGTTGACGCAGTCTTTGTTACACTTTAATTTTTGAAAGTGAAGTTTTTGCTCGTTAACAGTTTTAATTTTTAATCAACACACTCATACATATAAAGAGTCTGAGCGCGCGGCGTCTGGCATACCAAGTAACAAAACAGAAAAAAAAATCGATTTATAGGTAAGTGTAAGCAGGGCCAATGACTTTGAGGGGAATTTTGACAATGAAAAACAACGATAAACTAATTAGAAGTTATGACGTCGATTCAAGTTTACGTTGTGGCAAGAAAAACAAATCGAAGACAGATTTCAACTGACTGCGCGAAGTTTTTGAGCGACACAAAAAAATTCACGCAAATCCACAGATTCTATAGAAAAAGCAATTAAAAAGTCTGTTGAACCTACCAGTTTTTGTCATTTTGATGAAATTCATGAGATTTCGACTAGCGGTGTGGCCCGGCGATACGATTGTTTAAATGGTTTTTTCCGATTGCTATTTATAACTATAAAAATACCAAGTTTTAAAAATCCATGTTAAAATCTCTTTGATTCGTACTACGATTTTCACTTTCCCCAAAAGTTGATGCGTTTTTTTTTCTCATTCAAACAAACATGCAACGTCTGACCTGCTTTTTATGAAAACAAAATTGCGTTAAAAGACGATAAAAAATAAAACATGTGCGTGTAATTTAGTTCTAACTATGAACTTCGGTCAATGGACTGAGTGTATCGAAAAGAAATTTGGCAAGTGTTCCTTCTATCATTGTCATACACAAATGCCAGTCCATTTTAAATTGCAGCCAGTAATATTAGGCAATAGGGTTTCAAGACATCCCTCTTTCCCTTCGTCAATTCGTCTCGTGACACATATTCAAACAATTTTGTGATGGCCTGCCGAATTCCAAATAGCAGTTATTGCATCGCATGCTCTCATATTTTCGTCTAACTGTCTACCCACAATGCATGCATAACATTTGATTGAAATAACTGTTCAGTGTTTTTTACCCTAGTTTTTGAAGTTTTCAAGCAACAAAGTATAAGTTAAATGTAGGTTATTTCCCATGTCATGACCACTGTTTATAGGGAATTCAAATATGACCATTTTCTGTTGAATGAGAACACACAAAAAAATAAATCAATTAAAACTGAATGAAGAAAATGATAATTAGTCACGGCCGGACTCCGGTGGGGGGGAGGCTTAGCTTGTTTCATGCGTGCATAATTTATGATAGACAATCTGATAGGTAATTCACAATGCTCGTGCAATTATGCAAATTCATTTTTTTTTCTCTTTCAATTTTCACGCTTCTTGAAACCGAATTACAATGAGCTAAATTAAACTGGTTTGAAAAAAAAAATTATGCGCGCGTCAACAAGTTGCAGATTCATTACATATTCCTCCCCAAAACAAAACTGCACATGCTGGTATCATATTTAGTCAGAGTGAACAAAAAAAAACAGTGTATTTTTTCCACATTCAAGGGGCATTACATTAAAATATCATATCATTTATCTAAATTTTCATCACCTCTCACACTCTGAATGCGGCCGACGCGTTTTTTTTTTCACACATTAAGTGGCATTGAGGAATGGATTTGGGGAAAAAATCCGACAAATATTTATTTGACCATCAGGAAATGGGCATTTTCCTGAAAAATTAAACAGTATTAGCAGTGCTGCTATAGCACACATGTTTCGGGTTGTTTTTTCCACGCATTCGTTTTTGCTACATTTACATTTCATTGAAATGCGTTTGACTTTATGCCGTGGAATATGTTCGTGGGCATCGTACAATGTTCACTGTTTCCAAACACTCTGTTTGCTGTAATTTCAATGTTTTTGTTTTGCCATTCATTGGGTGTTAACCCCAATTTTCTTATATGCATAATAAATTAGATTGGGTGCTCACAGCTCTATGTAATTCTACTTACTGGGCATATCACATCGACATTATTTTGTATTGTGGCATAGAGACCATAAAAATTATGATATTTCCCGCAGCAATCGCAAAATAGAAACAATAAATTTTTATTCAAAGCGCGTGATTACGTATTTATAGTGTGTTAGAAAATCTTGATGCTGGTTGAGCTCAGGCTCAAGACCACATTTCTTTGAACATTAACCATTTTCTTTCCCTTTTTCTGTGTTTCTTCGGAACGGAAGGGAAAATTTATTTCTTTTCATACTATAAATAAAAATCTCAAGAAAAGAAACTCTCTATTTCGATGATATTCGCATAAAATATTGATTTCACGCATAATTTTATGAATCTCCAAGCGCATTCTTTAAATGCTTGCTATAAAGACCAACCAATAAAGATTACCACAGTGGTTTATGGATTTTGTGTTTTGCAGCTATTAAAGGCTGAATCATGGGAGACAAAAAAATATGTAAAATTTATGGCGATTTTAAGTTGCTCTCGAAATGCCCAGTATTAGAATGTGCCTAGTTGCAAGCGAATCAGAATGTTAGTACCAGTATTTGTGTCATTTGAATAAAATTTTGGTAAATAAAATAGGCTTATGGTTGAAATAAATCAGAAGAAACAGCAGTTTCGCCCGAAAAACCCACAAAATGCGCACTAAAATTCTTCGATACACGTTTTGTTATGGGTAAAATTATCAATTGCTCTTGAAATTAGTGCAAATTATAATAAATGCAGAATGTGTTCGACTTTGAAAGTTCTTTTGTATGGAAAAATTAGCGAAAAAAATTACATGAATTACGATGGATTTCTTCTTCCGTCAATTTTATTCAACTGAAGTATAAAAAAAATTAAATAATGAAATACATTTATTTTATTGATTCATTTCAGTGCAAATGATCGTTAAACTGAACATGTATTTGATTTTGTTGAAATATGAACACGAATTTATGCCATTCAATCGATATCATTCCAATAAAATGTGTGCAGGAAATTCCAGTGGAATTGTGAGTCAATGTTGTCGAGTGTGTAGATTGGCGATTCAAAGAAAAGAAAAAAACAAAAACAAAAATCGAGCAAATGATAAGCGCTTGTGTTATCAGCACCAGTACGAGCGAAGCACTGATTCATATAGGCGGCGCAACATTATCAGAATCCTATAGCTCCACTGTGTATTATGGGAAAATATTCAATTGGACATATGGGTGCGCGTTAGGCGTTGGCGCAGAAAAAAAAAATCCCATTACATACACTGACTCACTCATACTCGTGCAAGTGACACCAGTAATGGGCCAACGAAAAAAAAATACACACACACACACAAACAGAATGGGTACAGAGAAAAAAAGTGCTGATGAAAAAAATGTCGACGTGAAGAAACGAAGGCAGTGGAAAAAAAATCGTAAACAGAATTTTGAGTTTTTGGGAGAGTGGTGAAAAAAAAATTCGTGTCTGTGGATTGGTGTAAGAAAATGTTGAGCCAAGTACATGCAAACCAACCAATACCAATACCACAGTACAATTTGGAATATTCATTTCAAATGGTAAAACATTCCAGCTCCGGTTCCCCACTCAGTGCTTTCAACATTCAAGCATTTTCCGTCGATTTCTTTTTGCTCTGTTTTTTTTTCTCTCTCTCATCGGTTTTCTTCTTCCATTTCCAGTCGGAATAATTTTCAGCTTTTCATATTTCATTTTGAATCGAGACTTTTGCCTCCATAAATTCATTTTGTTGAAGGTATTTGTGTGTTTGGGATCCGATTTGGATCAGTGTCTGTGTGTTAGTGCTTGGGCGAACAAAATTTTTTTTGTCGATTTGCTGATGTACTCTCACTTGAAATTCCATATTTCAACTGGATGGAAAAACCCGAACCAAAGTTTTCTGGGCTGAGAAAGAAGGAAAAAAAAACTGGAAAAAGAAATTTCGGTGAGAAAAGCGACATTCAACGACGACGTCGACGTCGACATAGAAAAAGAAGAAGACATTTACCAAGACGAAGACAATGGCACAATTTATACATAACATTTTCTATGTAGTATATTATTTAAAAAGAATGACCGCCCAGACCTCATCACTCGATGGATTCTCGCATCGCATTTTTTTTTGTTCGCTCTCTCTCTCTCTCGTCTTCTCTTCTTATTTTCTTTGGGTTTTTTTTCTGGAATGCATAGCCAAATGGTAACAGCATAGATGATTCGCGTTATTGCAGCAACAACATCCAAAAATGGATGTGACAAGACGATTTTTGTATAGCAACACACAAGAAACATTTGTGGCAATTCGATATAAAATGGAAAGAGCTTATGTATAGCAGCAGTAAGTAAAATCTTATTTGCAACGAAAAATACCAAGCTTCGTTCATTTTGGTTTGGATTTCTCAAACAAGCAAAAGCTTTTCCATTGCAAATGACGACCGTTTTTTGTCCCGTTTTTGGGCGCTTTTCTCGTTTCTTTTTGCCATTTTCGATTCACTTCGGTTCGTTTTCTTCCAATTTTTTTTTTTTTTTTTTTATTTCATCTTTAGTTGGTGTGCAAATGTGTAGACGACGTTGCAAATTTGGTGAGCGTACAGTACGACCGGTTTTGTGTTTAATGTTCATCGGTACGAAAGACAGAGAAAGAGACGCAGAGTCGATTTGGTGAAGAGTTCATTTTGTGATAGTAAATAATGGCAGGCTGGTGCTTTCATGTGCTTCGTTTCGCATAGCACTATATGTCTGTATGTCTAAGTGTTTTGCTTGTGTCATGGACTTCTGTCTCCATTCCCTGTGTGTGTGTATATATATCTTGGTGTCGATGTTGTATGAGAGTGTGTTGTAGATTTATCTAAACTTGCTCGCCACGGCAACTGAAAAATCGAACTTTTGGGAAAACTCATCACACTGCTTTTGGTGCGGATCGTCGACACGTTTAGTTGCATGAGCATTGCACGGAATATAATAAACATACAGGTGAACAGGCGCGCGATCGACCATCGGGTTTCTCACTGCGCCCAAAAAAAAAAAAAAAACAAAAACGAAACTGAATAAAAACAAAAAACAAAAATTCCACGCTCATTCGGTCGTTTGTTACGACAACTTTTGTTGTAGTTGTGATTATTGTTGTCAATTTGGTCGTCGGCAGTGTTACACGTTTGTTGTTGGCCGCTACTTGCTCGTGGTGGTGCTGCTGCTTCTGTCAACACTCAACATTTTCATTATTGTTATTATCTTTTTTTTTGTTTACTTCCGCCATTTATAATCCCGTGTGGTCTTTCAAAAACACATTTATGTTCGGCGTCCAAGTTGTGTGTGTGTGTGTTTTTGTGATCAAACGATTGTGTTGATTTTTAACGAGTGAAATCTTAATGATGTTTTTTATTTTTGTCTATAAATTTAGAAATTGATGTGTAAAAGCACGTGGGTAAAACATTTAATTTGCGAATCATTTATGCGCTTGACATTTACATATTGACACCTTTTCACCATCAAATTAACCAAAATTTGAAGAAAAGACTAATTTCACCATTAGTCAAAATCAACAAAAAAAAAAAACTGTCAACAATCGTGAACTCCAACAATTCAAAGACCATTAAGTATTTGCTATGTGCTCTTGTCACGGCTAATATGCATTGATTTGATGTAATTTTCGCTACAACCAAATGTCAATTCAAACAAATTTCAAAGCGACTCAAAAATATATTGCATGTTGTCACGACAATGGTGTACCGTTGCTGTAATTTATTTACCAGCTATCAAATTACCGCGTTTTGAAACAAAAACAACAACAAAATACGGAGAGAGAGAGAAAAAAAAATGCCCAAAAAAATTCAAGTGACGTGAATAAAACACAAAAGCCACAATTGTTATTTGGCCGATAGTGATTGAAAAGTCAAAAATAAACATTAATATATACATATAAAAAAAAGGTGCAGAAAAAAAGTAAACAAGAAAAAAACAATCGGGACAACCGAAAAAAAAGAACAGCAATCAACACGAGATTTCATTTTCGAAGGGTAAAAATAATAAGAAAAAAAAACATTGTTTTCTGATAAATTTTTCGCCATTATTTTTTTCGAATTTATTATTACATGTCAATAATTATATATTCGTGTGGTGCATTGTGGTTGCGATGTGATTTTGCTGTTGTTGCTGTTGTTGTTAGCAAAGACGTCAATAAAGTATATGTAATATCAAATAAACAGGCTCAAAGATCGAAATCGGCACAAGGGTGCGAGTGTTTTCGGGTAGGAATACAAGGATTTTTTTTTTCTTTCTTTCGTTTGTTTGCTATTTATCGGCAGAACAACGACAACAACAACAACAATAACAACATTAAAAAAACTGAATATGTGCCAATGTAATTACGGGCATGTAAACGGAAACAAAGCGGGTGTAAGTAATTTTGATATGGGTTTCTCAATGAGAGTCTCGGTAATATTTCGATTAAAATAGAAAAAAAAACGAACCAATTTCAAATTACGCAGCGTCGACGGTCTGGCCATAGCACAGCAGAGCAAACAAAATTTGATGTTATGGTTTCAGTGGTCCGATAGTTATCAAAAATGGTTTACCATTAAAGTTCGACAAATGAAAAAAAAATGCTAGAATCAAATCAATCTTGGTTTGCATCAATTGGATATTGCCACACACACAGTGCCGTTACAATTTCGCTTGTACAATTTCAACAATTTCTTGGCAAATTTTGTTGCCAATTTTCCCGGTGTGTGGAATCCCAGGGCCGATTTTCGTGTACATAATCCATTTACTGAACGCAGATTTAATTTGCGATATATTTATTTTGAAATTGTTCAGTGCAACGGCAGGCACCGATTTATCTGCTAACATCACGAACTTCATTTTCAAACCGCATGCGAATTGTTCTAATCTCAAAAAAATCAAATCTATCAAAATATGAACGCGCAATTTCAAAAACCGAAGCCGAACAATTGTATATTTGTTTTCTTGTATTTCCTTTAATACATTTCTCTTCTCTGTTTGTTTGTTTTTTTTTTTTTTGCTTCGTGCAGATCCGACTGAGTCTCCATGGAATTGTGTTGATAAAATTGCTGAATGAAATGTTGTCGTTGAAATGTGAACAATGAAACAACAGTCAAATGCCGGAAGTGAAGGTGATGAGTCAGATTTTATAAAATTCCGTAAGCGTACGCATTGTGATGAAAGTATTGAAAAATCCATTTCTAATCAAACATTGAAACGCATTCAATATCATGGACGATTAAATGGGCAGTGTAATGATGATGGTGAAACAATAATACGCGAAACACAAGCTGCATTAAAAAGTTTGTCGGGCAGTTGGTGTGAATTAAATGCACCAATTGTCAATGAATCCGAAGCCGGTGCTGTGTTTCCAAATTTATTTGACGAACGAAACGGACAAAAGATAATGTCGCCAATCACAACCACGGTATTTAGTTCAAATGATTCGCTATCACATCGTGAATATTATTTAAATAATTTAAATGGTAAACCAAAATTGTGTATACAATCGAAAAAGCCACGTTTCAATGAAATCAAATATCAAGCGTCAAATGTAAATGAATTTGGTGGTGATAGCACCATTCAAACGGACAAATTAACACATCAAAGTGATAAAAGTGAAACTGTATATGAACCATCCAGTGAATATCAAACGAATCGAAGTGTTCAAACATTTTCACAAAATTCCGCATTTCATCCGCCATTATTCGATAGTAGCAAGAAATCGATGCCATTTGGTTCAATGTCACATTCGGCTTATCATTACGGTGATTCAAGCGGTTATTCAACATATTCATCGTTGGATATGAATGCATCCACAAATAGTTCACCGGAACGTGAACGAACATTTGGTAAAGCATTTACCAAAGACGATGATATGAATGCAGCCGACTACAAAGAGTATACAACACTTCAACCGGCTGGTGTTGGTTCAAAGGCGGCATCTGTTATTCAGGACGTAACACGTGAAGGTGTACCATCGGTAGTTGTCATGAACAGCATGAGTAATGCAACTATTCAAAATACAATATCAACAGCAACGGCAACGGTAACGCCGAATGAACGAACCTTTCTTGAACGTCCAATGGCTGCCTTCTCACCAGGAAGTACCAACAAAGGTAAAAAAAAAAACAGACAACAACAACAACACTCGATTTTCGTACACACCAAAATAAATGCCTTTTGCATGTTTAATCGATTCGATTACGTTGTGTGCATGTGCAATTAGTCGAAATAGAATGGAATCTAATTGCTTTTTGGCCAACGATTTGTGGGTTCAAATTCCTCATACTCCGTTCCACACTCAACCTTAAAACGGCACAAAACTTTAAAATCACTGGGCACATTCATTTTACTCTGCATATTCAGTTTGTGCAGTGTTGATTTCTATATTTTTTTTTTTTTTTTTTTTTTTTGTTAATTTTCTGTATGACTTTTGGTTATTCGTTTGTGGATTTGCGTGTTCAAACCAAATTTTATATATATGTTTTATATTCAGCCCCGGTAAAATACACGTCTAGAAATGCACCCCGTCCGTAACCTACCGCAAAACAAGTTATCCTTTTGTGAATGGTGAATAGTATTCACTGAATACACAAGATTGAGACGAATTTTCCGAAACGAATTTTAACCATTTATAGCGCCATTATTATGTTAGTTACTATCGACATCTTGGTATTTTGTGCCATAAACACAACGCTGTATCGCTATACGATCCGATGTGGATTCACTGGAGACGCATGTCATTTCACCTTTGCGCTCTCCGCCACTGTTATCATCATATGGCTTTGAATGTGTCGCACATGTTAAAACCAAAACCCGATTACCTGCATGTCGCGTTTTGCCCGAAAAATTAAAACCCATTAAAATGATAGAAGCGCTTTTATGATTTTCGTTTCAAAGAAATCGTAACTGCCATAAACATTAATGGCCATGCGACTTGCTGAGCTTCGAAACCATTATCTTCATTCCAACAGACAGAATAGTCGCTATTTCTATTTTCACTGTCAAAAATGTTCGGAGTTGAATTAGTTTGCGAGCGTGTGAGTTTGAGCCACTTCTATAGAGATAACATAGATTTTGAATTCGGGCGAATTTTCGGCGGGTTGGAATTGTAATTGAAACGCGCATTGAAGGCACGTGCATTTGTGGCACATTCACTGAACTTAATGCATCGATGTACAAAAGCATAACAGGCAATTTGGTGTCAGTGCACCCGTCGAATTAAGAATGTTTCGATAGTGACGACAATGTATTTGACTCACATAACAACCACATTTCGACAAAGTAACAACTTTTTTGGATGTGATACACATATTTGAAGTGTTCAACAAAGATTTCATCGAGTCAACACCACTGCTGAATTCCGATTTAAATGTGTACACAATGTGATTGCGATTGTGGTAAATAATAAACACGAAAAACCATTTGAAATGTCATTTTTCATCCATTTTTCGCACAGGCAACATCGTTCATCACAACCGCACATACCATTATCTTAAATGCAAGTGGCTTGTTTTGTTCATCTTTTTCAATGAAATTTATACTATTTTGCCAGAACAACACACAAACACACACAAAATGAATGTTCCCATTTTTGGTAGATGATTATTGTGATGCTCCGTACGAAATTTCATTTCTTTGAGTGGTGGCAACGTGTGCTCTCAACAATTCTGACGCCCACTCAATGGGTTTGAAAATGTCTTCGGTCAAATTATGTGCATATTCGATGACTGCAAGCATTAAGCTAGTTAGTTGTCTTTCGCTGAATATTTCGTTTCGGCCTGGCATTGCTGACTTGTACCGAGTACTTTTGTTGGAACATAACTGCAAGCATTTAAATTTGCTGAGAGGTAGAGAGAGAGAGAGAGAGAGAGAGAGAGAGAGAGAGAGAAAATTCAACACCGAAAATCACAAGAAATGCATGCAAATGTTTAATTTCAAAAGCAACATTTAGTTTCGTGCAAATGGCAAAGTGAAAACTTTTACCGGCGCTCAAAAACCATCCACAATCATTTGCAATGTGAAATGTTTATCGCATACAGTAAAATCCTATTGCAGGTGGAATGGATTGCCATGGTTTACAGGTTTTTCAGGTAGACCAACGTCATTTTCTATGCATTGTAACCATTCAGAACATTCAGAACTGTAGCGAAATTTTTGGAAAACATTTAACTATTTCCATCAAACATGCAGATTTTTTGGTTGAAATTGCCAAAATCACTACGATTGCATAAATAGTTTTCAATGTATTTCAGTAAATTGTATTCGTTGAATGTTGCACACAGAATATAGAGATGAAATTTATACAATATATTTCGAAAAATGATATGAATGCTAGAGCCAGAACAAAACATAGCACCAAATTAAGTTGAGTGGTGTTGGCAAGTGGTGAAATTCATTATTTTCATTTCTTCAGTTTTGGAATGAAAGGTGGTGAACAGATTTTAATCGTGGCTTGAATTTTTCACATACTTTTTACTAGCTTCTCTGAACAATTCGAATACTTTTACACTTGTGTTTTTGTTACATTGTATTCAAGATGTGTTCAATCTGTTTGAAAACCATCAATGAACAATTTTGTAAAAAACAATTTTTCCTTTTCAGATGGCACAAAATGCCCCATATCTCAGTGCTCTGGACAAGGTCACATCACTGGTTTATACACACATCATCGCAGGTAAACTTTCATTTGATCCACTGAAATCCGTTGACGCCATCTTCTCATAGCATCAATTTTATTCCATTTTCTAGCTTATCAGGATGTCCACAGCGTGATAAAATCACACCAGAAAGTGAGTAAAGGCGATTTTTTTGTGTGTGGCTTGTTTAGGCGTAGATTTAGAATCAAATTTGTACATAAAAACGTACTGAAATCAAAAAAATGTTTGTTCACCTAGCATATTGAAGCTCATGTTGACCACAAATATCTCCTGTAAAAACCATTACTACATTCAACCTCCTCCTTCTCGTCGTCGTCTAATTTGTTTTGCTTAAGCACCTCTTATTGTTCCTTTTGTCTCATTAGAAACTATGAAAACATCGTTAATAAAACCGTTTCCATTTTGATCGGATCTGATTTTTTTTTGCTTGGCTGTCATTAAATTATTTGTTCAATGGTTTCGATTCGATTTTATGTTTTGCGATTTAGGTATGCAATAGGCCTGCTTTTCATTAGTTAGTCTCTTATTTAGTTTAGCCGATATTTGTTTGCCTGTCTGATGAGTTTTCCATTGTTGTGTCGAATGTTGTGATGGCTCTTTATGATTTTACGGATTCTTCTTATTGTTTTTTCATATACCCATAAAAATTCAAGTATTCTCAATGTAATTTCTGGGTATTTTTAATATGCTTTTGATTAGTTACACTAATCGAAATCAAGTAGACGACTTTCCCTCACGTAACATTTTAACCATTTTCCCCATTGGCTTGACTCCCAATGCATTGTATTTATGATTGTATTTTTATTACAATATTTGCTTTCGATATACTCATTTATCACGGCAATAATGATTAAGTAGCGATCCATTTCATTGTGACCCCAACCTTTATTCAATGGCTACGAAACACACACAACCAACCAATGTTCCCTTTTTTTATTTGTTTCCGTTGAAAATCGTTTTTCATTTTATTTCGAGACTTTTTTTCGTTGGCGAAAAAAATAATATTAATTTCGAAAAAACTCACACACACATTCATTTCTCGTAAGCTCTAATATTGAGTGTATTCAGACCATCCACACAGAGATAAAGACTATGACTTATCTTAAATCCATTGAATTCAGTAGATATATTAATTGGCGTGCCTTTTTTTCCTCATTTTCTTTTAATTTTAACATTTCTGACCAAAAATGTCGTTTATTTGAATTCGATGTAAAGGTGCTATTTCCTAGACCGCCGATTAAATCGTTGTAATCGTTGACGATTGTATTTGTATGGGTAAGATCGTCAACGATTGTAATCGGCGGCTTAGGAAATAGCAGCTTAATCCCGAGTTGGCATCTTGGGCGCTCGATATAAAATCAGTGTATTAGTATAGGGCGAATAGCTAGGTGCTCATCAAAAACAACACGAGAGTATAGAAGTTCTAGTGAATTTGGCCAACACCCCGGCTCTTCGGTGCACCAAAGAATATTAATGCATTGTATTTAGATGAGCGCCCAAGTCACTGGACCAAGTGAGCGCCTAAAATGTCAACTCAGGAAAATACTAAATTCTAATTTTATTCGTTTGGTGTCATATGTTTCATAAAAACTCTTCAAATATCTCTGAATACAGTACCGCTCAATATTATCAATTAATCACAACTAAAGCAAAATTAATATTATTTTTTTTTTAATTTTCGTTTTTTTTAAATTTCATTCCATTCATTCAAACTCACACCTTCATAAACATCCGACAAAAAAAAAAAAAAACTCAAAAAATCGAAAATTGAAAATCGCGAAAAGTATTATCATCGCATGAAATAATTTTGAAGTGTCCGACTGTTGGATGCAACGGAAGTGGTCATGTGAATTTAAAACGTAGTTCGCATCGTAGTTTATCGGGTTGTCCGTATGCGGCAGCCAAAAAGTTTGCATTACGCGAAGCAAAATATCAAAATGGTAACTCATTTCGACATAAGAATCCCTCAAAGGGATCAGGTTTGTATATGAACAGATATGACCTAACACCGAGAGACACATTCAATACAAAGTTTTTTTTTTGTTGTTGATGAAAAGTTGCTCAGTCAAGCTCTAATTCTACTGTTCATTTTGTACTTTACTCAACAGTGACAAATTACAGTTCAACCGATTACAAAAGTTCGACAACAATATTTCCAACGAAATCCAGTCACAATCAAACCGTCAATTCGTTACACGGTGCTAATATTTATAGTGACAAAGTGACAATGGCAAAACACACCGAGACTGATGCAATGAACGATACAAAATCCATGAACAACAGTAATTATGGCAATGATGCGAACTTTTCCAATGTGATGGCATCAAATTCGGTGACATCAAATGTGAAAATGGAACATATGATCAAAAGTGAGAGAGCGAAAAATTTCAGTGAAAGTGGTAGTAAAAGTGAGTGTATCGAGAGTGGTCAAAATCAACGAACTGATAATAACAGTTCAATCAATCAAATGAATTTGATTGGATCACATCAAACTCAGAGCTGCTATGCGAATACAATTGATTCATCCGTTGAACCAACAATGAGTACCGATGATCTGTGCTATCGCAGTTATTCGAATGCAAATGATCTATCGCGGCCGACGGTACCATTTACGAATGATATGATGGCAAATCGTGCGCTAGTTGCCAATTATGAATATTCGGCTGTACGAAGCTATGAAAATGCAATGAATGGCATTTCATCGGGACCAGCATTCGATCGTTATGATATGAATTTGGGCAATTTGTATGCATCATCATTGTCAATGCAACGATCAAATCTCACATATCCATCATATTTGAATACATTCAGTTCGGATGATGCAAATCAAACGAAATACCTACACGATCATCATTTTTCACAGGCAGCGTTGCTAAAAAATGAACCAGGCACCGAAACTGCAACTCCATATTACCCAAAACCAATGTATCATTATGATCCGTCATTCCCGTTGGCCGGATTTTCAGCAATGAATTTAAGTCTTCGGACGGCTGCCGCAGCAGCGGCTGCAACGACTACATTACCAATTATGGATTTATCCGCACCAACTGTAACATCATCCAATTTGCATCATACATCCAATTCGCCACACTATTCATCCATTCAACGCATCCAAACCAATTCAACGGCAACACCAAAACCAACACGTACCCCAAATCCCAGCCCACAAGCAAACAACAATGAACAACAGCCAGATAATCGAATGCCATTGAACAATCTAAAACTTCAATCGTATCAATTGCATGCGGGTGAAAACTTTGCACCAAATTCGCGATCACCACAAAATGAACCGGTGGATTTGTGTAACAGTCAAATCAAACAACATTCTGGTGCATTTACAACGGATAATTCCATAGAAAATGCACAAAATCGTCCTTATAGCCGGGAATCGACATCCGACAGCAACGCTTCGCCGTATGTTGATACATACAAAGGCGAACCAATGGGTAAGTTTTGCTTTTGTATTGCGAAATACAACACACACACACACACACCAACAGTACAATTTTACAACAAAAGACATTTTTCAAATCAGTTCGCAGTCGGTGTGAATTTTTTGTGTGTGTCAGATTCAATCCTCATTGTACGCATTTATAAGTGAAGCAATTTTTTTTTTACCCATTTCAATTGTTTTCTACTGAAAGCAGCGAAAAATTGCTGGCTATTTGTTTCAAAATCTCTCATTAATTTATGCAGTGTGCAAAAACTCAATCTATATATCACACACACACACACACAAAAAACACACACACGCACACAATCTAACTAGTGCAAAAGCTGGTGTGCTGTAAACGCGGAAAAATAAATGAATGCCAACGCCGATGAATGTGCAATCGTAAATTATTTACAAAACATTTTTCCCCGTTTTGAAAAGTTTTTCAACGCCAAAACGCAAAAGGAATTTTCCAATGAAAATGTTCCAATTTGCAAATAAAAACAAAAGCAAGATGAGAAATGCGCGTCGTATTTTGTTCACACTGCCGATTGCAATTTGGGTGAAACTAACAAAATGTACTGAATGTGTTATGTATGTGTGTGTGTGTGTGTTTGTGTTCTGGTTTGTTCATTTTTTTTTTTTTGTTCCTTCTAGGTTACAGTCCGCATCCAAACTACGGTATGATCACGCAATCGGACTACACAACGGGTAGTAATTATGGTAGTTATGGTTCGATAGCAGCATATCAAAGTACGGGCAATTCAACGTTGGGTGGGCCAATCGGTGCCGGAACAACAAATAGCAGCATTGCAGCCAATGTAAATCCATATGCTAGTTCTGTTATTGGCTCATCGAACGGATATTCAAATGTGCTATCGATTTCAAGTGGTGGAATTCCATCAGTATCATCATGCTACCCAATACCATCCGCGCAGCATTTGTCGACCGATAAAAACTGTACAAAAGATAGGTGAGTACCAAACTGGCCAGTTTTTCCCATGTACACACAAATTTCAAATCGTTTTCTCGTTGATTCCAACAACAACAACAACAACAACAACAACAACAACAAAAATGCGAACAATTCAAATTCAAGCAGCGTATCAAATTCCATTTAAAAGCTGCATCAGCAAATACGCTTTAACAGTTTTTTTTTTTTGTTGGATCTTTGTATGTCCATTTCCAGTGTGCAAGTGTGTTGGAGTGAGTGTGTTTGTGAGATTTTGACTATAGCTTTAAAACGTAATTAACACCATGTAAATGACACCCAAACGACACTGTTGAAAAATGTTTGGACATCATGTGGTTTGGCCGTAAATGCTCATTTACAAGCTCTAAACAACTGCAATCAATGTCCGAAGTGTGAGAATGTGAATGGAGTTTGTCCAAAAAATCCACTTCGAAATAACACCAGCACCATTGCACATTGGGCTGAAAAAGTTGGAAGTGCAAATACTTTTCGCCTTTGTGAAAACGAGAATTTATTGTCTCTCTCTTTCTTTCTCTCTCTATCCGCCTCTTCTATCGTCGGTTTCGAGCACACTACTTCAAAAGCACACAAAGATAAATTTGGCCGAGTCAAGTGACATTTGTTGTTTAGCCAGAAAACCACTTTTCACACATTACATACACCGATGCATTCGGATCGACACACGAGAGAGAGAGAGAGAGTGTGTGCAAAAGTGTTGGCGACAACAAACACCAGTTTGAGTTCGAATTCGAAATGTTTTTCAACGCGTTGTTGCATGAAAGCGTTTCGGGATTTTCAACGGCAATAAAATCTATTTTGGCAAAGGTGAATCTAATTTCAGTGCCCGAAAACCCATCCATTGCCGAGATTTTTGTTGTAAGTGTGTGTGTGTGTGCAAACGTGGAATGAGTTTCTGGTTCGATTGAAACGAATGTTAATTGGTTCTATATTTTCCAAAAATAGTTTTCTACAAGGCAAATTCAATGCAAAAACTGAATGTCGTACACTTGTCAAGTTGCAGATGATTTACAATCTCTTGAGCACCGGCTGCATGGCAATTTTCCATTGAGTACCATTGACCAACACCATTTATTAAATGTCAATGAGACAAAGCCAATGAGACAGAGCGAGCGAGAGAGAGAGAGAGACTGAAAGCGAAAGAGCAAAACTCATGCAAAAAAACACACGCTCCCAATCGCATTGTTAGTTTCACATAAATTTCAAAACTTGTCCAATTTAGAATCTAAATTATTTATTATTATCCAATGTTTGGTTGATTTTTGCAATTAAATTTTCCCCCAAAACTTTGTTTGACATTTTGTGCTTGACACGACGATTGTTAATGGCATTGGCCAGTTTTATCGTTCGATCACCATAAAATAACCACTTGATTCGATTGTATTTCAACCAACTAAAAATCTCGCAGCCACTATAATTTACAGTGTGCCGCTATTGAACATGTTAACATATGTAATCGATATCTACAAACGCAATTTAATTGCAGTATTATTCATTCATCAAATCGTTCATATCACAGTTCGATTGTCTCAGCATTTAGAAACTAAACGTTTTTTTTTGTTGTGTGTGTGTGTGTGTGTGTGTGTTTCCTCTTGAATGGCTCGTGTGCCATTTTAAAGGATAATAAGTGTTTGACACGCTACACCATTCCAAATTGTTTTAGCTGTTGCTATTTGCTATAAAATATTCCATCTCATTATAATATGCACACCACGATCAATAGATAGACTCGCACGTAATGCATACATATACACATATCACAAGCATGAACATGAACAGACAACGATTTAATGTGTTGTAACAGTTTAAATGGTTTTATTCTTTCTTTCTCCGGTGTTTTTTTTGTTGTTGTTTTGGTTCTCCTCCAAAATTGTTTCTTCGATTTGCCGTATTGTTCTTTCGTTCTTCTTGTTCATTCGAATGCGCCTTTCAGTTTTTACGATGTGTTAGCAGGTATATTACTAGTAATACGATTATAATATCTTGATATGGTGTCTACTCGCGCACAAGGAATGAAAAGCAAACACAGAGCCAAAAGAAAAAAAAAATACTGTGTTGAGGGGGACGCAACATTATAATTCCATGCCATCGACTCGTTCGAATACCAGACGTATATTACACATATGACTTGCATATGAAAAAGCAATAATCGACATACACACACGGTTCACCTCTCACACACGGCGCTATAATAATAACAATTTTATTTCTTATTTATTCTGTTACGCACTTTTATGCTACAATATCATTGCCATTGCATTTCACTTTTATGAGCTCTTTTTATGACTATATCGCCAATTGACTCTCGACTCTTTTGCATACAAGTAGATCAATGTAAAATGTATTCATATTCCTCTGAAGAACAATTCATTCAAAAAAAAAACAATCAACACACAACGTTCAAAACGATTGACTTTTCAACTGGATTACGATTCTCAAAGTGAATCTATTTAATATAAAATGCGTAGGGATTTAACAGTGGATTTTGAAGAGAAAAAAACAACAGATTTCACAGAAAAATTCCATGGAAATTAATTTCTTTGTAAATCCCGGACTTTTAAAAGCCATATCAAGTGAGTGAATATGATAGAAAACATGATGGGATTTCGATTGAAATGGTAAATCGAATCAATGCATTTAAATCGATTGATTTGAATGCGTGCTCAATGCGTGTTCAGTGCGTATTTTATGCGTATGACAGCGTTTTAAAGGTGATTTTGATTCGAATAAAGGGTTTATGATGATTATGTTTCAATTCATTTGTGTTATTCGACATGGTTAACCTTATCATTGCATCATAATTACAATAAATTCACTTTGTGAACAGTGACTAACTATTCATTTCAATATATCATTGGCATATTCAATTAGCCACACGCACTTTTATCATCCAACGAGCTCTTATATTTAATGTTATCAAATTAGCAACTTGCATTAGACGCTAATGTTAACAGTGTTTACCAAACACACACACACACACTTATGAACATGTATGCAAAAGGATCATCATAATAAAACAATGCTCAAGATTTATGTGAGCGACAAATTTATCGCTTTGGTTGGGACAACCGGACGAAACAAAAAACAAACATAATGACTTCTGTCATTAAAAGGAGCAATAATTTCTTGACCATGTTTACACACATTTGGACATGACGTGTACGCATTTGACTTGGCATGAGTACTTGAACAAAAACCTGCACATTTCCATTAGACTTTTTTTCAATTTGGTTCTTGCTCGCCGCTTGGACATCAAAAAAGCATTTAATTTTCAATATTTTAGCTTAAATGCGACATACTTCAATGATATGCTTCTAACGTTTTCTTGTAATTTAGTGGCGTTTTTTGTGTGTATTAAATCCTTTAAACCTTTGGTAGTAGGACCATATAGGAGACGTCTCGTTCAAGTCGTTCAAGTCGTTGTCCTAATGTCCAAATGGCCATAAAATGTTTTAATTTGAAAATTTGAATACATGAAAAAGATCATTTTGTAACACACACAAAAAAAACACCATTTGTCACCATTTTTTTCCTAGTTTATTACTGTGTGCTCGCTTCGATCGAAGTCATTTGCAGCCTACACAAGAGCTTAAATGTCCAACATCTGGATGGTAATTATTGTTCAACAATTGATTAATATTTTTGATTCTATCCAAAAAAATAACTGAAAGTCATCTAAATTCTTATTTCAGCGATGGCTCCGGCCACGTCACCGGCAATTATTCATCACATCGCAGCTTATCCGGATGTCCACGTGCCAATAAGCCAAAAAGTAAGCCACGTGATGGCCAAGAATCGGAGCCATTACGGTGAGTATTAAATAAAAATCCGTCGTTAATTGTTGTCGATGTGAATTTAAGATATTAACGTTACTTTTTATGTTTATTGCAGATGTCCCATTCCAGGTTTGTTACAATATACAAACAATTTGTATACTAAGTTTAAGGGTATTAAATGGTACCATTCTTGACACATTTGTATAGGTTGTGATGGATCCGGGCATTCAACGGGAAAATTTTTATCACACAGAAGGTTGGTAGTTTTATGTGCACAATTTTGATTAAATATAATTAAAATCTAAAGAAAAATGCAAACAATGTCAAGAAATTGAAGCGTGTTTAGTAGAGATGGCACAGCTTGTGCTAATGAATTTTGAAAAAAACACTTGAATGATTTTTGTGAAATTACAGTTAAAACAATTAAAATTGGTCATGCAAGAGACTGCGTGACAAACAGATCGTTTAATAAATGAATAAAATAACTTTGTTAAATTTTCCAGTGCGTCAGGCTGTCCGATAGCCGCTCGCAATAAGATGCGCATCTTGGAAAGTGGTGGAACAATTGAACAGCATAAAGCAGCTATTGCTGCCGCTCAAGCAGCTGCGGCTGCCATGAAATATGACGGAAGCACTTGCACATCCGATGGTGATGGTCATATGAGTGCTGCGTTTCTAACACAAAGGTGATTTAGATCTTAGAACATTTGCATGTCATCACATTTTCAATAAGCCCCAAAATATTGCCCTTGTTAATTATTCGAATGATGATTTCTAAAGCCATCGAAGTTGAAATGTATTTTGCATAATCATTTGAACATTTAAACAATAGATCGACAAACGGATGTCCAATGGCGATGCAGCCAAGCGTGAAAAAGGAAAAATTAGACGATGTACAAATGTGCTATTCCAAAGGATATTCGGGTAAGTGCACACACGGTATGAAAGACACACACACACATACCAAACATGTCAGTAGGTGTTTTTTTTTTTTGGTTCAAATTCGAGATACAAAGAAACTTTTTTTCAAATTTCCTGTTGAGATTGTACACATTTTTAGGGCTTCAAGCTAAAAAAATAATATATAACTAAACAGTTCTGGTTTAGATACATTGAATTCGTGTTCCAAAAGGAAAACACTAAAACTTTATTATTTTTAGCAAAACATTTAATTTTTCTCATGTTGTGCTCATTTAAATAGTCAAAAATCCACATCTAGAAACAACATTACCTGTTTTCAATTTCATTTTGTTTTAAACAAATAAAACGGTCAACAGGAATAACACGAACCTGTTCAACATGTTGAGAATGTTAATATGCACGACAAAGAAAAAAAACAAATACCGAATTCATCAAAAATTGATTGAAATTTGTAGTTCATTTTGTTTAGTAAATGTGTGTTTGGGATGTTTTCTATGAAACGATTTAACCCTTGACACTCGACCCATTTTGATTGTTGCGTGTCAATCTCTTTGAATTTGATCTAAATTATTTAAAATAGCTTCATGTTATTTGAATTGGTCGATTGTTTAGGAGTGTCAAAACGGTTTGAAATGTGTTTAGAAGCATTTCAAAATGCTTTTATCACAATTGATGATTTCCAAGTCAAATTAAGTGGAATTTTTGAAACTCCAGAGTTTTCGAAAACAATAATTGGGCAATTCATCCATCAAACAGCTAAACTACTGAATATGGTGCGGTGATTGTGTGATTGAGAGTGTGTTTTTTTAGAGAGTTTTAGAGATTGTTAGAGAGTTCCGGACTCCAATTTACATGATTGCCTCAAATCTAAAGTTTCAAAGTCTCATAATATTACTATTCGTTAGTTTCCATTCGTGTTTTAGAAGACGTTTGGAATATGCGTTTTCTCTTAATCGAAAATAAACTTCACTGTTGAAAGTGGCACACAGCTGTAAATTGTAATGACAATAAATAATAGCCAGCACTGAGCTTGCTGTTTGAAGTGAAAATATTGCACACAATTTTTTTTGTCGTGTATGTTGTTGGCCGTTGTTACTGGCTCCTTATGTTTATGTTTATAAGTGGGCTTGCATACAAGTTTGCATAAAACATTGACGCAACAGAGCCATTAAGAGCCCAACAAAGCATTAAAGAAATAGCAAAGAAATGGCAAACTTTTTAATTGATTGTGTTCACACAACACATTTCATAGTCAGTTTTTGGTCTCTTTTTCTATCTATATTGGTCTCTATCATGGAGACTCTATATGTGTGTGCCCGGTTAAAGTAAAATTACAAAGTAAACAAATACAATAGCGTCATCACTTATTCAGTCTTGCGTACCGTATGATTTCTTTTGCGAGAGAGAAAGCGAGAGAGAGAGGATGACAAACTCTCAACTGTGAAATTACTCTCGGTATTTTGGTTATACTTTATATGCAAGTGCATATTTATGACTTTAAAGCGGTGTTTTGAACATATTTGGCGTTATGCCTTGGCAAATAACTGCCCAAGACCATACAGATATAGTTCGACGACATTAAATTGCTGCCATGGACAACGCAGCACAGTGAAATTCATCGAAAGCAACCGAGAATGAGTAAGTTGTGCGTTACAATATTTCGATGGCTGTCACAATATTTACCGTCGTCTTATGCATGAATTTGAAATATGAACGGACAACCACGGAATAAGAAAATCTAAAGAAATTGTAGTACATTGTTGAGCGTGTGTGTGTGTGTGTGCGATGTGCGGTGTGCGGACAGGCGCGCCATAATTTATGTGTCGTGTCGGTCGTTTACGTAAGTCAAGAAATGTGAAAAGTGGTCGGTATTTTCGAAGCCCTTCTTCTCGAAGACATATGTTTTTGCTGTGGTTGCTCACCGAACTTTCTCTTTATGTGCAAAATGTCCATTGGTCCATTTGCATGGAATTCATAAGCATTCCCACAACCACTACGACGACGACGACGACGATGATGACGACGACAACACCAACATGAGATGGCCGAAACCAAAATCAAGACGCTGCAAAATAACGAAACAGGCATTTTAATGCGTTTATTTGTAGCTTGAGTAATGTTGGCTTTGTCTCAAGCCGAACACCACAACTTTTCCAAATTACGGTTCAGATGACGGAATATTTTCTACATGAATGCCGATTCAAGTGATTATGTGTAATAACGTCTTGGAATTTTTGAATATATTTTATTCGAAGTTGAACATTCCGAACTTTTGCGAATACAATTCGAATTTTTGGCAGTCATTTTCTGAATTTTCTCTCGTAAAATGGTTTCATATTGAAGTTTCGTTGCCAATGAAATCACTGTTTCGAACACCTTGGCAAAGAACTCAATTCGCAGGCGCTTTCGAATTTTGATCGATATAAACCGAGAAATTCGGTTGAAAAACCAACTAATCTCGTCTCTTGTCGTTTGAATATTTTGTGGATTAGTCTCCCGTTAAAAATAGGAGTGGACAAGTGGACATTGTCGATGTCAACAAACCATCTAATGATGATCAATGAATTTTCCAGCTCAAATCAGGAAGTTTTAAACATTATTAAACACGACCTAAAAACATCAAAATATTTTTTTTATTTTTTGTTGTTGACCAAACTTTTGTACGCACGCCGTTTTGAAAGTTACTTTACCGACAAAACAAAATATTTTTTACTCACTTTTCCATCGGCTGAAACGTTCAAATTTTCAAACGAGACTACAAAGAGTGAAATTATTCTCTTTCTTCTTTATTTTTTGTTTTCGCCTTGTTTTCGTACTGGCTCTTTTGCACCAACACCTCGTTCCCATTAAAAACAAAGTTATTGACCTTGAAGAAACAGAAATAAAACTTTGTACGTCTTATTCACTGGTTAACTTTTCGGAAAAGTTGTTTGGTGAAGTGAAAGGCGCGCGCTAGCGCACGACCGTGTCGCGTCACTGTGAACAAAATGAACAATTCGATGGGTTAGTTAAAAATATCCCCACAGAAAAAAAAACAGAAAATACGAAACCAGTGAAAAAAATGAAGTTCATGCAAACGAACCAAAATGAAAGAAGAAGAAAAAAACAACTTAACAATAAAACTTTCGGAGGCTCGTCGCCTTTGATTGTCACCACCAAGCACAGTGCCGCCGAACAAACGGACAAAAATGAGACTCTCTTTCATTTTCACACCACACTTTTTGAAATTTATTACTTTACCATTGTACTAGTCTCTTTCTATGCCTAAATCCGAATCGAAATCCAAATCAATGCCAAACACGGTATAAATTACATGGAAAAAGTAAACTTTTTGATCAAATTCGTTTGCCTTTTTTTACACCAAAGAGCTCATCCATTAAAATAGACTGGTTCGGTTTATTTTTTTTACTATGAAGCTATTGTTATAGAAGAGATTTGGACGTTTTGTTAATTCTCGACACTGATTTACGATGGTTTGTTGTGTGTATTTTTTGCACAGTGGAATTTTCCCAGTAATTGCGCGTCATGTGGACACTAAACACGGTCAAAATAATGAACTGATTTATAGCCATCGTTACTTTTAAAGCATTGAAATGTTCGAAAAATTGTTCAATGTGCATTCAATTCATTAGCATTGGCGTAATTTTGGCGGTGGCTTGCCATTGATCGATCGAGTATTTTTGAATTTTTTATTCACAAAGTAAAATGTGCAAAATTTCAACAAAAAAAAAACAAATCATTTACGAAATGAACACCATCGTGAAAAGCATTTGTTCAAATTGAATGTATGCGAGAAAAAAAAACAAGTCGAAAACTTTGATAAGCCAATGGATTCAACAATAGCATTTTCATTGGAATTGAAATAAAATGCAATAAAAGAAAAGCTTCGAATGGATAAAATTGTTAAAACTTTTATAAAAGCATCTCTTTCACACACACCCACACACCCATAAATTATGCGGTGCTAGGAACGGCGTGAAGCAGCGCATACTCACATCGACCACAATTGGTTTGCGTGTGTTTGGAATATATGAAAAATAAAAACCAACGCGTCCAATACACAAGTTTTCGATGTGAAAATCGAATTGAATTGGAAAAAAGCGACAAGCGTTAGAGAGAGAGAGAGAGAGAGATGGAGAGAAAGCGAATGCCAATAAATCAAATTCAATTACAAACAAAAATTGAACTAATTTCATATCGAGTGTGCGTTATTCGATCCATTTCCATTGAGCTTCCATACACTCTCCATCAAGAACACAAGCATCGCATTTATCTTCAAGTACGCCGTGTGTTTGTTTTTTTTTTTATTCATTCATTCATTCGTTCTCTCGATTTTATTCTCTCTTCGATTTGATTTGTCGATTTGAATTCCAATTTTCAAGTGAATGTATGTATAGAAAAAAAAACGAAGCTCGTTGAAATGTGTGCGCGCTCTCTCGTATCCAATGAAATTGTCAGAAAAGCAATTGTTTTCCATTTTCGAATTGCATGAGTTGAATTTCACCTCCAACTCTTCAGGAAATTTGGCATAAATAATAAATGTGCGTAGATTGTCGCTATCGCCAAGCGTTATTGGGTTTGGAAATTGAGAGAAGAGAAGTAACAAACAAACAAGCAAGCAAGCAACAACAAAAATGCGATAATTCCATTCGTTCTCGCAATCAATCCACCTGACACACGCAACAAAGCAATTGAGAATGTGAGACACGTGAACATAAAAATCCGCTTCGAAACATGAAAAGCTTTTTTTTTATTGCGTTTAATGCTTTTCCACAGCTCTTTGGTTTGCCAATGGTTGATGCGGACCTGAAAATGATAGCCCCCATAATGTATTTCCATCACGATTCTGTGTGTGAAGCGATATAACGAATGAACGAAAATCAACGAATGAAGAGTGGCGAGAGAGAAAAAACAGAAACACACACACACACCACACACGCGAGATCCATATAAAAATGTAACAACAACATAGCTAAGTGGAGGCTAAACTTTGGGCCAAAGAAATGGCTATGTGTGTACGGGGGGGAAAAAAAGCGACCTCAACAAATGCTTATGTGTGTATGGTGTATGGTGCTCAATGTGTGTTGTACATAATTCATGCGCATGAAATATAATTTCGGGACAAAAAAAAAAGCAGAAGCAGGAAAAAAAAGAGAAGCATCCGATGCCGAGATAGTTCGAGCTCAAGCCATCGTTATACATTGGCATTTTGTCTATGTATAAAGCTCACGGATTCGTGCTTCGTTGATGCTGTTAATACTATTTGTTTCTCGGTCTTGTTGGTTAGTTTTATTTTCATTTTTTTAGCTCATAAACGTTGCTTTTGGACGTTACTGGTGGTTCTGCCATTAGCGCTGTTGGTGCTGCTGTTGGTGTTCGATTCTCTTTTTTTGTGTGTGGTAATTTTGCACGTGCTACGCGAACAAATAGCAATGATTTCGTGTACAGTTTTTTTATTTTTCTTCTCTTATTTTTGTGCTTTTTTTTCATCGAAATTATAAATGGTTGCCATATTTTTTGTCTCGATGTCTGATTTTGTTGAAAATAGTCGTTCATGGAATGCGAATTCTGTGTATGTATGTGTCGCTCTCTCTCACTCTCTCCCTCTCTCTCTGTGTGTGTGTGTGTAAGCGGGCATACAAAATATACGCGCGGCATTTCAGCGTAGCATTTTATGCATGTAAGATGATTCGTTGGGTACAATTGTACATAGCATTTTCGTATTTACCGGTTGGGCATGTCCGTTGAAGCAGTTTCGAACAGTCATTGGAAAACTTTAGCTACTACTAATGCTCTAGCTATAATACAGACGACAGAGCTACGCCCTTTCCACTTTCTCACTTCTGCACTCCGAATGGACGCGTTTTTTTATTTCTGCATTCGCAACATTCATTTCGTCATTCGTGCACAATTTATTTATTTTTTTTAAAAGGATGAAACAAGTTTTCCCCCTCAAAAAAAAAAACAATGAAAAAGAAAAGACCTGAAGACAAAATTAATTTCATTCATTACTTTGTTTCATTTAAAAGAGATTTTTCTATTCGATTTGAGTTTACAGGTAATAGACATTAAGCAATTATTTTCGATAGTTGAAATTCCAACCAAGAAACAACAAAAACATCGAATGAAACTTTGTCCAATTCAATAAAAATATCAACCTGAAAATGAAGTTGTAAAGAGAGCACACAATTATTGAAATCATCCAAATTATTTAAATTTTCATTTTTTTTATTTTTTTGAATGAGACTTTTTACGAACTCATTTACTATCAATTATCGGTTTTATGGATGCGTATTCGCAATCATCGCATGAATTGCCGATTCAACGTCATCTCGTTGTTCAAGAGTTCGAAAATCTGTTCCAACTTTTTAAAGTTTTGCCTCAAATAACCATTTCATGTAATACAGAAAGTAAGTCATCAGAATCTTCATCAAGTGTTGCATATATCGTTTAAAACAGTAAATGCTCTTTCGCTTGCTCTCTGTCTCACCATTTTACATTATGCGATTGAAACCATTTTGAACATATCGCACAAAACTTTTCTGGCTCCTTCAACTTAAAAAGTTTTTGTGCAAATTGAATGCGTACACTCTCTTTCTCGCTCTTTCTCACACACACACACAGCATTTCAAAGCAACTAATTGAATCGAAGCGGAAGTTTCAGTATACGCATTTAGTGGCGAATAAATTTTACAATTTTACTCCAAAAGAGAAGATTTTTTTTTTGTTCTTGAAACGAATGAGGTGTGCACAAAGTAAACACACAAAGTGGTAAAAAATCCATATCTTAATGTGAAGACATCGACAAAAAAAAACCAGTTCCAATGTAAATTTAAGCGGAAAACGATTGATCGCTGCACATCTACACTCCATTACATCGCATTTTATGCTAAGAGATAAGTTTCTCTCACTCTCGGTTTTTTTCCCATTTTCGCGAACGCAAATTAGCGATGTCAATATTTTATTTCGCATAAACTTGCTGAAATGTATGCGTAACGGGCTATAAGTATTAGCATTACCGGCTTCAATGCCATCAACTTTTACTCGTCAATATTTTCACTTGATTCAACCAAAGAATGGCGTCAGATTCACCATTCTCAGAATGATGTGTTAGCAATGCAGCGATCGTCTAAGTTCACTTTATTGAATTTGTATTCCAAACAAACTTTCAAGCATATGGCTGATTTCCAATGAATGGATGCTGTAAGCTTTTCTATTCGAGCGAATAAAAAGACTTCCGATTTAGCTTTTAAAACACCTCTATCAAGTTTATTCGGATATTGATAATGGAACTGATTTATATTTAATGCTTGCTAAGTGCTCTATTGATGGATTTCTTGAAAATTGGTTATTTGTTTTTTGGAGCGAAAAATTCTTCTAGGCCATTCAAATGAGCACAAATTAGTTATCAGTCGAATGATCAAAATGATACACAATTTATACGCTAAAAAAAAAATACTGCGGCAAGTTGAAACATCAAACAAGATCATTTATCTCAGATAAACAAACATTATAATCATTAAACTCTTAACTTTAACTGTAAAAAGGTGATTGAACTCTTGAAAAATCAACAATTGGATCAACAACTTTTCAACAGCGGACTTTCATTAAAGATAGCTTAATCAATTGGTCTTGGCTCAATTTCATCCAGCCAAAAAAAAAACAACTTACTAAATTATCATTGAATTTAATTCAATTGTTTTTTTTTCGGTTCACTTTTTTACTCAATTTTATTCGTAAAGTTTTCCGTATCTTTATCTGTGTTTTGGGTTTTCACAAATATCAATGTGAAAATCGAGTAACAAACAACAAAATAGCATATGGAATTTTCTTTAGTTGATTCATAAAATAGTTGGTTGGCTTTGAAACTATGAAAACACTTCAAAAATCCAAAATGAAGAGTTTTATCAGGCAATTACCGACTTTCATATCAACATCCAGAGTTTTGAAAAGGCCATATTTAGCTGACATTGCTAAAAGACATTCAAATAAGAAACAGAGAGTGAGAAAGAGAGTGAAAACTTTATACTTTGTCGATGTACATAGAAAAACTAACAGCAAAATACGGGGGGAAAAAAATATTGCACACAACAACAACAACAACAACAGAAACACATTGAAAAAGACCAAAACTAAAAATGAAGTTATTTTCATCAGCATTTGGACGAAAAACATTCAAAACAAACATCTTTTCACAAACGATTCACTTTTGTGCGGCTCGTCTCCTCGGGTACAAAATGAAAAACTTTTCGTAAATTCTCAAAATACTCAAATCAACATATTTGTTTGGTTTTGTGTCTTTTTTTCTGCAATGGCATTTCACTTTGCTCGAAAGATACACTTTGTGTTGATTCATTTATCGAACCATATTCCTGTGTCTGTGTTATGATTACGAATATGCACATTTCTTTTGTTGAAATAAACAAAACAACAACAAAAACATCGTCTTTCCGTTTGCTTTTGATTAAGTGCAAACACAATCGATAGACACACAATTTTACTGGGTCGGAATCGGAAGTGATAAATTTTCACTGTGACCATGGTTACGTTTATTCAATAAAAAAAAAGAGCTCAAAAGAATGGTGCGAATTCAATTTACAAATGCACAATTAGAATATGCAATCAATGTTGATGATTGTGCGAATTTTTTTCTTTTCAGGCGATTATTTTTTCTGTATTTGTGAAACTCTATGCTTGCAGTTGTACTGATTAAGAATAGAGAAAAGGAATTGAGTTAATTGAAAGAAAAAAATTTATTGAACAAAATATATATCAAAACGATATTGCAACAAATGAACATTTCTTTCATGTTTTTTTTTCAAATTTCAGATCCATTTCACTAGCTTTGACTACATCGTTTGCATGTGACCAAGTGCCATTAAAGGAGAATTGTGTGCATTTGGAGTGAAATTAAAATGCGTATTTTTGTTTGTGTCTCAAGTGTAAGAAAATTGTAAATATAAATAGAGCAAAGAAAATGATTTTTCATTTCAATAAAACCATACAGGAAATGCCCGTTTAAATGAGTTTATTCAGTACTTTTTCTCCCGCCCCCCCTAGGTTCATTAAGTTGTGTCTGATTGTAAATCGAACAAAAAATAAATGGAATAAAATTTGCTTTTGGTCTCAATAAAATCCCTTTAAATGCTGAATAAATTATTTCTTTATGCCTTATTTTTCCTATATAACGATCTGAACTAGATAGGTTTTCAAATTAAAACATACCTTTTGATAGGTTTTCGAGTTCATAGTGAATTTCAGCTGAAATCATTACGAACCTCTACCTACGCTCAAAAAGTTTTTATGCTCCACATAATTTTCCTACCGAAAGTCCGAAGTCATCAAAAAGCACGACCTAGGTTTGTGTATCGGCTTTTACCGGAATGTTCTTGACTCACAATTTATGCTTTTCCTGAACACGGAAGCAGCTTTTCGAGGAAGCCTAGAAACTCCCAAAAAGAAAATCCATTTCAACCCCCTGAGTTCGGTCTAGCGCTCTCTATTGAAAATACCACCAAACCACGTTAAAAGCCCTCATCCATTTGGAGGGTTGTTTCTTCAACACAAACACCACGACAAATGAACAGAATAACGATTGCGTGTTGCGTCCGCACGTTCAGCGTATGCACATGGCGGTGTTCGTACAGTGTCGCCGCAACGATGTGCAGTAATTTGTCGATGTGATTTGATCGACGGTAGCTGGGTTCCGTTCCGCAGTCATTTCAAGTGCATTGTTGCGTTTCATCAGTTCATTATCCTACTGTGTGACAATCGTGTGTGTTACGAAACAAAAACAACTGGAACGGCCACAAACGGCAACAATACCAATAAAATTGTTCACGACACACTCAGCTGTGAGCGATGCGCAATGGATGCTTTCTGCCGACTTGTGATTTAGGTACGGTGGCTGTGTTGTTCTCTCTCTCTCTGTCTCTCCCCCATTTCACTTGCAGACACACACACACAAAACCGTTTCCGTTTCTCTGTATACCGCGTACACACTTACAACGCTATGATGGAGCATGGATAGCATGCCAGTTTATGGTGACTGTATTGCGAATGAGACGGTATGGTTAAATTGGCAACGGCAAAGCGCATCGCGACAAGATAATATACATTTTTCATGTGAGCCACATATTTATTAGAGTGGCACAGATTTGAGTGATTTTTTTTTTCTTCTTTTGTGTGTATCCCACTACAAGCGAGATGTAGCGCGTTTAAAATATAGACTCGGATCTCCAAAAAACGATATCCGGCCGCTTACTGTTGTACCGCTTGACGCACGTTCCAATGTTCAATCGGGAATTTGTCGGCATGCCAAACAACAGTGAATACGCAATCCGTAAATTTCATGGGGATTTTGTGTGCGATTTCATTCGCGCAATAACCATATTCCATCATCAATTTGCGATGCGATTCGATTTTCGAATGTGCTGACTGACACTGTCAACTGAGTGTTGAGTGTGCATGTTGATGTTGTGTGTTGAGCCGACGGGTTTTTCCCGAATTTAACGTTGTATTTGTGTGGCAACATCAATTGTCGATTGCTTACGCGTTTTACCTTTTTGTATGTAAGCGAATGGCCATGGCGGCAACAGCAGCAGCAACAGCAGCGATGGTGACGGTGCTGTTTGTGTGTAGCAATTTTCTCGGCGCTATGCAATGGTGTGCGTGACAAGATTTATACATTTTCTTTGGAGGGATGTTGTGTGTGCGTGACCGAAATGTGTGTGTGTGTGTGTGTGGAAATTTTTCAAGTGTGCTTATTACGGAATTGAACTGGAATAGTTGTTTCAATGGTTTACTAACACCGGTGTTGTTTTAAACCATACTCAATAACAAATCCCAAATCAAAACTCAACAAAACCACAAATTTCACTGCCCAAGCGAAGAATTGATCGGTGTTTGAAGCCATTTTTTTTTTATGTAATGTGTATTTGAACCGTGCCATCGAAGGCCTTCAAATCAACGCGTAAAGAAAAATCAAAAATTACAAATCGATGTGAAATTTATTGGAAAAGAGAAATCAAGAGACAGAAAAAACAGTTTCGATCAATAAAATATTAAATAAATCAAAATAAACGTCGTAAAACTGTCATTAAAGTTCAAGTGCATGGACATTTTTTTTGGATGTTGTTGTTGTTGGATAATAAATAAAATATTCAGCACCGTATTAATAATGAAGTTGTATTTTATTGTATGCAAATTAAGGATTGAGTTCGTTGCACCGTGTTGTTTGCACATTAAATAAGAATTGTGATTTCTGGTGGTGAACTGATAACTGTGAACGTAAATTTCTTGGTATGACCTGAAATGGTTTCATCCGAACAATGTCGTGATTAAGACGAGAAAAACAAACACATATCATATTTGATGTATTTGTTTGTTGTTGTTGTTCATAAGCCAGACGGATTAGTGAATAATATTTTGAAATTTGAGATGGCTAAATACATGAAAACCGAACACAAAAAAATCCGTGTGTAATTGTTGGGCTTTTGCTGGCACATCTTCTCGCTCTGTTATCGACTCTCGCGATAAATATACATACACACACAAATACACACACACACAATTTGACTTGTGCTCATCATTTTCAACTTTATTTTCCACAATTTGCATCATTCGTGTTTGTTGGTGCCGTGGCTGTCGTGTACGATTTGTTGTTGTTGTTGTTTATAGTCATTTTTATGGGTTGTGTGTGTTCTATGATAGAACTTCTATCATCATTCCTATTGAAATATACGTAAGCGCAACCCGATGTTGAATGAGCGTGATGCTGGTTGAGTGTGTTTGCGTGTGAAGAATTCACCATCCGCATCGAATATGGATGAGATTGTGTGAGGGCGTTGGTGTGTGTGTGTGTGTCTACAGTCTATCTATGTATCGATGGGCTTGTGTGTCACACTTTTTTTTTCTCTCAATACACACAACTCATTCACATGTTTTTTTTATTCGAATCGAATGTTACGTCTCTGGTTTTAACTCAAGCTCTCGTGTCTCCAATTTCATGTAACATTTCGTTTGAGTTCGCTTTATTCCATGCTTGTTTTTTACTTGTTTTTGTTGCCTATCGTTTTATTGCCCATTCAATGTCGTTGTGTGTGTGGAAGTAGCAATGAAACGGCATAGCGTTTTATGTCGCCCGGTTTTATTGTGCCAGCATTAGCTTGAGACATACTGAACGACACTTTAATTTCGAAAGAATGTGTGAAAATTAAGACATTACATGAACGGCAACGATTGACGTTAATACAGGGCCTCGTTGTCGTTTGACACATCCACTATCCACTTTTTACGGGTGCCAATGTTAATTGGTATGCGGTCTTCAAATGCCATTTTTCTCACTTCCATAGATTAGCCATTCCACGTTGAGGACGTGCAATTAAACGTAATAAAAAGAAGAAGAAGAATAAGAGGGTGAATAGAAAAAAAACATGTCGTATATAAAATCAATGCCAGTGTATTTAATGATTTTATTGCTGAATCGGATTTCATGGATCTGCTCGGATGCAACCGAATCATATGAATCGGCCATATACAAACGAGGTAAGTGCGCTTGAATTTGTTCATTTTAACATAAAATAACAATTCAAACATTAAAATAAGCCGCATACCATTTCAATTGACTCTTTGACTTGAATTATGCTCACAATTTTATGATGACAGAATTTATTATCAAACATCACTGAGTCGTGTTATAAAACAACAGCAACAATAAAAATGAAGCCCAGCCAAATAGAGAGGGCAATGAAGACCGTGTGTAAAATGATATACGTGTAAAAACACGTAAATAAATTTGGTGGCATAAACAATGGCAAAAGACAAAATGTGGCTGAGGCTCGATTTTTTTTTTCGGTAAAGCTCACTCAGGGATAATGACGGCCAATATAATCATGTTGTCGACGATGACAAGAGGCTTATATTTTATTTCACATTATTTTTGTTTGGATTATGGGTAGCCATAACACACACACACACACACACACACACACACACACACACACACACATAACAAAAATCCTAATAACCGTTCAATCAATTTCATTCTCTTGCTCTCATTTATTCCATCATGTTTACTCGAATAATATCCAAATTACGTAAATAGATTTTTCCATGCACACATGCTTTAGTTCGCATCGTTTCGCTTTCTCTTTCAGGCCGCATCACAAAGTTCGCGCTATTTGGCGTGTTGTTGTTGTTGTTTGTTTTTTTATATTCGGCTTCGCCTCCGCCAACCCAACCAAATACACTGCATTCACATTTAGTCCATTAATATTGACATGCTTTAATAAATGTGATACGTGTGTAGTCTCGATATTTTGATGATGCCATACAATTTTGTTGGTTGTTTCTGTTTCTTTTGTGTGTTCGTTGATGCTTTTGTTTTTTTTGGTTTTTATAAAAAGCAAAAATGTTTGTGCGCTCTTGCAACTGCTATCGTTCATCTGGTTACCAATTCAATCTCTAATGTAGTCAATCTCTAATGTAGTCTGCGGCAATGTCTGATGTGCTAAACAAAAATAAACACACACACACACACATGAAAATCGATGAATATGCGAGCCCATTCCATTATCGGTGTTGAGTGATTTGCGCTTTTCATTTTGTATTCATCGACTCTCGGGAAAATGTTCTGAGTATTGTTGTTGTGCAACAGATCGTAATGCATGTGCCAATCATTCTTGGAATATTTTCACTGTGTGTAAAATTGCACATTTTGTCATTCTAATCTTTTTATAATGCGTCTTTTGAAAAGACTTTTTTCCTTGTATTAAGTCCGGAATTAAGTCACCAGAAGCAGTAAGCAAAGATCGTTTTATATTCGTTGATTTTAACTTGAAATGGATTCGTTAACAGATTTTGCCACAATCAAACTGAACATTCAACTGAACATTTACCATTTTCATCACGATTCTTTCGTGTTTTTTTTTTTTGTTTGGTCCACTATCTTTCTTTATAAATTACGAGCTGTGTATTTTGCCCAACTTGTACAAGGTTTGAACCATTTTTAAACTGTCATAATTTTGAGGTAAAAATCGCAATTTTATTGCTGATGCAATACCTGAACATTGTCTAGTTTTATGTGTTTTTCTCTTGTTTTATTTCTTTCAAAAAGTAGTTTTCATTTTGCTATTTCTTTTTCTCAATAGCCATTCCATTCCATAATTTTTTTATTTTTTTTTTATTTATTCCGCTAAATTTATTTTCATTTCCGTTAAGCATGCAGCTGCTCTAGTTGTTATTGCATCCTGTTAAGCGTATCATATCTATTTCTCTGTGTCTCAGTCTGAAAGTCTTAGCGCATTTTCAACTTTCATTTTTCATTTGGCAAAAAAAAAAAACAAACTCAACAAAAATTGCGAACGAAGTAAGTGTGTTTGTAACGGGCGTGTAATAGCAATGGGCAAAAATTGGTTCGGTGCTGTTTTGTTTTTGTTTTTTTTTTTCATTCTTTCATTTCGACCATTTTTAAAAACTATTTCCATAAATGTATGTTTGAAAACTATTAAACCAAGAAATTTCGCGGATTTTCTCTTATTTTTATTTTTCCCCTCCATCCTTGTTGTTGTTGTTGTTGTTGTTGTTGTCGTTTTTGCGTTGATGGTTGAAATTTATTTACTAGTTCTTTTTAACACAAAGTTTTCATGTTCGTGTAAATCGACTGGCGTGCGAATCGAAATGGCGAACGCGATACGAAAGAAAACAGCGATAAATTACCGAGATTTTTGCAGGCATCGCCGGTACATATTTCGGTGTGTGTCTGTTTGTGTGTGTGTATATTTGTGTATGTTGTGTGTTGTGGCTTGGGAAAACTTGTGTTATTAAATACGTAAAATGGGATAAGCTTAACTTTTCTTGATACCGGCGCAACATATATTTTGAGTGTTGTTATTCTATTTTTTCTTCTTCTTCTTCTCTTCGGCTTCTTCATCTTGGCCATGGCGTTTGTGTGTCGCTCCGAGCTGTGTGTTTGTGATGTTTTTGGTGTTGCCACGTTCTTAGATCGGTTCGTGAGATAATTCTGTGAGATGTTTCGAACTATGAGCTTCTTTTCAGAAGTTTTGTACGCTCTTGGTGCTGATTATTAATCCTGCTCTCGCCTTTCTCTTCACTTCTCTCTCTCTCTCTGTGTATGTGGTTTTTTTTTAATCACTGATCGAATAACATTTCAGTTTCAGCGCCAAATATCTCTTGCTCTTTTGCTTTCACACGCTTGGGGATAATAATTTTCTGAGCGAAAAACCAAATAACCGTTTTTTTGTTGTTGTTGAAAAAAGAAAACAAAATCTGGTTGGCAGAGAGAGAGAGAGAGAGAGAGAGAGAGAGAGAGAGAGAGAGAGAGAGAGAGAGAAAGAGAGAGCAAACGAGAGAGACAAAAAACAATTTCTTTAAACAAAAATTCAATTTTGAAGCCATTTTATGAATTTTATGTGAACACATTACCGGTGAATTGCGAGTGTTTTGCTTATAACTTTATATGAAAATAGATTGAACGATAAATTAAAAACGTTTACTATTCGCCAGGGATATTATGACAACCGCAATGAAACTCATAGCAAGCTGGGCCAACAAATACAATGCAATTTTACTATGATTTCTTTCATTAACGTTGAACTAAGGGCTGTGCTTGCACCAACCCGGCAACACATCGTCCGACGAATAATTTCTCTCCTTCCTTTGTGCCACTTGATGCTGATGTTCAACATTCAACACATATTTGGCACTTTACCCACATACATGTATACATTGTTACTTTTGTTGTTGTTGTTGTTGGGTTATTCATTTCCGAAATTCGATGGTTGTAATGTGTGCGCCGCTTCAGATTGATGCATTTCAAAATTTTATGTGCACACTTTTCGAGCACGTCAATCTTAATCACGAGCTAATTTTATTTTTCCAACAACAGCGTTAACACCATTCTTTCGTAACAAAAACAAAACGAAACCAAATCTAATTCGTAAGCCATCTAACACCCGGTACCCGGCACTCGACTGTTAATGCTTCAAACGACTCTCAATATGTCGTTTATAAATCAAAATTGTCGTCTCAATAAAAATGAAATTTTCGATGCTCGTTATGTCAAATGAATGTATGCTTTTTTTCATCATTCAACGCATAAACTAATCGTGAAACTCCAATTTGTGAAAAGATACTGTTGCAAAGGGCTGAATTTTATGAGTGTGTTATTTCGAAAGAAATTTGCCTTAAAGCAACTTCAAACATTTCAAATGAACGTTTTGCAGCCGAACAAAACCATGTATAACGATCAAAAACCAACAACAACAAAAAATAAAAAATCTATAAAATTTATGATCGGAGTAAATTTTTGCCTGGCATTCGAAAAATATTCCATAATATTGTATGTGAAATGTAGTCTAAATCAAAACCAGTTGCGACTTAAATGTGACTTTATGTACGAAATGTACGACACGGATGCAAAGGCATCGAGGGTAGAGAGAGAGAGCGAGAGAATGAGGGTAAACGTGAATGCTATGTGCATTTGCAACACACTTGGTCGGGGCATGTGTTGCCTTTTCATATTTACCCATTTTCATAATTTTGCACGTACACTTTTATGTGTTTTATATGTGTTGGAATTGTTTTTGGGTTGCTGCTGTGTGCTGAAGTGCTCGGTGCTGGAGTGCTGCTGTGTTTATTTGCTTATGTTGCATTCCGTTAAGCATATGGAATGCATTCGGCATCAAAACTCGTTTTGCCGAACGAATAACAGCATTTTCAATGGTTCTTTTAAATTTAAATATTATATATCTTATCGACAATTTGTGTACAATTTTCGTCAAAAATTATATTTGTGTTCCATTTTACGATTTCCACTTCAGCGAAAATTCGATTCAACGAAGAGATAGAAAATGGTAAAAGAAAAATTCGACAGACGAAATTTTCCCGCCGAACGAAGAAAAGCTCATGCTCTAAAGATGTTATATGCACGAACAATTTTGCGGTTCTTCGAACTAGTTTCCTGTTAAAATGATGTGAATTTCTGAATGGTTTTTGCTGTTTTCCTTTCTCCCATTCAGAAGAAGTAGGTCAACTTCGGTGGATCAATGTTGGATATTTGAAATGCTCATTTTCTGATTGAAAATCGTATTTGATCAATGATTTTGGTACACGTTAATTGAACATAATATCGAACGTGTGACGAATTTCCGAGAAGTGGCAATGCACGAAAGCGAAAAACAAATTTATCTCATCGATGGATGAATGAGGAAATCAAGTGATTAATTCATCAAAATACTGAACACACACGCAATATTTTCAATCATCGTTCATAAAACATCTATTGATTTCGATGTTATTTCCCGATTTACACGTACAATGTACACACTGTGTTATTACAAACACACACACTCACTCCCACGAGCAAATATCGTATATTAGGTTACAATTTTTACGCTTTCTCGCATCTCAACTGACATTATGATGGATCGCAATTTTGATAAATAATCTTCAATGCACGTTACGTGCATATCCCTTTTCACACGTCAAACTCTCTACACATTCACATACACACATACAAACACTCACACGATGTATTGTTGTTGTTCATCAATTTCAAAGGCAAGCCATTTTGATCATTTCCATGGCGCTCATATAATTAGTGTGGAAAATCGTTTTGTCTCGTTTTTTTTCATGTGTTTATTTTCTTTTTCGTCGCTGAAATGAAAGTGAATTTGGCTTCAAGGGATTTTCATCACAACCGTACGTCAGCATCTGAAATTTAATATGGTATCTATTATAAGTGGTCATTGATGCTTCGGGCGATAGTCAGTATTAATACAGCACCTTTTTGGCGTGTCAAACCAAAAAAATTCAATAAAACCAAAGCGACTTATGCTTGTTATTTTAGGAACATGTAATTATTTCATTTCCAATACTTTGACCGCCTTAATAGGAACGCGTGGGAGAATTTCCTTGTTAGTGGTGGTCCTTTATAGAAATTTAGTTTTTGAGCCTTCTATATTTGACCATGGATACTAATTCAGTTTTCTGAATAAACAGAACTTGGTTTCATTGCATCCACATTGGTTTTATTTGTGTATCGCACAGTCGCCACCATGAGAAGAACGAGATCCGACCTGGAAGTGAGTGGAGTCGACTCCACTCCACGAATAACATCTTCAATGGTCATCTGCTGCTTGCGAGCCGACTCAGAAAAACTGAGTGATCTTGTGAGTCACTCCACTTCACTTCAATCCGTGAATTGTGTTTTGAGATTGACACGATTGGTATGTGAAACTCTATGTATCGCTCATATGACAGACAGTTCCATCTGAATTGACGGTGCTGTAAAACTATTTATTGTTGTAGTCTGAAATTTCCAGAAAAAAAGCGACCATTCTTAAAATAAAAAAGAGTTGAGAATGTTTCGAAGCCAATTGAGTTCAGAAATGTAATCCATTTTCTCTGCTATATTTTCAAGTTGGACGCTACTTTGTGAAGTTGCTGAATTCACATATTTCAAATTATTCGATGAATTATCAAGACGTTCCAACGATTTACATTTAATTACGGTTCAATCGAATTCCATCAGGCTTGTATTTAAAGGTGTACAACGGACAGGGTGTTGTCCGTCCGTCCGTTTAGTGATTTGGGATGGACGGACGGACAAATGTTCAGAACGGACCGAAATTTTTTAAAGTGGGACAAATTTTAAAGTAGAACAAATTTTCGGATGGACGGACAAGAATTCTTCTCAAGTCGAACAATATTCAAAATGTCCGTCCGTCTTATGGAAAATCACGAACGGGCGGACAGACAACATCCTGTCCGTTGTACACCTTTACATGTATTGCTAAGAACCTATGTCTCTATATTGGTGAAACCTTGAAATGACGTTCTATTGAAGACGGCAAGACGGAGTATTTATGCGTTTGAAACGGCACGATTTCTTACTGACAATTTCAGTATGCATAAAACCAATCAAATATTTAGTGTTTTTATTAAACTTTAGTGAAGCATCAACAGAGCTCATCACAATAAGTATTGTACTGGAATCAATTGTTCTCGTATTTTGTATGAAATCAGTAGGTCAACTGTCAATAATTCAGCTGTGAGCACCAATAAATTCGTAATATTAGTGGAAATTCTGAAAGCAGTGACTTATTTTTCCGGTCGAATTATGTCATTGATCACATCGATGGAATCCTACGTTTGTGGGCTACAAGAGACCTGAGTATGTGGGTTTTAGCCGCCGCAGGATTGTCGACTACCTGCATCTACTGAACAATCGGAAAGTTCAATTGCGACGATAGCTCAAAAGCGGAGAAGTTCACTTCTCACTCGAGTCAACTTCAGGTCCACTAACTTCCAGGCCTGAACGAGATATGAACACTTTTCAGAAAAAAACAAGTGTTTTCCATCTAGGTTCTCATGAAAACGGCACAGGATTTTATGCCAAATATAATATGAAACATGTCCAATGTTAAGTGTTCAAGTGCGACAAATTGTTTGCCATGGAAATTTTCAGGCGCTTTGTAATAACAATAACGCATCACATTCCTTGATAGTCAATAGAAGGTATTGAAAAGCTCTTAACAATGCCCCGAATGAATGAAGCGTAAAAACGATACACACTTTCACAACACAAAACTGAAATGCGAACGAACGATGTGAATGGGTTTTTCTTTCCCGATGGAACGCCATCTTCTTTGTCAATCATATAAATTGAGGGGCTGACTATGTTGCACACCACGCACAAACACAAAGCACCGATGTCAATGAACCTCAATTCATTAGAGCATTCACTCGTTCTCATTTGCTTTGTTTGTGTTTGTTATTCTTGTTTGTCGACACGATTCCGCGTTTGTTTTCAATAGCAAAACAGTGTTTTTTTGTTGTTGTGCGCTTCGTTTCGTTCCTAACCAAGAGAAGTGTAATTACATTTAGTTGTGCTACCAATTCGATTAAATGATAGTTATCCTAACGATATAATCGTTGATAATGTCTTCCTTACATTTCTTTGCTTCATTTTATTTTGTCTTGTTCAGTTGCCATTTGTTGGTTGTGTTGTTGATTTTTTTTTTTCAATTTCAAATTTCTCCATTCGTTTTGGGTTTTGCTTATTCGAATTTCGATGAATGGTAATCATTAGACATTCATGAACCTTTCCATCGCATGCATCGTTGTCAATTGGTAAATGAAGCGCAATCGAATTCACTATCTCTTCAAAATGGTTGAGATATCTCTCTCTCTCTCTCTCTCTCTCTCTCTCTCTCTCTCTCGCTCATTCAATCGGTATAGAAAATATTTAATGAAAGCAATTGCAAATCTATTCCAGTGTGGTGAATTTGTCGTACGATGCATTGTGTCTTGATAAATACCATTGTTGATTGTTTCTACATGAAAACTTCGACATTTCATATCGAAATTCGCAATACAGAAGCAACACCACCGAGCAAAAGAGAAAGCGAGAAAAAAACAAATGGGGTTTAAACAAACTGAAGAAGGGAGATGGCAAAAAGCAACCCAAGTGCAATTCCTTCAATCAAGTTTTGCTAATGCAAAAAAAGCAAAATGAATGAACATTGTTTGGTATTTTCCAATTACAATAACTTCAGTGTTTGCAGCCATTTATAAGAAATTCCAACAATTCGGGTCGATTGTTCCGTTCCGAAAAACAACATATGCACCCAAAACATCACACCAGAAATAATCGATGCGAGTAAAAAAGGACGAGAGAGAGAGAGAGAGAGAGAGAATAGAGAAAAAGAGAAAGAGCGAAAAGAGTACACACAAAAATGAATCAAGTAAAAACAAACAGCAACCAGAAAATGTATCGCCAAAATGAGTTCCAGCACTCTGCAGAGAGAAAAGTGTTTGCATCGTCTTTCACTCTTGTTAGAAGTGAAGTAGGCGACGAGGACGACGGCGACAACGAAGACTCGAAGCAAGCGATAAAAATTTGTGCATTTCCCGAAAAACGGGAAGTATTTGTCCAAAAGTGGATGCGATTGCAATTCCATATTAGTGAAATGTAGTGGCTGCATAGTTGATTCTCTTGTGTTTTTTTTTTCAAATTCTATTTTCGTATTGCCATCGAATTTCACTGTTTTAAACTTAATCGATTCCAGATTGCACATCAATTTTGTTGATCAAGTAGTTTTTGTTGTTGTTGTTGCTGTTGTTGTTGCAGCTACGGCAATGGTGTACGTTGTTCATTGACGTTAATGCTGTCGTCATTGGTTTATATCAGCATTGAACTGATGGTCCCGACAAACTACTGGCCCGTTGTCTACCGATAAAAATCGAATATAATTTAATTTTAAGTTTCTCGTTTATCTGTTTTTTTGTTGTTGTTGTTGTGCACTCCACATTTTTCGCTAATGTATCAATCGAACTGATACAATAATCTTTTCTCGATTTCATCAGCATCACTGCAGCGTTGCATCGTGAATTGAGGAGGCAAACTATCTAGTTGAAAACTCGAAACCAATCCGATATCGGTATCACATCACTTTTGCCATGCCAATGACGACAAAACGATGAACCGACTGGCTATATCGCAGACGTAATGAAATATGAAATAAAAAAAAATAATAAATTGATCACAAACACAAAATGTGCATCGTTTGCAGTTGCAATTCGCAAAGCGATGTGAAATTTGCGTTGTGGATATTTCGCATCTCGCATATTTTTGACGATGGATTTGCCATGGAAAAATGTGCTGATACCACAAATTCAATTTTGTGATTGAAATCAATTAGCAAGTACAAATTTTATGGTCAAAATAAACATTGTGCTATAGAATTTGGAATCATGGGGTTTCACCCATTTAAAAATAAACATCACTGTTTTTACGTGTGTGTTTTTTTGTGGTTTTTCTGGTGTTTTAGTACTCTAGTGTTCTTCAACCTCAACTTTCCAATGCCATATGAATTTTAAATGGATTTTGTTTTTGTTTTTGGTTTTTGCTTGTTTGAGTCGTCTCAACAAACCAGTTCACCCCGTAACAGTTCTTTCACACGAAATGAATTTAAACTGCAATAGTTGAAAATCACACGGTTGAACTGTCAACAAAACACACAGAATAAACTAGAAATACAAAACCATCGAAACTAACGTCAACGCACTCTGCTTTTCAACATATTCACATTGACATCGAATTTATGACGTTGAGTTTCTAATTTAAACAACTAACCATTCACGAGACTTTTGTTTATTTTAAGCTTATGTTTGCTATGTGCAGTAGATAATCTGATTAAATTTAATAAAAGTTTTTGGGCTGACTGGAAATGCATCCTTAAACACATGACTGAACCCATTAGAAAAGTAATAAATTGAAAATGTTCATTAGTTTGATTTTTCCAATTTCAACAAATATTTTCAAAATTTAATTTCAACTACAGATAAGATATTTTTAGTTTTAATTATAGGAGGTGAAATGCACAAGTCTCTCAAACAACTGAGTGAAAATAGAAAAAAATTCTAAAAAATCTATCATTATTTTGTTTCCATTTCACCTTTGGCCCAAAGAACATAATATGCCCCATCACTCTGGATTGCGATCAAGTCTCTGTGAAAAATGTTCACATAGGACTTCAAACATAGAAACAAAGTATCAGTCGAAAAATGATACAAATATTTACACGGTTTTCTGATTTAGCTGAATTTTGCATTTCGAATAGATACATTTTTTAAATACTCGTAACATCGATTGCATCAGTGCATACTGCATATAGAATTATACCTGGGAGCGTTGTAAATTCATATATCATGTTCCCATCATATTCCGAGTTATTTTGGAAAATTGTTGATGAACTATTCTATTTCAAAAACCGACATAATTGAACAAGTTGTTGAAAAATGTTCTAAGGTAAATCGGAAATGAGTTTTTGTGTTCAGATGATGCTTCGTCACAGCAACCCAAAAATTCCACATATGAATATCAAAGTGTATCAGTTAATTAATTAAAATGTTGGTAAACATGAACTTCGTTCGGTTCTTGTTTATTGGTTTTTTATTTTTTTTTTCTCACAACTTTTATCCATTACGTTGGTTATAGCCAACTATTTGAAACGGTTTTGCTATGCAATTTATTGAAGATCAAAAGTTTTTGTAAATTCATAACAACCGAACATAACTTCAAAAAATTCAAACAATAATGAATCGGTAATATTCAAGTGAAATTCAAATATCTAGAGACTTTGATGTATCATAATTGGATATTACTACACCACAAATATCACCATTGCTTGTGAAATGCATATATATACCACATTGCTAATGAACTAATAATTTTCGAGTGTATGTGTGTGTGTGTCTGCAGACACATGGTTTTACTTCATATCACATTCGGCGTAAAAGTTTTTCGTAAATCTGCTACTGATATTTGATTTACACAAATGGCGGATAAATGAATATGACTTAAATCAAATAACTTTTCGGTGAGATGAGGGTGTTTTGTGTGTGGGATTTTTGTGTTCATTTAGTTCGTTTTGAAAATTGAAAACTTTTTTAGACCGAGACATAATAAATAGCTGTAAAGTATATGCAGAATATTTTTTGGACATTCATCTCTTCTCGCTCACACACTTTCGGTGTACAGTTGCACAGTGTGATAAATGTATTTATTTGTATAGAGTTTAAATACGTGAGATTTGGTCATTTTTGTAACCGGTTTGCCAGTAAACCGAAAAGTTGCATGTCGAGTAAAAGAACGAACCGAACAAAAAAAAAAAAATTGAATAAATGTGAGGATAAATGGTAAAAAGTTGGTGCCAACACCAACACGCCATAGTAACCACTGAAAAGTTGTTAACTGTTTATAGAGAGCTACCGAGTTGAACTTTAACGCATCTATAGAAATTCCATTGAGTTTTGTATTCGATGGAATTTATCTGATAAAAATATTGAATCCATAGATGGATGAATCGGGGGTAGTTTTAGCAGCACGATATTGAGTTTACGATTTATCTTCTTCTATTTTTTTTGGTTTTGGTCGGCAATTTACTTGAAATAAGTGCTGTCATGTTTCGCACGCATCCACCTCAACTTACCATTATTTTTTGGTCCAGCATTTCTATGACACCAATTTATCGCAACTTCTACGACAACAATTTACATTTGGAGAAAAAAAAAACCTCACGTCACGCTATCCATTGTGTAACACTTCTTTTGCACTTTATATTCAATTTACTGAATTCCTTTGTGCAACAACAAAAACAAACTTTTTCGACAGATTTATGAAAGTGTAGCCGCTACACTGTAGCGTTTGTAACACGGATTTAATCATGAAATGAGCTTATTTGTGACATGAATCGGTAAGTTTTCTTTTAATATTTTGGGAGTTTTTTTTTTTTGTTTGTCATTTCAAGAACACGAAAATTTTCAATACCGTGCAAAAAATATGAATAGCCTCCCGTGTTGGCGGTCATAATTCCTGAAACATGAATAGAACACCACTTCCCCGTTCGATGACGAACAATGTCCTGTCATTAAGACTCGATGTCCATCACCAAAAGAATAATGAACATATTTTTTAATTCAAGAACTCTTCGTGGATTCCATGGTGATGATGCACACACAGGGGGTAATTGTTCAGATTTTGTATATCGACAAATGGACATGATTTTTTCTCGAATTTGAACTAGATTTGGAACCAATGCTCAGAAATTCTGAGGAATTTTTTGTTTCTCACTGTGTACATATGCAATCCCCATGGGATTGTTTTGTACACTGGATGTCGACAAGCGGCGTATAACAAAAAGTAAACATGTTCATATGACAGGCAACGCCATCTGAATCGTCATAGCATCATGTTTTCGTGTAAACATTTGAAAATTGTTAACGCCGAGTGGTTTTGAAGAAAAAAAACATTTTTTTTGTCAAAAAATCTGAAAATTTGTCCAGACTCAAGGAAAACATTTACCAATGTTCAAATCCAAATAAAAATAATTCCCTATGTGTGCAAAAGCTTAATAAAATATAATAAAAGTAAATTTGTTCAGTAATGGACGCTTCAAACTGCTTTTATTTATTGATGACAAAATGTGCAGTTGAAGTTTCTCTTGTGTTCGGTGGTCCAACGCTTCATAAAGTGCATTCATGAACATCATAATGAAACAGTCCCATTTTGTAATGAATTTACTCTTTGTCATCCATTTATTGCGGGAAAAATAGGAAAATTGACTATAAACAAAATTGAAATTTTCTTTGTCTTTCACTGTAATGGCGATGCAACATTTATTTTTTGATGTTAATTGAATGTTTTCAATATATATATACACACACACACACACACAAAAACACATGAAGTTATAGACGATGAGAGAACAATCAACGAACATATAATGGCAACCTCACTTTCAAGCAATTTTAATTAATAAGCCAGCATGTGCAAAAAAAAACGGAATTTTGAAGAATGAGTGAAAAATGGGCGCCGAACCCATCCATCAATTGCCACCAATAAAAAAGTCAAATGTTCGATGAGTCTGTTTTTATGCAATTCATCGTTTCACACAATAAATTAAGCGATGTTACTGAAAATGTGTTCTATTTTTTTCGTTGTTGTTGTTTTTGTATTCCACAGCATTTGTGTGCACACGATTGCTCAATTTTCGCCTTTTTGTAATTTCATGCGTTTTATTTTTAGTCTTCAGGGCAAAGCTTTTTGTATTAACAAAAATATCGCTTTTTATATGAAAATAATGGAAAATGTGTTTTTTTGTTGGTTGGTTGGTTGTTGTTGTTGTTGTACGAGAAAAATAAAATCGCTGACGATTTTCAGAAATTTGACCTTATTGGATGCAATGCATCTAACGGCGCCTCAAATAAAAATAACCAACTCAATTTCTATCCCTTTTTTGCTGTCGCTTCGATATAGTATGTGTTCATCGAATACTGTTCAAACGAAATCCGCTTTTATTCATATTATGATGGAATTTGCCCATCCAATGAAAATGAGAGATAAAATAAAAAATCCATGGGCAAAATCAAGTTCATAAAAAAATGTATATTTCTGAAACTGAAAATGCGATGCCATAATGGAAAACAGTATTATTTATTTTAAACGATTTTTATGCCAGCGGACATTATGCGAGAGTTTTAAAATGAAAAAAAAATGCGAAGCTCAATGCTCATTAAAAATATTCGAATCTTCATCGAGACAATCAAAATGTAGTAACAATGAATTCAATATCCGAATCATATATTGGAAATTAATTTTTTTTACATTTGAACGTGCTTTTTTTCACATTTATTCATTGTAATTGTGAAAACTAATCCCATTTTTTGCCTGAATATAAAAAGTTATAATTTTGATATATTTGGCCTTTATTACGGCTTCCATACCAATGGCCTATGGGGAATGAGCAGTAATTGTATTAATTCCAAGGGGTTTTTTAAAATAATAAATGATCAAATATGTGAACGCATTTGTATTCACATTCAAGATTGTATTCGAACATGCGCGACTTCTTTCAACTTCCCACGTGTTATTTGAATGCGGAACTCGTGTACTCAAACATAAGTTGCGAGTTCTCTGCTGAATATAAAGATTTTGTGCGAGTTTTCTGCAAATCTTCACGCGTTTTCGGGCAGTTGAGCACTCTTAGGTTCTCAGTATTTTGATCAAAACACACACTATGGATAACTGTGCTGTGATCTTTCGCATTTTTAACCAGCTAACATAAGCAGTGTGCGTTTGTCCAGTGGCCATATCGCACATATTGACGTTTACCAAGTAGTAAAAGATAGTGATGTCAACGAACGAAATTGGACTTTACACGAACATCGCTCCGGATTCAAAAAATGATTATGGACGAAATAAAAAAAAAACACCAAAATGGAACCAAAAACAGTTTGAGAAACTTTTGACCAAAGGTGGCTGATCGCAAACAATGTTCTTGGTTCCTTTTGGCCCAAAATGTTGTTCACAAACGGCTGTTTGCGAACGGCCGTTCGTGAAAAATGTTTTTGGTTCTTTTTGAACCAAAACGTCTTTATCCAATTTTTTTTTTTCGGATTTGGAGCGATGTTCGTGTAAAGTCAAATTTCGTTCGTTGACATCACTAGTAAAAGACCCCTCGATTAATTCAGTGCCAGTTATTGACCTCTTTGCAGTTTGGAATAAATGCTTATAAATATGTCGATGCAATGAAGTGATATTTTTCCGATGAAAATCAAATCATTTGATTGTCAATTGAAACGCCAAATAGCATGCCAATTCAATGGAATGGCTTTTCAGTTTAGTTTCGTCCATTGAAATTGGAATTACATTCATTGAGATACCATAGAAATTCAAAACATGTTCGAGCATTTGATAATAAAACTCTGCCACTGTATTCCACCGTGATGAACATATAACGTTAACATCTGATATTAAATACCATAGAAAGAATTAACTTGATGAATGGAATGGTGTTGAAAAGCGCTTCCTTGATTAATTATAGCGATTGTTTGCCTTTTGTCTTCAAAAAAAAAATGGTCCAGAATCTAAACGGCTTTTTTTTATTCCAATTTCATTTTATGTTATGCAATTCTGGTTGTGGTAAATTATAGGTCGTTATAGTTGAGTGGCCAATACGATGGAATCCAGAGAAATGTTTCGATACTCATTGCCCTATGGTTGTTTGGTGTTAAATGGAACCACCAAAATTATATATCAAAAATAAATGAGTTGAAATTATATTGAGATGGCAATTGAAGAGACGACCATCACAATCACAACGACAAAACCGTATGGTATTCGGTTGGCTGGCTGGCAACAAAGTCATACCGAATCAACCTGGCCATGGCCAAAAATTTAATTCTTTGTTGGTATCATTCAGCATTGGTAATCACCGCAATTTATTTAAATGGCAAGTGAAACGAATACCCATCACGTCATAAAAACTGAGATACAAACACCGAACAGCACAAAACCATTATCGAGTTCACCTTGAATGCGCTTTGACTTTTCCGATGTGTGGGGTTGGGTGTTGGCTGATACAAATGTCCATTCATGACACGAAATTGATGGGAACGTGAACAAGGTGAATGTAATTAGTATTAATGTGATAAAGCCTCTGTTGAAGCACATGAACGCCTTCCAGTCCACCTCACGAAACTTGCTTCCTACTAATAAAATGAGAAAATTCTTCGTAATTTTTTTTTTATTTTAGTTTGGGGCGAACAAAAGGGAAAAAGTCCTTTTTTGATGCCAGACAACATCGAACATCTGCCATTCTACGGTCTGTCATATTTTTTACCGTAATTTTTTTTTATCTCGATTCCATCTTTGTACGATTTGATTTGCTGTGTCAATATATGTAACTTTTTGGGTGAAAGGAAAAACTTTGCATTTTTCTCTCTCTCTCTCTATCTCTCTTTCCCTTTTCTCACTTTTTTCATCCATTTGCTCGTTAGAGTGTGTGTTTGTTTGTTCGTTCAAAGCATAGACACTCAACGACTCAAGTTTTCAGAGATTTTGTGATTAGTTTTTGGTGTGGGCTTATTTGGCGTCGATGTTCACACATGTGCGAGGGATTTGTGACATGTTGTGAGAAATGCCGTTGACACATTTTCATCACCAACTAAAAAAAATATCGAGGACCAAACAACAACAACAACAACAACAACAAAACGACACATCTAAAAACGGAGACAGAAAAGATTTAACCAAAAGTATGAATTTAATATCACACATTTCAACGCCGTGATGCATTTGGCTGTTACCGACCCAGAGTAGAAAATGAACATGAAAACTTTGCCACAGAAAAATCCAAATTCCATCTGTTTTTGTTGGTAACATTTCGATTTTTTTTCTTTTTGGCCCGTGCGGGCGTTTGTTTATGTTTGTTGAGGGTTTCTTTTCGTTTTAATTTCTCATTCATATGCTTTTGCATTCATTTTTTTTTGTCATCACAAAACCATTGATCAAACAAACATTTAAGCTGATTCATCACTGTGTGTCACACATACGCTTGTTTTGCGGTTCACTGTTTCTAAGGGCCGCGCAATTTTCCTCTGAATTCACACGTTGGTGTGACCGGTGTGCTATGTTCAATATCTAATTCGAACCAATTCAATTAAATTTGTGTTTCGACGTACTCATTCTCTTATTTTTTCGATGTGTAAATGATGCAAAAGCGCTAGATTTTACATAATTTTTGAGTTGGATCAAAATTAAAAAAAAAAAAAATGCGAACATTAAATTGACAACCAATGCACCTTGATTTCTATGAAAATTAGATTAAATGATGCCGACATGCAGCAATTCGTATGGAATGAGCTTAAATGAGCGAAATAATGTGATTAACATTTTCTACCTGGAAAACTGGAAAAGTCCTTGTCGTCTTATGTTTATCTTTATCAAGCTGCTTGCACACAACAGCTAATTGATTCCATTTTCATCACTCGAACAAGCACCAGCAAATCGTTGTGCTTTCGCTCGAAATTGACCGATCTCTTTCGCTCTCTCTCTCTCTCTCTCTCTCTCTCTGTGTGTGTGTGGCTGTCTCTATCTTCAAATATACTTACTTCAGCCGCATTATTTTTAGACAGCAGCAGCAGCAGCAAACAAACATAAATCAAATAAGCTATTTAAAATAGCATTCTTATCAAAGTAAATTTATCTCAAGTTGTTATTTCTCTTACGATATTCGGAAGCTTGATGTCAAGTTGTTTTCACATTTGTTGAATAGTTTTTTTGGGGCATATTATTCCACAAATTTGTCGAAATCGGCCATTTTATTTGTATAATAATTCAGTATTTGCAGTGCTTCAATTTCATTGAAACTGCTGAAATTGCGATAACAACAAGAAAATAAAATGAAAGAAGCAAAAAACACACACACAAAATGGATACAACAAAATTTTGGCCAAATATTTAACTTTGTTGCTTTTTGTAAAACGATTTCCTTGCCTGTTTGTTGTGTACTTTTAAATATAAAAGTTGGACGACATACGAAATAAAAAAAAAAGAAGTTCGAGCGGTTTTGCCATTCTTGAAAAATGCCATTTTTTTCATGATTTACAAACGATAATAATGTAAAATCATTGGGCCATTTCGACAACATGCAAATTTCCCCGTAGTGTACACAGCAGTCGATTCGTTTGCATTTTTGTTCAATTCGTTTGGTATGCTGCTGTTTGTGCCTTGTACAAATCGATGTTGAAGAGAGCACACCACTTCACTGGCGGCTACAAGTGAGATTCCAAAAATAAAAATTGAATCGTTGCGTTTTCATATGCTTCATATGATGTAATCATATTTGGTTATTATTGAAGTGAATATCGAAATTGAAATGGCAACACCGATAAGTAGTCTCGCTCTCACTCCGTCATGTGTGTGTTGTGTGTGTACTGGAAACGAAAAGCATATTAAATGTATCCAATTTGGCAACAATTTGTGTCATGTATTGATGTTGTTGCGCTTGAATTTATATGTAATCTTCTTTCAATAAATATAAAATTATATGTCGTTTATTGTATGTGTACTGGGTGTAACTGGGTGGTACGAAATACACGTATGTGCACATAGCGATTGGAATTGTGTGCTACAGGGAAGAGAAAAAACTGTAGATACTCACCCTGCTGATTGTGATTGTTGAATATTTTACACCCGAATCTTCGCTGATTGCTATGAATATAACATACTTATGATGGGCTGATGGGCATTTTTGGTTATGTGCGAGCATTCACTACCCATCTCACACACATTTCTCTCTTTCTCTCTCTCATATACAAACCGTGCACTGCTGCGTGCTTGCCATGGGCCTTACATACTTATATAACGTCAACAGCAAACATTCAACATCATCAATTCAAACGTAAAATACATTTTTTCTGATTCAATCAAACGGTACATCTCATTCCAATGATGCCTTGTATTTACCTTGAAAAGTTCAAATATAGAGAAGTTGTCCTTTTCCGATGCTCAACGCTGTCTCACACTTGGTCCTCCCGCCCCGCCCCCCGCGCACGGTTCGCCAGTCAACGGATGTTTTCGAATTGAAACATTTTTTTGGTCTTGTTGCGACATGTACTTTTCACCATGTCTATGCCAATCGTCAACGTTTCGATAGCTACAAACGAATTGAATTTTTCTTTCATCATTCGATTGTGTGCAAATGCCTGAAAGGAAGTCTTGCTTTGAGAAATGAAAATAGGGTAAAATCAAAGGCAACAACGACTACCAACAACAGTAACAACGACAAAACACACAGAGACAGAGACGGAGACACACACACATCACCTAAATAGATATGCTGACTATTGCGAATACCATCTCAAAAAAAGTAGTCGCAAAAAAAGAGCAAGCAACACATTATTTGCAATAATATACATAAACCGTATGAATACTTATATATGGCTTGAAATAGCCTGAATATTTTGTTTGAATCGGAAAAAGAAAATTTGGGAATTTTCCCTTCGATTGGATATCGTGACGGTGAGCTTTCGTTGAATGCACAGCACCTAACAACATTCGAAATTTGTTTGACAAAAGGTTCTATTGACCGTCTTCTTTTTTACCTTTCTTATTCATTCCATTTGCTTTGCTTTGCTTTGCATTGCTTTATTGAATTTTTTTTTTTTAAACCTACGCGTGCACCGTGTTCATTTTCAACAGTGTGACGACATACGCAAATACAAAAATTCAAGTGCTAACGATGAGTGGCATCCCAAATATCTAAATTGAATTCCATTTGGTATTATTTTGGTTTGACTGTGTGCTTTTTCTCATCATTTTCACCGAATTTTCAAATGTAATGGGTTTCTTTCGTTGGTGTGCTCAATGTTGTTGTTTTTTTTTTTCTTTCGGTGGAAAACATTTAACTCGTTCGCGTTTTGTGCACACTTTTTGTAATCACGATAAGATAAACGTCCAAATCGATATTCACACGAAATCAAGAAAATCGCTCAATGTCTGTTTGCGTGACGCTCTGCTGCGAGACAGAAAATCCATCGCATTTTTTTTTTGTTTTGTTTTTTTTTGTGAACGCAAAAAGTGCGAATGTGAACTTCTAACGTGAGGTTTGCATACGCGCCAAACACACACAGACAAAAATTGCCGTTGCATATTATGCTGGATGTACGATTTAAAAGATTTCAGATTAGAGGTGGCGTGACATCGTAATGAAAATGCAAAGAGTGGCAATTCATTGCATTTGATGTCATTAAGTGTGGCTCATGTTGCTCACGTGCGATGGGCCTCGTTTTAAAAACGATTGAAATCTCGTTACATGATACGAGAAGTGTGCACGAGTGATTATCTGTCTAGTCTATCAGTGCGACGTCGCAACTGACTAAAGCAGTGAAAACAAAACAAAAATTAACGATACTCGCATTTTTTGTTGTTGTCTGAATATCTCAAGAAAATCTTTTGTCATTGGACCGATTTTTGCTTGGTGATATGAAAAGCAGGTATTCGTAGCAGTGTTCTATTGTTACTGGATCTTTTCGCTCTCCCCCCTCTCTCTCTGCCTCTCTCTCTCTCTCGTTTTCTCCGTCTCTCGCACATTCAGTCATTTGAATGCCTTCGCTTTCATATATTTACCATCCTCTCTGTGTCTCCTCTCTATACATGAATCCATTTGAAGATTCAATTCCATTGATTTTTTTTTATTATTTCATCTCGTTTCAACATAATTCTCTCTCAATGATGCTTTGTATGCATACAAATTGTTTGTGAACGGATGAAAAATTCGCATAAAAATCCAACAACAATAACAATAAAACGGATTCAGCTCACCGCTTGAATTCATATTCAATTTAAATGGAAATATTAATATGCAAAAATCAAAATTGAAAGAAAGAGAGAGAGAGAGAGAGAGAGAGAGAGATAGAGAGAAAGGGGGAGAGAAGATACGATCAAACGAGCGTATGACAACAACAAACAATGAAACGGTGTATGCAAAATCGGAGCATCCAGGCAAAATGAATTAATATGTGCGCGTGCACATTAAATTGAATCTATCGAAACGCGATACGGTATTGAACATCGAAGAACGATGGCCACCATCATTGGTCACTGTGTTTGTGCTCCACTTCGATAGATGAACATTTGGGTACTAGTACGGGAGTCAAAACAACATTCAGACTAGGACTATGATATTTATTTGAGAAATTGTGTTTATGTGTAAATTTCAATCTTAAATGTCGTTTCGAATGGCCCAACTGCAAGTGCTTAGGTGCTTTCAACCAGTTACAAAATGCCTAGATGCCCACATGTAGCTTCGTTGAGTAACCACCGGAAAACATTTGGCCAATAGTTTTATTCGCATTTTGTGTATTTGAACAAAGGATATTTCAACGCATCATCGATATCGAAAATGCTGCATTTTGTTGTAACGTTCCAAAAATTCGTGCACATAACAATTTTATCCACTGTTTTTCTCTCTCGATCGGTTTATTCATGATCCACAATTAGATGGTTGCAACGGTTTGAAAAAGCCCAAATATAGAATGTAATAAGCGGTTAAATGCATCCGATTAAAATATCGAAATGTAATACGGTCTTTTGAAATGATTTTATTCCGTGCGATTGACGAATTTACAACATCGGAAAAAAATGTTGTATAATCAAATTGAAATTACGTCATGATCTTTTTAATGCAATGCAACACACGCACACATCATCAACTCTTTCCAATCATTTTCCACACTCACAATGTAATAATCTTCCGTATCGAATTTACCGTGCGACCGAAAAATGAGTACGTATTTATAAGGATTTTGACGATGCCAATTTTATAATATAAATATTTCGAAAATATTTTTGTCTTACAAAAACACACACAGACACACACACACACACACACACACACACACAGAGAGAGAGAGGGAGAGAGAGAGAGAGAGAGAGAGAGATGAACATTCTGTTAAACATGGCGGGATGTTGGGGACGTAAGCAAGAAAAATGATAAGAATTCAATGATAAATTACAGTAATTTACTCATCCAGTTGAAAATAGTATATCCGGCTGCAGTTGCTAACGGCACTCAATGATCCAATTGGCATGAGTTGTCATGATTTTAATGAATAAAATCCGTGGCGCATTTGCGTTCGCTGTTGCTTTTCAGCACCCGCTCGCTCTCTCGCTGTTTCTCTCTCTTCCTCTCGTTTAGCCACCCGTTTGTAAAATGGAGATTCACACCGAATATCTGACATCGTAGTCATCGTCACCCGTTAAAACGACGATGCAATATTGTGGGGCCAATCCATTAGTCCTGTTTACCTTAGTGTAATTAAATTATGCTTCGTTAATTTGTGTGTTGGACGTTTTTTTGAGCGAAATAATAAACAGAATCGCTTAAGTCAATTGAGCATATTTTCGTATAAAATGTTATTATGTGCGATTTGTTGTCAGTAACATTCCATTGAAATGAAATTATGTGTACTACTCTGAACGCACTAGCCCTGGTGTGTGTGTGCTTGATGCGAATTCAGTGGGCCCCAAATTGACCGAAAATTTTCTAATTTATCGACAAAACAGTGGGTCCCGTTATTGTTTCCGTTGTTCGATACGCTGAATCTTTTCGCATCGATTGAATTATATTTTCGGGTGCCGTGCACCATTTTCAAAAACCGTCAAAATGTTAATTTATGCATACGTTATACATAAATCAAATTTTATACCATTTAATCACATTTACTCTTCATTATCGTACCCGAACCTAGTGTCCATTGAAAATAGCTACCTTGTGTGGTGGATTTGACGCTTTTATACAAAAAAATGACACTTTCTTCTGGCGTTGATTTTGCCATTTTCTTTCGTCTTCTTTTTTTCAGAACTGGGGGATTAAAAGCGTCAAAACCTAGGGGGAAATGACTATTTGTCCATTTACAAATATGCGATGCATTTGTGATAATTTGCCACGTATTTGCAATTGTATTTGCATAGTATCATCTATAGCTGTACACGCATACACACAAAGAGTTCATACACGCTGTCAGTGTGGGCGCTCACACCTATGAATCCTATTCAAATGCTTGCAAATATTTGTGACAATCATTTTCCCCTAGGTTCAAACATAATTTCAACGTTGCTTGGTCCAATTTGGTTGCTGTCTGAAACAGCATTTGATCGGACGCCCAACAAATGACTGTTTAGAATATAACATAAATCACATTTACTTTCACAATGCTGTTCTCTCTCTCTCTCTCTCTCTCTCTCTCTCTCTGTGTGTGTGTGTGTGTGTGTGTGTTTTTTTTTAATATTCAATTGCCTCCGGTTTTTCCTTTATTTAGTCATTGAAAATGTTACGTGTTTGAATAGAATTTATAAAATGCGGGATGACTGTTAACGAAATAGAAATTCCAATTATGAGTTTGTATTTTTGTTTTTTTTGAATTTTATTTTGTTTGGAATGTTGCATTCGATGAACATCAATCGATACAAAATATATGAAACTGCACGAAAAAAAACTTCGCAAACAATTTTAAATGATGAACATTCCGAGGGTGAAAGAACAACAAGGATAGAGAGACACAGCCAAACGAGTAGCAGCCCTGCAAAATATATATATAATACTATTTATATACGAAGTTGAGAAAATCAAGATAAATTACAACGCAAATCCATTAATTCCCATTTGAGTTGGAAATCGATTTTTAAATCAACATTTTTCGTTGGACATGTCGTGCTGATGCCGACGAATCTCTGTGCGATACATGTCTAAAACGTACCAAATCACGCGTTACGTGAACAAAAATTCAATGTTTATTTTAATCTGTGATGTCGGCCCAATCGTAGTCAATGTCGTTTGAGTTCAGGCTTTCGTTTCGAATCACCGCATAATCTAGCATGTATCAGTATTGCTTCGGCCAATATAATTGAGATAGGACGCGCGCGCGGCCTGGATGAAGAGACACGATAGAGAGAGAGAGAGAGCGAGAGAGAGAGAGAGGAAGAGAGCGAATGCGAGGGCAAATCGAGCGTTCAGCCAAACAAACATCATTTTATCGTGTGTCCCACTTATGGGATCGAGTGTTCTACATTTCTTCGTTGTGCACTGAATCATACAAACATTTTGCTATCCTGCTGATTTGTAGCTGATGTTGTTACTGATGCGAAACGCTCAATGTTGACCGTCATCATTGTCATGAAACAGACAAATCAATTCAATGAAAATCACATATATACATTCTCAACCAACCGCACTCTCTGTCGCACTCTATTTATCTGTCTCTTTCCCACTAACACGCACTCTGTCTATACGTTTCATTGCCTCAGTCAATAGACCTATAAATTTTGTGTTTTGTTTTTAACGCATTAAGCGTGCCACTGAGCAAATACCTATATAAGCGTTAAAATCACTCTTCATCCTGAAAATAGGCTCATTGAAATGCGAGACCTTTCGATACCAAGGCTCGTTGGGGTGTGAACCATATTCGATTGTTGTCCACACCATACCGATCACGTAATCACTGCGGCTATCTCTCTTTTTACTTGTTTAATCATAATGCATGATGACATTGATATTTACTAGATCCATTAGAATCACGCCATTTGTTGAATGGGAGAGCTGCATTTTCAATGTTTATTTCAACATGATCCGAAAAATCCACCCACTTATTTTCATAATGTGAACTGATCGGGTGGCACAATTCTTGTTAACATGGAAAATTTCATTTGAAATTTTCGACAAATTACCTAAAATCAAATCATTTCAACACCATTTCAAATCGATTTGACAATATGATGGGAATTCATATGAACAACTGAGATAAATTCGTGGAATGGCGGCAGAAGATAGAGTGTCTCGGCGTGCCTTGACGTGTATTGACGCCAAACGCCTCTTTGACAATATTTGTCGAATGTGAAAAGTTTTGAATTTGGCATAAACCACAAAATAACAACAACAAAAAGTAAATAATCAAAAATATCCTCATTGAAGTCGGCCGCCTCATCAATAATATGAACTCAATATTTTGCTCATCTTGCAAAAATGCCAAGACCATGGAAAATGTGGTGATTTTCAATCTAAACAAACAAAAAAAAACAAGAATATGAAACAAGTGTTCTTCTAATGGAAAATTGACAAATAAAAATTGCGATAGACAAACTCAATCAGGTTTCAGTGGAACAACAAACTCTAGACTAGATAGCTAATTTTTTTTTATCGAAATTTATCGGTGTATATATTGTAAGTCGAGCCATTTCAAGGCACATAAAAAAAAGGTCATAAAAATGTTTTTCAATTCCGTCAAATGTGATTTGAAACGTCTGGCATCGAAAAATTGACGGAAGATAACAACAAAACAACTACAAAACATAGAAATCAGCCCAAGTGAATTCAAACGCGAAAAGTTTTTCCAAGTTAAAAATGAACAAATGAGACACATTCAAACTTGAAATATAAATTACATGCGCTGGTTTCGTACACTTGTAAAAGTAGTTTTGCTTTCCAGCGATGTTTCGGTGCCGCGAAGCTTCATGTTCTCAAAAAAAAAAAAAAAAAATGTGAATAAACCAACAAAAATAGACTGGTTTTTTGCTGGAGTGAGTGTGTGTGTGTGTCAACAATCATGGATGGTTCCAAAGGATCCGGGAAATCGTATTTATTTATCATTTTTTTGTAAAGTTGTCAGTCGTTTATGTATTGCTTCACATGACAAATTATCGAAATACGTCAACATGAATGCATACGAAAAAAAAGGCGAAGGAGAAAGTGAACTTATCAAATAAATCGAATAGAGATGACTTACAAAAAAAAAAAAAAAATAGAAAAATATGTTAGCTTTTCGAGATACAGAGCAACAAAAAGTGCACGTGAATTTTTATTCGATGCATTCGCCATCACAATGCTTGAATGATGTTTTATATGAGAGCGCACTTGTACGGGTGTAACTGAATTTACTTAAAATTCTCTTTCTTGATTTCACAACATTTCATTTTGATCCATCTGCTTCGTTTTTTTTTAGGTTGGTTGGTGCTCTAGTTCCTTTTGTCATGAAGCATTGTATTTATTACCGCCAAAATAGATTTCAATCACAAAGAAATAGAAACAGAGAGATAGATAGATAGATAGATGGAGGGAAAAGGGAAAGAGGGGGCTGGGGGGAGGCGTGGAAGCTTTGGGATAGAGAATACTAGAGTAATTGTATAATTTTTCAATTTTGTTTTGTCGTATTTACTGGTATTGGATTCCGTCTCTTGCTTTCCATTCTGTCGAATAGCGACAATAGAGCGTAAAATCTTTAGTCTTCAATTCGTCAGTGGAACATGCTTTTAGTTCTTTTCTTCTTCCTTTCTCTTTCTCTTTCTCTTTCTCTCTCTCTCTCTCTCTCTCTCTCTCTTTCTCTTTCTATTCGATTTTTTTCCTGTTTACTTTGACGATAGTCGGGGCTGACTGTGGAAAAAGTAGAGAAAAATCGTGTAATAGAAAATATGATGCTATTGTTATTGTCGTCATTATCATCGTCGTCGTCATGTGTATTGTATTATATTTCCACTAAACAAGAACACAACAACAACAAAAACAAGCTGAAACGAACCATGGAGAGTGAGAAAAGGAATCGTTCATGGCAAATAAGATGAGAAGAGCACAAAATTGCTAAAAATATCCCCCGCCGTCAAAATGGAACACACACGATACGGATCTATTCAGTGTACAGCAAGATGGTGACAATGTGCGACACATGCATCTGATAGATCTTCATTTACTCGAACACTCGCATCACACATACACTGTAAAAAAATTGATTTAACAAAAAAATTGTCCATCCAAAATTTCAATTTCAAACTTTATTTTGAACTGCGTAGTTCTAAGAGTGGAAATATACCGTTTAAAATTTGCAAATTTAAATATTAAATTAAATTTAAAAAAAAAATTAATCATATTTTCGACAGTGTATGTGTTTACTTGTTCAATGGCAACATAGTCACTCTCACACTTTCATCAGCTAACACATACCTTGATATGCACGAGCAACATCAACAATAGCAGCAGCAGCAGCAGCAGCAGCATCAACACACCGAACTGCCAAACAATAAAGAGAAAATTGTGTTCGCATATTTATGTTGCATGCTTTGTATGGACGCGCGCCAAGCACTGCGCGACAAACAGACATGGCATTTGCTGTTATCCGATGTGATACTGTCACAAATACAATGGATTTTTGCCGAGCCACCACATACTCGTATTTATCAATGACAAGCGAATCCAACAGCACACAATGGGCACCACGACGACGACGACGAAAACAAAACATGCCTCGGCAATACATACCCGTGTGCAAAACTACACAGCAAATGAACAATCAAACACATGCCTGCCCAACCAATGGCAAAATCATCGAAAGACACATATTTTTAGTTTGGGATCACATAACTATTGACGGTAGCTGGGTAACTTTCTGGTTTTATGTGCCGGTGAAAACAATATAACGCCCAAGATTCAACCAAACTAGGGTGTTAAGAATCTCATCTTTCTAGTGCTCGATCAAAGCGCATATTCTTTTTCGTCATTATTTTTGTTGTTGTTGTTGCTGTTTTTGCCTAAGCCATCCGGATTCTATGAGCTTGTGCTTGAATTAAGCGCATCTTTGAATTGGCTGCTTTGAACTGCACAACTATGTGTCATCATTTTTTCTTCTTCGTTAAATCGAGAATTACGAAGTGAACTGATAGCGATGCCAATGATATTGTTTTATGTGCCATTTTAAACAATACTCAAACACTGTCTACATCGTAACATTCCGCCGCATTTCACATACTGCTGCACCGTAGCGTACATCGTACTTGTTGGTAGTCTAGTAGATGACACATCAAAATGCAGGTACAAACCAATTTTTTTTATTGAAGATACAAAAAAAAACAAACGCCGCACACACACAAACCTCGAATGGATTCAAAGAAAATATTTTATGTGAAAATGTGGCTGTATTGAAGCGTTTTAAAATCGATACATTTGTTTTGCCAGAACTGTTGTTCCAAGCAGCTACTTAGCTTTATCAAAAGCCATCATGATCAAGACAAAATCCCCACCAAGGCATCGACAACACTTTGATTTAAGAGTTGATACCAGACATCGTCCGTAGATGGCGCAATATGGGGAGACGCTTTGCCGGTTTTTTTTATAGCATCACAAAAGGCACTTGTGGTCATATTTTATGTGAAGAGTTCAACATTGAATTCTATTTTGAATATTGTCTCAAGACGCTTCGGTCGTCAAGACTCAATCATGACCCTTTACATTACAAAAATTCAATTGAAATGTGCTATTTAACTAAGTGGTCATCAGTCTAACAACAAATTGCATCTTCGACTCGATCATTTATATATTTTTTTTTTATTTCGACGTTTTTTTTTTCTTCATATTTTCAAGTGGAGAAACGGTTGAAAATCTCATCGAGCATTTTGTTGACCCTTTTTATGTTTCATAAAAATTTTCTGCTAGTAAAAAGATCATGAACATCAAGTTTGAATGGCATGTCAAATGAGGAGTTGATGGTGAAGGCATATACCTCTTGACCTTCAATTATGTGATAACCGGACACCCAAACGAAAAGAAAAACGCGTTCATATTAAAATACGAGTTTTACATTCAAACTGATGATATACCACTTGATGGGCTCATAGGCTCCAATTTGCCGATTTTTGAATATATTTTTTTCGTCTGGCTGAAATAAATTTTCGTTTCTTCATGCTTATGATTTCATTTCCATGCACTTCAAATGAACGCGCGCTCACGCGCACGCTTGCTCGAGCATACACAAGAACAGAGCACGAGTTACCATAAAAGACGTTGATGTTCTATTCGGTGTTTGTGTCTGGTTCAGTGTTCAATGAAACAAATTGCTTTTTTTTCGGGCATACTTTTCACCACCTCAGACGATGTTCGTGTCAACATATGTGCGCGTACATCTTTCGAGTATCGTGAAAATGTCTGGCATTGAACGAAGCACTGCGAAGCATCTTGATTTGAGCAACAACAACAACAACAACAAATGATATACATCCGAAGAAGATGAAAAGAAGTAGCTAGCAAAATCACACCTGAACAAATTTTCATCGACAAAAATGATGGAACGCGAAATTGCTGGAAAATTCACTTGAAAAGCCATCATTAGCAGTATTTGACAGAGAGATAAATTTTTACCGAACAAGTAAAAGCGCACGAAAGGCGACGCAATCGAAATGAATGTAAGTGTGTGTGTGTGTGTTCATGTGCTGGGCAATAATCAATGTGAGAATGTTCTCGTGCTCAATTCGAATGGGATATTGCTAACCGAAGCCAAATCAACAAAGCAAACGATTGCAGAAAATACGCGTTCTCTCGTTACAACGAAGCTTAACCCAGAAATAAATCAATATGTAAGTGAGACAGCAGGATTTACGACGAACATTGGCGAAGTAAACAATTTTATGTTTTTTTTTTTTTGGTTTCAGTTTTGATTTATATACACAAGTCAAGAGAAGAATATTTTCAAGTGTGCTGTGATTATGGCATTCACTGGAAATAGACATATATATATATATATATATATATATATATGCAATTCTAATGTTCATCTATTTTATATCTTGAGTCATGTAGCGAACTGGGCAACATCAGTTCCATTTTTCGAAAGCAAATACACAACTTCAGATTGGTACATACAGAACCCTTGAACATTTGTGTCACAAAAAGTGGACATAAAGTGAAAAGCAGTTTATCATACGTTATGGTTCATCAAGTTCAATGCGCTTCCGAATGCATTCCGATGGCATTTTCGTTAACAATTTCATGTGTTGTTGCCAGTGCCGAATGAAGACACAATGTTTTGCAAAATATATCTTAAAAATGGTGAAGACAACGACCCAAAGCCACCGCGTAATTAATCAAGTGTTCAACCATCCATGAGGGGGAAGGGAAGGGGGATGAGTGGGTCTTGTTTATTCGCGAAGCTAATTAAAGATTTGATTAAAACGGTGTAGTACAAAAACAAAATGCTTGCTTATCGACTTCAAACTGAAGCTGATTATTTTTGAACATCAAAATGCGAATAAAAACAATTGTGATTTGTTATTTCATGGTTCGACTGGTTTTTTTTCTCTCGTTTTTATGAGGCTTATAACTCAATCAATTTGTCGATCACAATCAATTCATCAATTTCGAACGATTCCGTTCAATGTTTTTCATATACATCGTTTTTATTTCATAGCCTGAGAATTTATCGGATTGTAAATCCTACTAAAACAAGCGAAATGAAACTCAATATGCAATTACGGTTTTGTTGATTGAAAAAAAAACAAAATAGAAATTGTTTCGATGGCGACAGAAAATTGTCTTGAGATTGCTGGCTTAACTGCAAAAATATATATCGACTAAAAGTTACTTTGAAATTTTTTTAGTTCGCGACATGAATTGAAAGAACTGAAGCTTTTATAAAAATTAATCGAAATAAAACGATTTTTCACTTCCTCGCATACAGAATTTAAATGTATCGATTAAAATGGACACATATTACTTTTCTAGCTATAGTCAAGGCTTCGGAGCTTGATGTGATGCAGCTCACAATGTATATGGTTAATATACAGATGCCGCTCTTTTCCTGTCCACCATTTTCAATACAATCGCATGCATTTGAACCGCATCTCTTCAGGTAACTGACATCAGGCTGCAGATCTTTTTAGCCATATACCTCAGCAGCAGCAGCAGCAGCAGCATATATTGTCTGGTCTTCAATCATCAAAAAGCGTTTGTTGGATGAAATACTTTTGAATTACTGCATCGCCCGCTAGATTCCCCCTCGTGTGCAATGAATCTTATAAATGCAGAAAATTGAGTTGAAATCTATATAATTTTCCATTTTTGATTTGATGCAATTTTGTATCAAATTTCATCATTTGAAATCATCGACGAATAGATAGAAATAAAAAGCGAGATGCTAGCAATCGCTTGCATCATCTATTTACACGGAGAGCTCTATGCTCTCCGACTCTGTCTCGTGGGCAGCATCAACGTGATTAAACAAGTGAAGCAAGAATCAAATCGGGCCATCGTAATAACTGTAATGATTTTATGTATTTCCACAGCCAAACCAATCTAGCATTTGACCATAGCGCCAGCGATTATTTTCTTGTTCCGTAACTCTTTTCCTCTCTCCTCTCTCTGTTTGCCATTTCGCTGTTGATTTTCGTCCAGCTTTCAATTCGATTTGATGTGCAATGCAATTTAGATTTCACTTCATCTCACTCCATTTCATTCGGTTTCTTTCTTTCTTTCTTTCTTTCTTTCTCTCTCTCTCTCTCTCTCTCTCTCTCTCTCTACCGTTCATTAGCCGGCATGATATTACTCGTGCACTCTTCACGTGAATGCCTCATGTAATATCCATTTTCGATTTGCGGCAACGTTATAAGTGATCATCATTTGTGGTTTGCAATCGCATGTTCCTTTTACCAGTTTTTTTTTTTCATATCGGTTATGGCTTATTGCCTGCCGGAAAACTGTGCGGCAATCTTTTTTTCAGTTTTTTTTTTACTTCGTGTTGCTGTTCATTGCTTCCATTAATAAATAATATAATGGAATGATGACGATGAACGTCGATTGGAAATGGTTGCTGGATATGGTGGCAGTAACTCGTTTTCCCATGTATTCCGTGTATGTGATGTAATGTTTGCTTGTGAGAAATAAAAAATTCGATTTCAAATTGAGCTTGTACACCATTTTTTTGTTGTTGTTTGTTGTCGCTGCAGAATACCATTTCTTTTTCCCGTTCAAATGATTTTCGAATTTCAATTCGATACAACCCAAATGGGCTGCCATGCCATACGATGAACGACCATAAAATCACCATGGATAACGATCCATATATGATAAACGCCTTTTTTCTCTCTCTTTGATTTAATGAAATGTAATTCGAACACACACCAGTTTGATTGGCCGATTCGAAATGAAATGCATCGGTTACAACTAACTGCAGCAAATCTAAAATTAACATTATATTTGCGATGTTCAACATTGATTGCGATTAATCACAACCATCACATATTTTATCTGACCGACAGCTTCACTGAACATTTTTATTTTTAAACATACCGCAAAATGTGATCCACACACCCATTGATCAATGCATTTTTTCCGATAGATTTCAATTTTCATCGTTTTTTTTTCCTTTTCCATTAACACTTTGTCTGATTTTAAGTTTGAACTCTGATTCAAGTGAATTGAACAAAAAATTCACATGTGAACAAAGAATAAGCTTTTCAGAGGTGCATACCTGTTCACTGTATGTGCCCAATGTATGGCGTTTGACAAAAGAATGTTCCACATCCTTAGATTTTCTTAGAGTCCTAGAGAGTCAGTTCATTCATATACTTCTTTCATGTATTTTTTATAACCGTATCGTCAATATAGTGAGCATTTCGCACAAGTATAGATGCCTTCGAGACTGAAGCATGTTTATTTGAATCCAAATAATGCACATTGAATTGAGTGTAAATGCTCACTCCGCTCTTTCAATGTATTTTCAAGTGCCATGAAATAAATGAAAATAAAACAGTTTTTTCATGTTTTATATTTTCGTTTTGATAAAGTCCCGGACTGTAGTTCGTATATGTGCGGACCTCAGTTCGATTGGTCATCCGGACTCGAGTTCGCCGGACCGTAGTTCGTGAGGCCTTGATTTGGAACATTTGTCTTATTTAATAACCTTATAAAATAATTAGTATAAAATGATATACAAATAGTATTTACAAAAATATATACTTAAATACTTGATTTCTTAATTCACTTCCTTTGTTTTATCACATTTATGTGCCATTGGTATTTGGCAGCTTCTAATCATGCATTCATATTAAATCCACAGGGATAGCGGAACTAACAATAACATTTCTAACCGAATATCGTTGGTTTAATCCATTGCTATTGAATCAGTGTAATTGAGTGTAATACTACCACGAAAAATACTACATGGACTGTGATAAATCATGGATGAATCAAAATCAAAACATTGGGCAACTAACTCCTTTTATTAACTGAATTTTTGGTGTTTGAATTAACACCATTTCTACAATGTTTAATTTTAGAGAGCGCAAAGTTAACATTTTCACTAATTCATGTAAACTGATTTTTAGATATGTGTAGAGACTGTTGAAATGAATGATTTCCGTTCGTAGTCGTTCGTCGTTCGCTTGTGTACAAACTCAAAAATTCAACCGCTAATATGTTACGATAATTTATTTGTTTCAGATGATGTAATGTACAACATGGAAATTGATCGATAAGAATACAATTCGGTCGTGATTGTTACTTTTGCTACAAAATGAAATGTATTTGAAAGAGAGTCGAGTGAGGTTTTGACTCATGAAAGTATTTGTGTTTTGTCAACTTTAATGATTATTACAATTTAGACGTTTGAGAACTAGCGGATTATCATAGGTTTCTTTGGTTCTTTCTGATAGCTTCATGGGATCAAATTCAAATTTTAGCTGATCATACTGTAGATCTGGAAGGCTCTCATAGATGTGAGTATCGTATGAAGTGTTGTCTTCCGGCTCTTGATTACCGACTTCGTACTCTGGGTTCTCTACAATTACTCTAGTTACTGTTGGTTTTTGGTCCTTTTTGAAAAATTTCTTCTGATAAATTAACGAAACAAATACAACTAATATAATGATGGCGATTGGAACTAAATACAATAAGAAAATTGAAAAATTTGTGTTATTTGTTATCATACTTCGATTGTTGCGATTACAATCGGCATCATCTTTCTGGTCCGATAAACCAGTGATATAAGAACTTGGAAATTCCGAAATAATATTCAAAATATGTTCAGCAGAAAGACAATTTCTCAAAATGTTCAACGATTCAAGAGCTGGAAAACCTTGACGACTAATTTTAGCAATTTTTAACAATTCATTATCACTTAAATCAATAGATCTTATCTTACTTGGCATCAATTGAGAAATTTATTTCCCGTAACTTGTTGATTGAGAGATCCAAATGCCTAATTTTATTTAGATATTGCAATGCGTTAACGTTAAAATGTAGCAAGCTTGTGTTTTGCAAACATAAATATTTTAAATTCGTCAATGGTTTGAACAGGTCAGCATTTAGATTATCTGCTAAATTATGAGAAAGATCTAAATCTCTTAAGTCTCCTCCTAAGTGCTGAATTACTTGCGAAATATTTTTGATGTTACAGTTAAATGCACGGAAGGATTCGAGCTGTTTCAAAGTAGACGATAAAAGTGTAAAATTCACATGTTTGAGATTATTATGCGAAATATCGAGATATTTCAGGTTCTTCAGTTTTTTGAATGGATTAAAATTGGAAATGAATAGACTCGTATCGTTAAAGCATAAACGAGACAAAATTACTTGATGATCAAATGTAGATTCATTAAATTTTCCAATATAATTTCCAGATAGATCAATTATTTCACAATTTGGTAAATGTTGAATTATCTCTGCAGTATTTTCAAGTTGATTATTTCCAGCATAGATATATCTCGAATGTGTAAAATTACTCAATGCCGCGCCATCCAAATGTTTAAAATTATTCCATTGAATATTAAGCCATTTCAACGATTTACTTTTAATTACGGTGAAATCAAAATCCACCAGTTTTGCATCAACAAGAGTCAAACTCTCTAAATTGGTGAACATTTGAAACGAGCTTTTGTTTAGCTTACCAACGGAGTTGCCCGACAAGGATAGACTTTCAAGCGATGAGCTAAGGTATTGCAACATTTCTGGTACATCGTCAACTTGACTTGAACCGAAATGAAAGTCCCGTATGTTGTTGAAGCTTTGCTGATTGCAATGTATTTCGTAATCTTTTTCTGATACAGAAAGAATGCCCTCGTATTTGGTATTTGGAACGATTTTAAAGTGATAATCATGGCAAGATATCCTGAAATCTATGACATTTCCCCATGATATAAACACCGAAACTCCATTCGCTACTGGGCTCTCATGACAATTGAAAATGGAAATTGGATTGTTTTCTACATGCAGAGAAACATTCAGTCCATTTTGGAAGTGAATTTCGTGAGATTTGGTCATACTGTTGTAACTCAAATCCACATACTGCAGGCTGTTTAAGTCCACAAAGGCGTCCGCATCGATGGAAGAAATGTTATTATTCGACAGATTGATTCTCACCAAATCAGTAAGTCCTTTGAATAATTCCTTTACAATTGTCTCCAGGTGATTTCGACTCAAATCCACATACTGCAGGCTGCTTAAGTCAAAAAATGCTTTCGGATCGATGTTAATAATGTTGTTATTTGACAGATTAAAATTCACCAAATTAGGTTGATCGTAAAAGTACGCTCTTATTGTCTGCAGACGATTATGGGACAAATCCACTTCTTTCATGTCGCTGCCAAAAAACGGCCACGGGATTTCCGTTAGTTCGTTGTGAGACATAGTTAGTTTATCGTGTCGTTTGTTCACATAACTAGTCAAATTGAATGATTTTAGGTTGAACCTCGAATATGAAATATCGATGGCACGTAAGTTTTCTGCTATTTCAATCGTTTCCAAAATAAATTTAATATCACATCCGTCATATTTTAATTGTGAAATCACAGATAATAGATCATTTGCTGGCGACGTTGACCAATTCGAATGCAAGTTTTCCGATGCTGAGCAACTTTTCGGTTCACTTCTATTGAAATGATCACAATAGAATTCCAAGGTCCGTGATGTATCATCGTGCAGAATACACGGCGGAACATAGACTGAATCACATGCTACAGAGAACAGTATAACACTGATCAAAATTTTCATGTTGGCGAATAAATTAATTGAAATTTCACAATTGTGCGGTCACTTCAACAGTTCTTTCACAACTGAACAACATATTGTGTTCCACTTCAATTTATAGCTACCCTTGTGAAAAAAAAAACGATTACCAGCCAGTCGACTGTAAGACGACTATAGTCGATTGATTTGGGACAATAGACGTCTGGAACCGATTTTTATGTACTTTAGACATAGGTTCTCACCAGGGGTCCGAGGGGTCCAATTAGGTCCCCCCCCCGGCGATCGTTACCCCTCTAAGGTTTACACTAGATAGAATGGGTTTTGAAACGGCTTTACAGTCGATAGAATGGATTTGAAAATCACCACCCCCGGTCATCACTTTTATTTTGGAGGAATCAAAAACCCCTTTTCAATTTTTTTTTGAGCTGAGGACCTTTTTTTAAGTCCTTCAACTTTTTCTGAGACCAGTTTAAACTAGATAGAATCGATTTTCAAAAGTGATGACCTTTTTCTTTAGGTCTTCAACTTTTTCTCGGACTCGGTTTACACTAGATAAAATTTCGAACCTATGACTTTAGACGTTTTCAGTTGATTGCCAATCGTTTTCAATCGATACCCAGTCGTTTTTTGTCCCAATTTATCCGTTTGCCTGTCTGTTCAATTGTTTTATTTTCACAAGGGTAAATCTCTCTTTTGCTACTTATGCTTGTGTTTATCAGAAAAGCTGTTGATCATTTCAATTTCGGACAACTTCCAAAGTACGTTATATTTAAAAGAGTGCGGTGTATTGCAGTACACTGAAACAAAATTGGCAGGGTTTCCAAAATATAGAAATTATTCCTTCGGAGAAATAAAATATTATCTCCCAAATTTACTGAGTAATTTTTGATATGAATAACCATGTGTCATTCAGTTTCGTACAGAAATAAATAAGATAAATTATCAAATGATTCAGTCTTTATTCTAGTTTATTACAAGTGTTGTGATATCAAACGGAAATAAAAAGTGTTTGTTCGGTGCTCAGTAGCCATGTGTGATTCAGTTTATTATCCGCCGTGTATTTTACGTGATAACACATTACACACATTTTTGACACTGTGATAAGAATATAATGTTGGCTCTCTTTAATTTGCTGTACAAATTCAAATTAAATACACACAGCTGAATTTTTGACAGTTGACGTACTGAATCCATACAAATTACGGGAACGGTTGATTCCAGTACAATATGTATAGTCAAATCGGCCGATTTGTATGCGAATACACACAAACGCATAGCAACGATTGTATTCGATAGATTCAACAGTTAATATACATTGATCAAAACGAGTTTTGTTTAAGAATGCATGGTTCATGTTTATGATGTTTGAATGACATAATTTGGTTTTGGGGAAAATACGTAAATAAAAGCCGCAATTTGAAAAAAAAATGCATTAAAAAGTAGAGTTGAGTTTTCGAGGCAAAAACAATACTTTTCCCAATCACATTTCATATGCAGACAAGTAATATAATTACGATTGAATGGTCAACTTGATATGAAATGTATGTCATACTGAAATCAAACACGAATGAATTGGTAAATTTGGCATGCAAAACAGTTTCGAAAATGAACACTTTTTTCAACTTCTAATAAAACCACAAAAGCTCTTTGCAAGCTTTCAATATATATAATTATATAATTGCAAGTGACTTATGAGTAAATGCACACTCTATAGCATTTTGTCTTGAGGTGTTTGAGTATTAAAATAAAATCATTTGATGCATAGATTACTGGAGCTTAATTCATTCAATCTCCCATTATTATTTAAAAGAATAAATTGCTGTATTATGGAAATAGATGTGTGATTGCATTGAAAGCTGATATTTTGGTGTAGAGTCTTGAGTGAAAACAATCTTCAATTCAAAACACAAATCTCCGTACAAGCACTCCAAAGATGTAAGAATTTATAGGAGCATAAACATAAAACATCTTTAGTCACTGACCTTTTTGTTCATTGAGTGAATGGTGAGATGGTTTGAATGGAATTCTCAATTTACAACAAAATAAAGTTCTCAATTTACCATTTGTACGGGTGTGCATTTGTGCTTCAAATGAATGAAGATTACCATTTAAATGTTGTCTGTCGTGCAGATTTTATTACGTGTATTAAATCATTGCATCCTAATTTTAGTGGATGTTATAATGGTTTTCTTCAAATAAATTATACAGAAAATGTTGTTCTGTTCGCTTAATTTACCATTACAACGACGAGCATGAATAAAGTTACAGTTGTTGTTTTGAGTGCCAGTTTCACAATTTATGTGTTGAAAAGTTTTTGGTTTTGTCAAATGAAAATTAGATGAATCGCACTGCACATTGTATGTCATAATTCGAATTTGAACGTGCTCAAAAGTAGTAATGAAAATTAAATATAACTCACACGCTAACACACACCCACATCGACACCGACAGTGTGTGAAGACTGATGACGATTACCAGCGATTAAAGATCGTCAATGTAGCGAAAACCTTTTTGTGGCTATTGAATTTACTTCGGTTGTGTTGCTGGTCGTAAGCTTCAAAACTTTTCACTTTGTTTGCATTGTTGTTGGTATTTTTCCGGCATCATTGTGTGTAGCATCATCTTTTGTTGAGATTTCAACCATTTAACATTTTACATGTTTCTCATCTTGCGTGTATTTTTGGTCTGGAATTATCTGGCTTGATCAATCTGTGAGACATTATTATCACGAAAAATTATGTGTATTTGCTCGTAATTTGTCAATCATTTTACATTTATGACACTCATTTACATTGTTACAACTGGTGTCATTCACACGAACGGACACATTCATTAGCGGTTGTTTTTTTCTTCTTCATGGTATTTCATTCTTCATTTAGATATGAGTTTCATCGCATAAAATCGTATAAAACATACCACATCGACGGAGGCCATCGCTAATGATTTCAAAGAAAATAATGTGCAACCTCTTTCTAAAAGTCTATCTAGTGGTTTTGCATAGTAAATAATGTGAACCCCATAGTGTTATCCGTCGAAACTTAAGCTGATATTCATCTTCATTTCATTTTAAACGGGCGTTGTGTGTTTCAACGGGGTAGAAAATGATGCCCAAAATTAAGATTCAAGTTTATGCTTACCGCTGGATGTTGTAAAAGCATTGTTTTTTGGTGATGAAACAAAATGGTGTTTTTTTTCGTTGCGGTACACCGCAGCGAGTCTCTTTATTGTTAATTTGTTGAAAATTTCCTATATTACGCGACGAACCAAGAGAACGAAAAATCTCATCAAGTTGTCGGTTAAAAGCCATGGATATGATTTTCTTTGAGTGAATCCAGAGACACACACAGACACACCGAAACAAGTGTGAGTGTGTAATTGTGGCGGTTGCGGGTGGCAACGTTCAACCAAATCATATATGTGTGTAATAAGCGAATGGATGTGGTTTTCAGCAAGTCATCGAAAGAGTTCATTTGATGCTCATTCAATGCGGTGCATACAATATTCACATACTCATTCAAGACCACAAAAACCATCAAACGAGATTGTGAATTTTCGGAGGTAAAAAAAAAATCAAACAATGCGACAGAGAGAGAGAGCGAGAGAGAGAGAGAGAGAGAGAGAGTGACATGAAATCAAATTAATGAATGGCATGGCAAATGTCGCTGGTAACTATTCCAAGAGCAGCGACGACGATTTTTTATTTCGGCTGATACATTTCATCATTCAGAGAGAAATGGAGCATTTTATAAAGCGACTTGTTCAGCTTTGGTGAAAAAGTTTTTTATCCGACCTTAAAAGCATTTACCACAATTTATAATGCAGCCATGCTGTTATTGTGTGAGCGAGAAAAATATATTGTCATTGGCATGTGGCTTTAATCAAAGGATGGAGTTAATTTGATCTTGAGTAAAATCATGATTGAATGGCACTAGATGCCACACTATGATAACCAAACATTACTTACGGGGGAGGTGAAAATGATTTTGCGTTTTGAAACCATTTCAGTCCGGATCGGATGGGATCGGTTCGGTTCGGTTCTATATTTCAATTGTATCCTCACCTCGACAATTTTATTTCAATCGTATGTCGTTTCATCGCCTTAACATTTCAAACAGAAATATCCTATTTTATACAAATTGAAACATAAAAAATTGTGAACAACGGAATGTGTGCGCGAGAGGAAGAGAATGTGAATCGAGAAAGAAAAAAAAACGTTTAACGAAAAGTAATTTATGGAAAAAGTTCAAAAATGTTGAGAGGAAATGGCTTAGGTGAGAGGGAGTGATTTAGCAAGAATCATATGTGATGATTAAATTACCGAGCTGATGTATAGACAAATGGAAAACTGGTAATATCTTTGACAACAATCAGCCAAACGACACCGAATAATGGTGTTCGCTTTAGAGCACACACACACACACACGAGCAAGGCACGATTGCATTGACATTAGCATTTTACCAAACTAAAGACATGTCTGAAAATGGGTAAATTTTCGGTAAGCAAAAGACTATGTTTGCTTCATTCTATTTCAGCACAGTTAAAGTGATTTACATTTTATAATTAATTAATAATTAGAGTGGCACGATGGTAGCTATAGCAGCAACACAACGACATCAACCAAAGCGCTCACATGAACAATGGTAGAAGCAAGAAAGCGTCATCGTCACCCTTCGTTTATCTCTCTCTCGCCCTTTCTCTCTCATTCCCGCTCCCATCGACTCTCACTCTGTTTATGTCTGCACATTTGAAAAAGTCAACTAAAAATTGGGATCGTTATTGTGATGGAATAAATTTCAAGCTTAACAAGTCACACGCGCTCGCATTCAATTCTTCGCTTATGTGAACGTGAAAGTTTTTCGAGTCTGTGTTTCACACTCAACTTTATGTGTTCCATCGCGTTTTTTTTTCTGTCTCTCGTCGATCTCTCGTCGTTCGTTTCTATTTTGTTTTTTGTTTTTTGTTTTTTGTTTTATATTTTGTTTTGTTGTTGTTATGGTAATGTTTTTCTACCGAACATTTTTCAGTAAATGGTTGTTCGGATAACGATTTCAAGCTTCAGCGAAACGTGCAAAATTCAATGCATACAACTAGAAACCAACTAACACTGTGCAACATTCTTTTTTTTCAACCTTGGTGTGTGCCTTCTGTATATACACTGCGCTTAACATTCAATTATTATTAAAATAGTCCATCGAGAATAGCGAAGTTGATTTTCAACCGAAAATTAATTATTTTGCAAGATATCAGGGGCGGAGGGGGATGGATTCGGTTTTATTCTCTACACATAAGCACGTAACACTTCGTGTTAAGTGGTATTGAGATGCGATGTTGAAACAATTTGGAACACCAAATAAATGACACACATCGCGAAAAAGTGGAAAAACGATGCACTTACACAACCATCGCCGTTTTAATTGAAGCTGAACATTTGCTTGTCGTACGAAATTTGCCGTTTTTTTTTTTTGTTGTTGTGATGATGGTTGATTTTAAGCGCTTTTAGGATCAAACTGTCAGTCGTCTTAGCGATTTTATTGGCTTGCTTGCAGTCTGCATTTATGGGGTTTTTTAATGCATTTTTTTACGTTTAATTGTTCTCATCACCCATTATTTGTTTGCTTGAAATCTTATCACTGTTCAATGATTCACAGGGACCGTGGATCTTAAGAGTGATATCAAAATTGTGATCTTTGTTACATTTCCTTGCTTTATGATTGAGGTGTTATCATATGTTCAAAAACCAAAATGAATTTACTCGCATTTTCAATGATAGTAGTAGAGGTGGCATTCGGACAAATAAGAATTTTTTTTTTCGAATTTGCTCCTGAAAATTGGTTTTGGGTACGTTTCAAAAAATTTCAATCATCTTTGTTTCGGGCACCTTCCGAACGGACGGACATGATTTTATACCATTCGGACATTAAAATTGTGTCCGAGTGCCATCTTTTTTTCTGCCAAAAGTAAAATTCCACACTAGCGCGTAGATTGATAGATTGGCATTGAGTCTATTGATGAATGTTGCATATTTATTAGTGCGGAGGTTTGGTAAAGGGGCGTTATCTGTTCCCGAAGTGAACTTCCCTTTGGTCGATTTCCGCAAAAATAAAAATTTAAACGTAATCATATTTTTAAATCATGAGCTGTATTACATTGTTGTGCGATTCAAACCATTCAATATTAAATTGTTCATTTCGTGAAATCACGTGCAAATTTGTTGAACCAAAAATGTTTTTGTCAATTCCGTTCAATGTCATTTACAGAATGAAAGAGCTTCATTAATTTTCGGCATGAAATTGATTTCTAAGGTTCCCTGCCAATAGTGAAAAGAATAGATCGATATAAAATACAATAAACCAGCCTAACTTTCAAACACAAAAAATGTCCAGAAAAATCTTACAATGAACATCAATTTTTACACTGACAAACGCAGAATTTCCCTTCAAAAGAAATGTTTAATAAATTGTAAAGCTTTTTATTTCAACAGAATGATTATTTGGCTTTGTATACACTAGACACTAGGCAATAAGCAAAGCCAATACCAATTGAATAGCTTGGGAAAATTGAACGAATAGAATTGAATGAAGGCTGAAAAACAACAACAACAAAATAGAAATATTTCCAATTTTTATTTAAAGTTATTGAAAGCTTTGAGTGGTCTCGAATCGATCTCGCCTGAACATTTGCTTTATACTTTTACATATTCACTAATAAAAAAGAACTGAAATGATTACTTTTACATTCACACCATAAACTAAATTCACGGACAAAATATGCACACACACAGGCCTTTCAGGCATCGAAATAATATTTTCAATGCCGATGTGCTCTCAATTCGAACGAAGCCAAGAAACAGCCAGGCACAACAAAAAAGAGAGTGGTTACAAAATTCAATCACATTTTTTTTTCGTACACAATCCAGAAGCCCAATGTCTGCATAGTTTTGTGAAGCTAACAAATTTTCGATGTCCATAGAAACACAAAAGTGGCCAAAATTCGAAGTGCAACAAAAAAAAAAGAAGAGAAGAATCAGTAGCAGCGAAAACAAATCGGGTAGAAATATGTTTGGCAGCATGCCAATTGTTCGACCTCGGCATTTTGCATAGTTGTCGATAATCGTTATTCGATTCCATTACCTAAAAACACTCAAAATGTATTGTCAGACGAAGTATTATTTGGGTACGAAGCGATCCTGTGTGCTCTTTGTTTCCAGTCCGGTCATCCCAGTCCACTGGCTGGGGGAAAAACGATACACACACACACATTCACTTTGGTTACGATTTCAAAGCACATCGTTTCGTTGAGCATTTCATATGTAGTTCTTACCGTTGCTCTCTCTCTCCCAAGCTCTCTCCTCATCTTTTTTTCGGAACAATCGTTGGTCAATTTCCAAATAAAATGCATTTTTATCTCGGACATTTTGTCGAAATGCTACAATAACAATTTTAACAATGACATTCTTTTACGGTCACACACATTAATACCGTTCAATATATTGCTGAGAGCGAACGAGCGAAAGAGAGGGCGAGAGAGCGAGAGAAAATTATCATCAGCGCATGCATGATATTTCCCTGTACCATTGCGATTCATGTCGCGTCGTGTCGCGTCATTAAATCGACAAAGTTGCCATTTTTTCTATCAATTCATTCGATCTCCACGCATGCAATCAACGATGAAAGCTTTCATACGAATTACGATATGACATCAAACTCGTATATTCATGTGAGCAATAGCTATAGATTTTTACTAATGAAATTAAAAAAAAAAAAAACAGAACCAGCGGCGATTAATTTTTATTTGGTTGCTGGGATTTTTGTGCCACAAACTTTTACTGAATAATTTGTCTAATAATTTTGCAGTATATTTTGTGTGTGTGTGTGTGTGTGTGTGTGTAGTTCATCCGATTGGACAAAAATCTCTGTAGAATTCCAATTTTTCAGCACAATTGGATTTCAATTGTTGAAGCACTTTTAAATAACGAATCACTAGTGGTGAGTCTCTCACCCCATCCATGGGCAAAGTGATCCCATTTTTATATGCAACTAACTGTAGCAAATTGTATTTTATCAGCGACAACTATATTTTACCATTGAAAAATGCGAGCCAAATCAAATGTGCAAATAAATTGTCCACAATTTGAATCGATAACCGATTTGGTTTAAAGCTTTATCTAACCGCTGTTGTACTGAGAATTAGGCAAACGGGAATAAACGGTCGGGCAACGTAATCTTCAACCGAGTATTTTTGGTTTTATATTCTCAAATAATTGTCATCGAAACCATTTCAGTTTGTAACCTATGGATCGTGGTATCAACGATTTCAAGTGAAATAGGTCATAAGGACTCACTCTCTCTCTCTCTCTCTCTGACTCTCTCGCTGTCTCACTCTCGCCCAACGCTTAATCCCACTTAAAATCCCATCATAGCTCTATAGCACCACATATAAACAGAGCCAGAGGATGCATTCACCCCAAGGGGCGAACAACTACCAATACTACTAAACAAACGTCAAAAGTACCGACAAGTACTGAATCAATATCTGCACATACCGATGTGCGAGATGCGATTCTGTCGATTCTCTCTATCTATTCAGTTTCGCATGCCTTCTAGTTGCGCATCAGTAGATGCAGATTCTGTTTCAGTACTATCCGGTACTTTTGACGTTTGTTTAGTAGTATTGGTAGTCATTTGCCCCTCGATTCACCCACATTTCGGATTTATTCACAAATTATCGCACACGCATGACACCGAGACAATATTTGACAAGCGTTGATACGGTTGTCATGTAAAATAAATGCCAATTTGAATGGCATTGCCAATGAATAATGACACAACCGAGCAGCCAACATTGTATAATGGTGAATAGTTACAAAGTTTTTCACACATTTTGTTGAAGCTAATATGATGTGGCGTGATTTACATGCCATCCACAGTTAAAATGGCAGTTACAGCAATGACACTGGGCATGTTACTTTAGACGATATTGATATTGATGGGAATGTTTTCTCCGATCTTTGTTGTTGTTGTTGTTGTTGTTGCTGTTACCATAAAATAAAACTTAATTTAATGTCATTTTTTCACCTGAAACTGCGAACTTTTTTTTTGTTGGCGAAAAATTATGATTGTTGGCGAAAGTCGTTTGCGTGAGCAAGGTGCGGATATTCGATGCAATGACAAAATCAAGTATGCCGATTTGTCAGTTATGAAATCATTCATCCGCCCAAAATGGTGCACAGGTGATGTTTCCGGCTGTTGTAATCACGATGAGCTTTTTTTTACAGCATCTTTTTTTCTGGGTCTAACTTGCTTTTTTTGTTTGTTTGTTTGTTTTTTTTTTGTGCACATTTCACATAAAAACTGTACTCAAAGTTCATCCTAAAATTCACGCCTATTTTTGTTGTAGCGTAAAACAAAAAGCTATAGTAAATTAATGCTAATGGACTTTATGATGACTTTTAACAGCGGGCAATGGCTAGACAGACCAAAATTAGTTGGCTGCAAAATGGTAGTACACCCACAAAAAAAAGCACACAAAAAATCACACAGAGAGAAAGAGAAATACGGGTAAAAAAAGTTATTTGAACGTAAATATCAGTTGATTTGATTTTTATGTGCGCGCTTTTGGCTGAATTCAATGAAGTGTGCATTGAACGCGTGTACCCGGTCGATTTACAGCCATGAAATATGTACCATTTGCAAAGCGTTTTCTTCTCTTTCTCTCTCTCTCTCTCTCTCGCTCTCTGTCGTTCACGTTGGTGCTGGAGGTTTTTTTTTTCTTTCATTAGCCATTCAATCGAAATTTATTGGAAATGTGATAGGTATCATGTGCCAATAAAATCACAAAACAACCAAAAGTTTCGAAGCCAAACACAATGCGCTTGATCGCTTCGTAAAATGTATCGTCTATTTTTATTCAACGGTATTATATATTTTGCTTCGACGCCATACAGTCAAAAGTTTTCGTTGAGCGGGCGGCTTTATACGCGTGAGTGTATATCATTTTTCCGATTCCAATATCACACACAAAATGGATTCACTTCAGTGGAAATGGTGCAGAGAATGTGGCAAACCAGAGAGGGGCAGAGGGGGGGAGCGGGAAGGGAGACCGAGAGATGGCAAGTGAAAGAATGAGAGTGCATCGATTGCATTTGCGGTAACTCATGACAACGCCAACAATAAGCAACTTTCAATACACACAATATACATCTTTTTCATGGCATTCGCTCTTCGATACGATAATACACCTTTTTTTTGTTATTAGCTGTCGTCTTGTTTTCTCGCATTTTATACATCGGTTTTTGCCTTCACTCTGGATCTCTCATCGTCGGTAATTCACTGGAAACTGCATTGGTATCAGGCCAATTCATGCATTTATTCGCATCTATTTATTAACGTAATTTGTGCTGGAAACTTTCCAAATCAATGTTCGTGTTTTTTTTGTTGTTATTGTTCTCGATGCATTGAATCATATTTTATGTTTGGCTGAGTGAAAAACATTATTTTGTTTACAATCGATACAATCGATATTGCGTTCGATTTGCTGCAATTCGAATCTAATGAATTACGAATTTTATATGTTGAAACCTACGGGATATAAACATCATCCTATTCGAATATTATTGTCCGAATTGATGAGATGATGTTGCATTTCTATTTCACATTTCGTCTCTTGCTGTTGTTGTTTTTTTGTTTTTTTTTTCAAAACATTGATCGTCAAACTAAGCTGAAACCGAGGCTGAAACTCTTCGTGCCAATTTTAATCAATTTAAATTAATGCAATTTTAATTGCATCGCATAAAAACATGTTTACCATTTTAATACGCTTCAGTGAAGTGATTTGGAATCAGGTGCGCTGTTTACATTTTCCGACCGTGAACTCTCTCTCTCTCTCTCTCTCTCTCTCTCTCTTTCTCTCTCGAATATTTCGAATTTAGTTTAACATTCATAATTCGTTGGGTTGAATAATTTTCCCACATTTTAATTTTCCATCCTCCAAACGACTTTACCGCATGGCATATATTCCGAAAATATATTCTAGTGTTTTTGTTTAAAGTGGTTGATTTTATTGAAATGTTGATGCATTTGTTCAAATTGTATCATTCATTTTAACCCAAATCTGTTTCGAAGAAAAAGATACACTTATCAAAGAATAGCAATTGAATCAACTAGGAAAATTACTAAAATGTACCAAAGAATGATGACCAAAATGTTAGTAAATTGTTCATTGTTGGATTTTTTGTTTTTCAATTTTATTGGTGGTTTTTGGGATTTGAGGCCAGTTTTGAATTGAATTTTTAGACCTTCACAGGAACTATTAAAAAAAAACTGAGGATAAATAGAATTTCGAATACAATGTCCGAATTCGATTTTTTTTAAAAAAGGGGGAAATGGGTTAATCAATCCCTTTGGTTGCAACCGTGGCTATACAAAGTATGGCTCATGTTATTCCATTATCATATTACATTTTGCCAATATTTGATTTAAATTTTCTAGTTTCTAGTTGAAATAAAATTAAGCAACGTACATTAGTTGGTGTGTCACATCTGAATTTTTATGAATCATTGATCCACACTGTGGATTCCACAGTAGGTATTATGCCGTATTGACATTAGTCTGAATTTGCTGTATTTTACCAAAACTACAGCTTGCGTCTCCACTGACAGCACCACCAAATTCAAACAAAGTAGCAATACATGCAAAGTAGTTTCAGTGTGAAATGTGCCCATACTCAGAAATGGGAGCCATCAATGAGTGACGCTTTCTCTAATACATCGCCGTAATACCCCATTGCCATTGATCACAGTGGCTGAACCGATGTGTTATCGAATGTTGAACCATTCTGCTAGGTTTAGTCAGAATTTATCATTCTTTTCCCTTTTTTATTTGTCCAGAGCTGATATCGAGTAACATGAAAATTCGGTCAGGACTTCGATTTGAAGTTAGTCCAGAAGTGGATGCACTGTTTTGAACTGAAATATTTACACTCAGTTATATACCATATACTTGCATCAATATTGAATTTTCAGAAACATCCCACCAAAATGGAAATACCCAGAATAATGAAAATACTTGGAAAATGTGGCACAAAATCGATTGAATATATTATGTGTCTAGATGTTATACAATTAAAATGCAGTTTGTTATTTTGATTTTACATTTTTGTCTGTTTTGTCTCATTAAATTACATCCAAACACGTACTTCACGGGAACATTCCATTTGTCGAATATTCTGGCATTCTTATTAAGAGTTTTTTTTTCTTGAAAAATACTCACACTAATGTCCACTTTTATTTTTTGCTGTTGAAGTGAGAAATACCTGTTTTAATGCTGCATCGTGACAACAGAGTGAAAGAAAGAGAAACAACAACAATAAAAAAATATCATTCATTAAAGTGCAATGCTGTGCAACGGAGACACAATTCCACTCGGTCACTGCGTAAAACTTAAATTAAACATTTCACACTTGTTGTTTGTATTTTTTTGCGCATTTCTTCTTCATTCTGTCCCTGTAGCAATTTATTTTGTGGAAACTTCATTTCCCATAATCCCAAATAGAGAGCAGTGTTGCGAAAGAAAGAAACAAAAAATAGCGCCACACCTGGCATAATTAAACATCTACAGACACAAACAGAAATGTTACAAACATTAATGCGAACACTATTTGCGAGGCAAACACTTCACTGTGCAGCATTTAGTAATATCCAAAATAAAAGCTCCAACACATATAACTTTTTTTGCTTTTCGCTGGTGTTTTTCTTTTACTATTCTCATTGAGTCGCGTTCGCTTTTCACATTATTAAAGAATCACATCGTGTTGCATCTTCAAACACTTGTTTATTTATTTTAATACTAATGTTTCTTTCGTGTTTTCATGTATTTTTTTGTTTGATGCCTGATTTCCACTAATAAGATTTGTTAGTGTTGCTTCCAAAGAGTTTATATGATCAATAATTTGCACCGGCCAACAGTATCTGTTAATGAAACTTTTACAGAATTATCGCTCACATACTGACAAGAACACACCTTAGCTAACTTATTGCTAGCCTCTCTGGCTAGGATGGAAAAATCCACTATTTCATGCATGAAGCTAAAAAAAAAATCAAAAATACATCAATTGCTGCACACATTATAAAGTATTTTAATCTTCTACGAATATTAAGAAATGCATTATTCGCAGTTACTGCATTTGAATTGTTCATTGTACTTCTCGTTGTAACAAATCATTTTGAAGACTTTAAAGATTTTCTTTTCTACTTTATTCAGCAAAAAAAAATCGTACAAAAACAAAAACAAAAAACTCTACAAAAACCGCCAAAATGAATGCATTCAATATTAAACGCGTTAATACACACACAAGCCATGATCTGTTTTTTTCGCAATCAATGAGTAGAGACCACAGTTCTACGCAACTTGGCTTTCGTTGCGTAGAAAGTGTATCCCATTTGACATCCGCCAAATGGATGTCAAAGCAAAAGATTGTAATTCATTTGACATCCATTTGGCGGATGTCAAATGGGATACACTTTCTACGCAACGAAAGCCAAGTTGCGTAGAACTGTGGTCTCTACTCATTGATTGCGAAAAAAACAGATCACGGCTTGTGTGTGTAATAAGTAATTATAAAGCTGTTCAAGTAGAGAGCACGAAACATGATAGCTCATGAATCGTATGATTTCATTCAAGTCTCAAAATTTGGTTTTGATTAAAACAACTTTAAAATTGTCTTAAATGAGTTTAAAATAAAAGAGATGTTCTTAAACAGCAATAAACGACAGCGAAAAAAAAACAAACAAAACAAAAAATTCGTCGTCACACAGCGTGAAAGCAATATCGAGACATCATTTGAATGAACATTATTGACAAGCAAACTTGTTCGATATGCTTGTGCAAGCATAAAGTGTGCTAACTAAACTTCGTTTTGTTCGCAAAATGAATTTAATCTTAAGTGTTTTTAAATTGATATTTAAATCAGTGCAAATACAACGATAGAGCTGTACGGCGTACAAAATACCGTGCATAGAATTTATAAAATAGCTCGATCGCCATTTACATTTGTCGGTGGTGTGTTAAAAAGAAACTGAGCGCGAGAATAGCGAGAGTGAATGAAAAAAAAGAGGAGAAGTGGCACCATCGTCAGCGTACCAAATCATCGTGACAATAAACACACAACGAACAAATAATAAATACCACGTTAAAAATGGATGTATACATGGCATTTTACACGTCTCGTCTGTTTGCTATAATAACATTTGCATTTATAATTTCACTCGTACACATTGCAAAATTCCACTAGAAATAATACGCGACGGAATGGGCTGGCAAGAAAGAGGGAGGGAGGGAGGGAGGGAGAGAGAGAGAGAGAGAGTAACAAAAACTAAACAGAACAAAATGGTGTGCACAAAAAACTCTACTCAAGTGTACACTGGAACACGCGTAATATTTTGTGTAATGCCAGTAAAATCGCAATAAAAATACACGACGGACCGGGCAAATACAAAATCACACCGGTTAAAGAATGTAAACACAAATGAATTTACGAGAGACCGAGCCACAGACAAAGTGATGTGGCAACAACAACAACGAAAAAAGCATGGTTTACACGCATCGCACTCGGTGCTCATTTCAATCGGAGGTAAATCTTTGTGAGGACCAACCCAAACGAATTATAGCTGAAATAAACGCAAATAGAATTAAATGAATGTGACAGCACATAATTATGATTTATTCGACGTGGGAATAAAAGTGGGATCGTATGAACACGCATTCACATTGTGTGTACGCTTCTCGCGAATCTTTGCATAATTTGCAAATTTTCCACTTTCGTTTTTATTTCTCTTCCTTTTCTTAACATGAAAAAAAAAACACACACACATATTTGGAACCGTTTTTTTTTTCTCCATTATCTCGAGTGTGGGAAATTGTATTTCAAAATCGAAGGCACTTGTGGAGACAGCCATTCGCATTTGATTCAGTGAATGAATGTGGTGATGCATACTCTTTTGTTTTTTTCGTTGTTTTTTTTTTTCTCTCACATAATTTTCCATCTATTTTCACACGTTTTGCATTTGGATACAATTTCACATCAGTTGCCAAGCATAGAGAATTCTTGTTATTAATATAGTGTCACACTGTTCGTTCTTCATTTGGACGCTCTTTGTTTATGTGAAATGCAAATAGAAAATAAAGGAGCCACATACAATCAAACCATTCTATGCACAGCACAACACACTGACACTGAATAAAGAGCTCGACAGCTCAGACTAATTTGTCTGCTAGGCATTTTCTCTTGTTTTTTTGTGTGTGTGTGTGTGCCACAGCCACCGATGAGGCTGGCACAAGAACGGCAGAAAGAGAACGAACAAATCAAGTTCAGATTGCTACCACTCGTCTTGAATATAGGTCGCGCCGGAAAATTAATTTATTTTCATGTTATTTTTCTTCACATCTCTATTTTTTTTGTTGCGCTCTCTCTTTCTCTTTTACTCGCTTAACAATTCTGAACCGTTTTCGCTCGCGCTCGTTTCTTTTTTGGTTGGCCTTGCATTCGTTTTAGCATTCTATCGTTTGCTTATGTGTGTATGTGTGTATGTGTGTTTGGCGCTCATGGGCGTTGTCAGCGTCTTTCCGAAATTCCTCAATTTATCGGCATCGAAAAATACTTGTTTGCTTATATGTTTGTTCGTTTCGTTTCCATTCTATTTTTTTCACTTTTTGGCAAACAAATTTAATTTTCTATGTGATTTTCGCATTGTATTTATATATGCGATGAGGCGATGGCTGGCTGGTCGGATGGCGCGTACACATACCGAAAATTGCGTACCACCTGTCATCAGCATGAAAATGACAAAAGCAGAATTAGCGCGAACACCCAAACACTTGAAGAATTTTCCTTTTTTTTGGAAATCAGACGACAAATTGAGACAAACACCCATTTCAAATGTCGGCCACGCTCTGCCAAGCAACAATGGGACGGAAAACAGTAGAAGAAGAAAAAAACAAGAAATAAATTGGATTGAGAATGAAAAAAAAAACATGCAGAATATATACTGGTCGAAAATGGCAAAGGGAACAGGAAAATCACGAATTAAATTAAATCGAACAATGTTCGGTATTCAGATTTGCTTCTTTTTTTCTTTCTTTCTTCGAATCATCTTCACTATGAATAAATTGTAAAGATGACACCGAATCAGCAACACTTTTATTCACCACGGACCATGGATCGCATGTAATGAAGTTATCTTCATATAATCGTTAGGTTAAAAGCTCATCACCATACCAGCCGCTAAATCGGTTGACAGTTCCATCATCACCACGGACCATCATCACCGATGCCATCATTAAATATTGCCATTTTCAAGTGAATTTCAAGTAAAACGTCATTGTGACAGTGTAACTTTTTCCAACTCGCATGGTTTTCCCTTTTGCACCTGAAACTCGGAACGCATCAAAGAAAATCGAAATGCTGTGTGCACTTAATGGCATCACCACCACACCACTGCCATGGATTTCCATTTTAATGGTAGTACGCTAGGCAGCATGCAGAAGTGAGCGAAACAAATTCAATCATTTTTTTTTCTTTCTCAAGAGCTTGCACATTGCTTTGAGCAACAATATCCACGGTGTGAGTGTACAAGAAGCGAGTTTCATTGCGCAACCCAACATCATCTTAATCAGAAGCAATTTCTTTTCAGCTACTAATCTTCGTTCCGCCCGACCCGTTGCGATGGACAATAGAACACCGAACGAGACGACAGCCAAAGGAAAATAGAGAGAAAAAAAGGACGACAGCAACGTCTCACAAAAGTGAGAATTCAGCACAAAATTGCGTTCGGTTAACAAACCCAAACGCATTTAGTTCGTTTGATGCAGACGCTCATGCACAATCACATGGTGCAACTTGTTAAAAAGCAACTGCTTCCCACCAAATCACGATAAATTTTTGCATTTTCCACCTTTTATTCGGTTTTTTTTTTGGTATGTGTGTTTGTGTGTTTGGCACATAAGTGTTTTCCACTTTTATTTCGCCGCTCGTTTGCTCTATCGCTGGCTAATACGCTCATAATTCTCGTCAGAAATAAATTCGGTCTTAGCACGAGAATGCAATGAAACCATTAGTCGGGTTGGATTGTTCGGTTTAACAAGAACTTTTTACGTCTTTCTGGTGCCAAGTGTGTGTGTGTGTGTATGCTTGCGGTATTTCAAGTGCTTTGGCTGCGGTAGAGAGCTCGTTCTTATACCGTATTTTAGATTGGGCCGCACTTTGGACACACTCAGCTTACCATGTTCAGATTAGAATTTATGACACCCAACCAACTAACGCTGCAAATACATGCGATGCATTTCAATGCTTCAAATAAAACTAACCAGAAAAATTGTTTTATGTTTTTGGTTGTTGTTGTTGTTGTTTCACTGCTATCTTTTTGCGATTGCATTCAAAAAGAATTACAACCACCAAAGAAACTATGAAAAATATGTTTAAATAAAATGTTTCAACAAAAAAAAAAATTGTGCAAAAGACGGATTAAAGTTCACAATTTATTCAGAATTGTTCCTCCACTTTTCTTGACGTTCCTTTTTTTTGTTGATTGTGCATTGAAAGCCGTCGCTTGTGCCGAGTTTAACACACTTCGAGTTTCTTACAATTGGTATTATCACTCCTAATATTTTTTTTTTTTGATGAATAAAAGATAATCGTGTTAAGCGTTTTATTTGTACGTGTTGTCAAAGTGCTATGCAATGCAGACGGTTGTTTGTCGTTACAACGGGATATAGCATTCTTGAGCATCTTTCATGTCAAATCAAATCATTGAAACATCTCATATTGAGGTATACGCTTTGCACCCATAGCAACCAACTTGTATAGTTCTCCGCTGGCCTCCTTCTTCATCTGCTCTCTTGTCCAACTTGCAGATGTTTCTGTCGCTTGTAGTTTTTTTTTTTGTAACCATAAAGCACTTTTACCAGCTTCCTTTTATCTGATGAGCAATTTTAATGGATGATTTTGAAAGATTTTTTTTCCAAGACTTTTTTTTTCTCATCACAAATACTCAAGCACTCAAAGGTGGAAAATGTCAATGAATAGCATATTACCGGTTTGAAGCCAGCAATGTGATGGATTTTCTAGGAGCTGTCAAAGACCGCAATAGCTTTTTTTCTATCTCTTTGAATTCAATGGAAATGTTGAATAGAAGTAGACTCGATACAGTGGTTTGTGCGTTCGTTGTTGTTCGGAGCATATACCAAAACGAGTCGTTTTAAACGACTTTATAAATTCATATCTTGCTGGTCAAATCAGTGCAACCAAAACAAAATTGTGGTAGTATTTCGAAAATTACGTTCCGAAGAGTATGAAAATTGTCACACTTACAAATTCGAGTTTTTATTTTAAAATCATTGTGCTAAGTTGACTTGGTAGAATTGTGTATTGACCACAATATCGGAAATAAAAAAAAAAAATGCTAACACCTTCCCATCGAATGTCATACGAACGATCGTTTTCGAATACTCAACTGTCGTGTGTCAATGCACATGCACATAAAACACAATCCCACATCAAATATGCTGCCTATTTCGAGGTTGATACTAGGTAAACGTGCACTTGAATTGTAAATGTTCTTCATTTACATGAGAAAAGATTTTTCTTTGCTTTGGTCTCGTGCAAAATGTATAGATGTGTTGAAATCGCTTTGTCACACACACACACACAAAACTTCTTTTATGCAGTTTTACTTTGTGGGCGATTCAAAAGCGAAGATGGAGAAGCAGACGAAAAGCAACAAAAAAAGAGAAACGCACACGGCACAAATCCAAGTGAAAAATAAACTTCCAGATGCAGACTAGGATCTCTGCCATAAAGAAAATATACTATTTTGCAAGCATTTCTTTACTGAGACGGCATTGTTTTCTTTGTCTTTTTCTTTGCTTTGGCTTCTCAGAATATTGAATTTACCTTAGAGTGTCAGTATTTATAGCCATTGTTTCCATAGCTTCCACATTTACACGCTACCGCTTCTTACTTCTTTGCTTCTTTCAATTCCGAGATTTTATTTTGATGCAAAATGTTCATTCATCCGTCTATTTATTGCCGTGGAAATGTTAAATGTTTTAGATGTGCAAATGCATAAGATACTGTTGTTGAAATTTATTTTATTAAACTGAAATTGAAATTGAATGTGGCGGTAAAAATCTGCTTGAGAATTGTTTTAACCAAATAAATTGAATGCATTTATACTCGTCACGATGAATTGTCAGCATCCAACTCAATGTATCCATAAATGTTCAATGGGAAAGATACGTGGCATGCGAGCAATTGATGTATGACGCTCACATTAAATGTGTAGTACACATTTAGCCTAGCGTTTAGCGCGTAGTATAACAAAAATGATGCATTTTAAATATGATGCTGGAAAATATTCAGCATCAGCAATTCTAATGAGATTCGATTTTCAAGAGATTTTGTCATAAAACAAAGTTGACCTTATTCATTCATTCTATCGGAATTTTCTTCCTGAATGTTACTTCTCTGATGACATCTGATTTAAAATATGCACTAAAAACCGGTTTTGTTTCACATTTTTGACTTTTATTGTCCAACAATTTGCTTTGAATTATTGCGATTCTGGTCGTTTTTGTTGTTGTTGTTGCTCCCGCCATGACATCAACAACACACAAAAATGTTAAGACAAGAAAATGTTTGAACGACATGAATCTTTCACATTGCAATACCACCACCACCACAAACAACACCATTAAAGAAATTTCAAATCAACAAAGAGCGATCACATTTGTCATGTTTCTTTGACTGGAAAGCGATTAAAGTAGCAAAACACATAAAAAAAAACGTCCCCTCCGACGAAATGGCATAAAAATATATCGCAAACACACAAAAAATAACGTTGTGTATAAAAATGAGAACGGGCAAAAGTTTGTTTGGTTGTTGCTGTTCTTTTTTTTCGTTCGATTCTGGTGTGGCAAAAAAACAATGCCAAACAGTAGTCATAAAAATGGTCGGATTTTTCCAATGGCTCTGTATGAAGTTCTATTTTATAGTAATTTTCATTCTTTTGTCTATGCCAAAATGAAATCTTTGTTGCCACGAATGGAAATTGCAAAACGAAATCTGTTCGAGACAACCATTTCATCGCGGTGTTTTTATTTTTATACGTACCGGATTTTTGCTCGATGTTTTTTTATTGCAAGCGTTTTTACCTTATGCTGAGCTGAATAAATATTCTCGGCGCTTTTTCTATATGCACGTGTGTGTGTGTGTGACCGAATTTTCGTGTAGCCAATATTTACCTCCATTTTGCATGTCAAACAAAATGCTTTTCGACTTTTATGTTTGTTATTGCAGCTGTTCGGTAGTTATTTATTCATTCTCAGTGTTCATTTTTGTTGAATCATAAATGTTGGATCGTTGGCGGGGAGAAGAGCAACAACAACAACAACAACCGAAAACGCACGAGACTGATGCTTGTCCTAGCGTGCCAGTCGTTTCCGATTTCAATATGTTCACAATTTGATTGTTCTTGATGTTGCTGATGTTGCTGACGTTTGCTGTGTGCCAAAATGCAAAACTTTAAAAATTAAATCACACAGAATGATTACGAATGCATTCAATTTTCGTCTTGAAAATCATTTCGATGCAAACATTCGGCTCTGAATGTCAAATTGTTCGCTCGTAAAGAAAGCCATAAAACAAAAACAAAAAAACGCGCATCAGTTACCGTCGACGGTATTGTGATGTTGATTTTATCAAAGTAAAATGAATTTCAATTTCAACCGAAAGCAATATTTCGTTGTCATTGGTACAGGAAGGAAGATTGGGCTGAGCATCTTGCACTGTTTGATGTTTTTTTGTTGTTGGTTGAATTAGTTTTATGTTTTGATAACGGTGATGTTAACTATAAATGTTTGATTTCTTACGTTTGCGCCGAAAGTAGTGGAACAAAGTGGTTGAAAATGGTGAACATAAAGTTACATGAAACCCAGACACCTCTTAACTCAACCAAAGAAATATTGATCTGATATAATGCAACTAACAGACGAAAAGGTTTATAGTTGAAAAAACAAACAAAAAATCTGCAGCACCAGATGAATATTGGTCGAATATAAGCACCAGACGTAGAAGTTATGTGTGTTGTCGAGTGTATTAGATTAAAGTGAATTTTCGTAGAATCATCAAAAGCAGCTTTACTGATCCGCTCACAACAGGTCACCGTCGTTCTTTTTCGTCTACTGTTTTCGATCACAAGCCTAACTTTCTCTCAGTTTGAGACACATAAGCGTTTATTTTCGGCAATTATTACTTAATATCTTCGAACAGAAAAGAATATTTCTCATCGTTACGAGAAAACAAACAAAAAAAAATCAACGTAACCGAAAATTGGTTTTTGGATGAAGTAAAAATTGACTAGAAAAAAAAGAAACAGAATCATGACGAAGGAAAAAGAAGGATTGATTGATTTTACTTTTTTGTCGTCCGACGAAAAGAAAAAAAAAAACGAATTGCGACGAAAGTCCTTGCAGATCCTTTTCGAAGCCACAACTTTGCGACCGAAAGTCATTTTGTTGTTTTTTGTTTTTGGTGGTTTCTCTTGTTTGGCATCCAACTTGCTCATTATGTGAATGTGTTCAACGAGTCAAACCATCAAAATGCATAAACTTTCATGAAAGTCATGGCCAAACCATTTGTTGAATCAGCTGTAACAATTCTAATCAAGTCAAGAAATGAATGCGAAACATTTTTTTTGTTTGTCTCAGTCCGATTGCAGGCGTATCCGTATCTATGGTAATGTGTATTTAACAATGAATGATATCAATGCTCTGACTTCTTGACTTTTTCTTTGTTGTTTTCTTCATTATTCCAATTTCATGTTGATGACGGTTTTACAGTGCGTTTAGGGGTTGAAATGACAAAAATGCTTTTTATCGCAACCGTATAATTGTTTGGCGGCTTTTTTGTTGTTGTTATTGTGATCCTTTCGAAATTACACACAATTTGTATGTACTTTTCATGCATGGGTTTTCACATTTCGTGCGAAAATGTAAAAAACGTCTCACTTTATGATGATCCTCACAAATGTCAAAGAGAATGAGTTATTGATGTTGATTCATTTAAATGTTCTTTTATTCATTACCCAAGACGATACGGATTGTTAGACTATTACCTATTGCTGTATCAATACTAATAAACGTCAAACGTACTGAATAGTACTGATTCAATATCTGCGCCAACTGAAACTTTTGCTTAGTAATACTGAGAGTCGTTCGCCTCTCATTATAATGAGATGATAATTAGCATCGAATACAATGAGGCACATGGAAGTTATTAACCCTTCAAAACTAATACAGAATACTTTTTTATTCTACAAATTTTCGTTCTGACTTGTTTAAGCAATTGGAAAATAGAATTCATGAACAAAATATTTGAAAATATAGCATTGTCTTTTGCTGGAAAAATGGTTGTAGTCTTTCGATCAGTGCTTCCTTTTAAACTATTTCATTTAAATTAGTCAACTAATTTGCTCAAACTTCTTTAAAGTATCCCTATAGTTTTGCTATCTAGTTTACTATTTAAACTACATTCAAGTACATTAACATTATCAAGAAACTATATTGCGATATTCTTCCAACAGAACTATTGACCTGACATTAACAATTTTTCCTCTTTTTGCTCTTCGTTTGTTGTTTTTTTTTTTTAAATATATATTGTACTTGATTGTACTGTTTGCTGTTTCGCGACTTTTTCCGCTACAAAGTGTCTCAATTAAAAGGAAAACAGTGCGTGTACAACATTGTACAATAAATAGAGACATTACATTTGTTTTTATGTGAATACTTGATTCCCTTGTGTCTGTTTATGGTTAGCTGGGTAGTTGGAGGATGTATCATTGTGTATCACATGAAGCCCATGAAATGTCGCAAAACCAATCTTTTCCTTTATCGCTATCTAATTTCAGTTGTTTTTTGTCTGCCAACCCAACACACACACACACACACACAAAAACCATACTCTCTGTTCATATTCACATTCACACTCGAAGCATTTGCAAAGCAGACAGCGGTACAGCGCTGAGACAATAGACAACCAGAGAACAATGTATCCTGTTGACAAGCAAACAAAAATGATGTCGACGTAGGCAGCAGAAAACTTTTATTCAGATCACTTTTGAGCGTAATAAGTAATTCCGATCCGATTGTTGGAGGGAAGCGCACGGATGTGGTAAACGACCGCCAAGAAGTTCAAATCTGAACGCTTTTGCTCTTACGCAAAACACAAATTCAAACACACACACACACAAACTATCAAAACCTATTCAAATGGAGTGAAATTACAGCAGCACAAGCGAAAAGAATACAAAAAAAAACAACATGTAAACTAGTGAAGACGAAGAATTTTGCATTCAAAATGAATCGCTGAAGAAAAGCACACCGAAGAAGACAGATAACATTTCGAGTGTAATCAGTGCAAGTACACGATCGCGAAAAAACAACAATTGCACACCAAGCGAATATTTATGTCGACTGATTACAACTTCTCTGTTTTGTCCTCTTTTTTCATCTTCATTCTCTTTCTACTTTTCTCCTTCTCTCCCTCCCTTCCTCCCTCTCATTTTCCCTTTCTCTCCTTCTGTCTCATTCGCTATTGCGACAGTCCCTCTAACCATTAGCTAGTGTTATGTTGGGGTTTAGAATTTATTCATGCGTTACTCGGGCGCTGTGATTGTCTCTCTTTCATTGTTCTAAGGTTTTTCTTGCATCATTCGGCGAACTGCATTAGAGTTGTTGGTTCTGTCGTTGCTTTTGCTTGTTTGATTTCTTGATTTCAATGGTAAAAATCGCGACTACTGCAATCGCGATCAGCTTTTGTTTATGAGAGTGTGACATGAATTTACCTCCGTAAATTGTGCACACAAACGACCAACCAAGGTTTCAACCGTACAACCAAAACATCCTTCGACTGTCGGTTTGGTGCACACAAAATCGAAATACTTTTCATCTTCTTTGTTGCCTCTGTTTTTCTGTCATGCCAGTTCTTCGCTATGGCTTTACAAAGCTGCATGTACAAAAGTTTCTTATTTTTTGGCTTATCGTTGTGTATGTGTGTGTGTGTGTTTGTCGCTCGCTTAATTTAGAAAATGTCTGCGGTTATTTGTGCTTGAGCTGTGTCATTTGTTGTTGTCGCATGTAATAATTGCTAGTGAAGTTGTGTACTTCTGTATTTAATATGCGCAGCTCAATGTCGACTTGTGCAATGTCAACTCTTTAGCCATTTTCAAAATGCAAATAAATGGATTTAATATGCGGCAACCGCGCGCGCGCTTATTTTCTCAAGTCGCGTGTGTTATTTTCTGTGGTACAATGCAAAAAGTAAACTGGCTCCGTTTCTCTTTCAGTTCTCTTTTTCTCAATCTCATAAAATGTATGTGTGTGTGTGTGTGTATGTGTTTGACAGTCATTCGGCTTTACAATGGGATAAAAGTAGCATGAACAAACAACATGGGAACAAGTAACATGTCTGAAATGTTTACCACTCTCTGTGCACTGTGAACACGACAGACACAAGTATAACACACCGAAAACAAAAACAGACTGGCGTTTTTTTTTGTTTTTTGTATTTTGACTGGTCGCATATTGTTGTTGGGCGCTCGTTGTGGATAATTTATAATCAATTCTGAAGACGTATTCATTACCACACAGACATTGTTTGCCAAATAAGATGAAAATGAAGTTGATACACATGCGACACACACACACAAGCTAACACACAAGCCACGAATTTTACCATGGGCACTTTTAAACGGGGCAACATTTTTGACAAAGTACAATTAGAATCTTATGCTTCCAAAAAATACACCTAGATTTCATCGCAAGACAAATTCAACAATTTTGGTTATTTTATGAAACTTTCTTCTCAGCGTTTTTCCATTCGATCTTGAATGTGGTTTCACCGATGGATATTATTTGATTTGAAAAATTGATTTATTCAAGATACAGTGTTCACCTGTACACATAGCAATGTGTCACGAGTGATACTAGACTACGCCTCGGCGATCATATGTTAAAGACATACCAAAATAAAGACATTGAGTTCAATTAAATGAATATCTGCCGATATTTACCCAGATTGGAAGCATTTTTGACGTTTTCATTAATTACAATGCGAATTTCAATATTTGCCACTTCCAAAACGCCACCGTCAATCGAATTGATTTATTAGTTAAATGCCATTTAATGTCATTGAAAAGGCACCAACCTCTTTTGGACATTTGATGTCTCAGCCTAGTTCAAAAATTGATACGATGCGCGGTGGTGTTTCAATTCTATGCTATTTTGCTGCCAAACGGTGGCTTCTAATATCACCTGAAGCGTATATTTGCAATCCGCATTGAAGTGATGGCCGTTTGTTTTGTGTATTCGCTTTAGACGCTTATGACGATCTTTTTTTTTAAAAAAAGAGGAAGCTGAAGTAAATCAAAAAGTACAATTGATTTCTTCTGTCAGGTTTTTCATTTCAGTGAAAGAGAACGATTTAAACTAAAATGCAAGAATATCATTTCTTTTTATTTTCTCGAATGCTAACAAAATTGAACCTTTATTTACAGCCACCATTTTCTGTTGGATTAGCAATTGCGTCCCTTCGTTCTTGTTTACATTAACTTTATTTCACTTACTCAAAACTTTTCTCATAACCAATATGATTCGTTTATGATCCGAATCAGTGTATAAAAACCGATTGAATAAATGAAAGAAGATTTTGAGCAAAATATGCACTGTTTACGCCTCGTTCACTGTTACCAATAAAATTCATGCGTCTAGAAGTAGACTCAAAGCATTTCCAAGCAACGTCATTTTTATATCTAAAAAAAGAAGAAAAAAAAAATTAGATGAACAGAAAAAAAAACATTCGACTCTGCAAATGTGTGGTCGTCTGTTCGGCGCCGAATTTCACCTTAAAAAAGCACGTGCAATGACTTTATAGGATTTTATGGTTTGGAAATTTGATTACCTGACCGCATAAAATTGATTGTCTCGACTCGATACCACATTTAACGTTGCTGATCTCCGTCACACAAATTTTTATCGAAGATAAACATTTCGCACACAACTTTGCTGCATGAAATGTCAACATATTCTTGAACAAAGTCACTTTCTTTAACGAACTTCAAACAAAATGGTATGTTTGCACAAGATTTACACCATTGGATACAAAATATACCGGGAAAAGCGGATTAATAAACGATCACAACAAAAATTTCGTGTGGTTTTGGCTAAAGCTATAGCAAAGTTGCAAATCATGGCTTAAAAATTCAATATTCGAATTCGTTGAAATGTTTCCATGGATATTTGAAAAAAGAAAATATGCTCATGCTTTATAAAAACTTGAATGTGCAAACATTTAGCCATCATTATAACGCATTTTTGAGAGGAGTTTTGAGACTGAGAAAATACAAAGAAGAGGGGTTCAAAAGTGACGTACGATATGGGAAAAAAAGAACACGCAAACAGAAGTGAATGAAAACAAGTTTAAATCGCTGCCATTTACAATTTATCTCCAAAAAGCAATGAGAACAATTTTAAACAACGATATCCGCTACACAGTCTAAAATTACAATTTAGCTGGTATTTAAATAAAAATAGATTCTCATTGTCGCTTCTGGTCGTCTCATTCCCCTTGATCCTTGAAACTTGTTTGATATTGAAGATGCGGACGAACGGAGGAGCGACTACAGCGAGAGAGAGCTGAACGCACATCGAATATAAACTCGACAAATCACAAGGACTTACCACTTACCGATCGTTCAAGTCTCTAGAACGAAAGAATCTGTTTAAGCTCATGGCAAAAAAAAGTAAAAGAACAAACTTTTTCTTCATTTGAGTTTTCAGTTTTGCTTCTTGTTTCGTTTCTTGTTTCATTCGCTGGCACAATTCGCCAAGTGAACGAAGTGAACAAAAAAATAAATGTAAACACACAACATTCAGCGATTCGTTCAAAGAAAACATTGAACTAGCAAAAAGTTTGTAATAAAAAAATAAAAACGAATATGGAACGAACGGAACACCCAAGAACACATTTTAAAGTGATGAAGAGAAAAAACGAAACCAAATTTACTCTGTTATGCAATAATAAAGTAAAACCGAAATCGAGTTCATGTGTCCATTGGTGGAAGCGAATGCGTACAGTTAACGCGCGAAATGGTGATGTTGTTCGTCTTTGCCATGGTTTGAAATCGACAGCGACGGACAAAAAAAAAACACGTAACAAAAGAAGTGAAAAAAAAGAAACAATATTAAATATGATTGTGTTATTCAGTACTTGAACGAAAGAAGACTAAATAAAAGTGGATTTTAAAGCCATCACTTTTGGTTAATGTGTCGAAAGCACCAGAAAACACTTGTTGTTCGCCCGTTTTTCTTCCGAAGAAAAAAAAGGTTTTCTCCCACAAAAATATATTCAAAACCATTTTCGTTCGGTTTGGTATATTTTTGTAACACAAATTTTGTTTTGGTTTTCTTTCGGTTGCGCCACAATTCAACATTCTTGATATTTATTATACATTTCGTTTGGATGCTTGGACGACTTGAGAACATTCACAAGAGTGAATTATGAGTATGAGTTTTTCGCTAAGATTTTTTTCTCAGTCTTTCTCTCTCTCTCCCACACACACACACACACGCATTACCAAGAGGTATTCGGGTGGACGAAAAGACATGGAGACCACAAACTTTTCCAAAATTTATGTATTGAGTTATATATACATGTTGTGAGAGCATGGAATTTGTTCAACAAAGTTGTTTACTTAACTCGGACATTGAAAACAATGAAAGTCTTGAATTGCATCAATAAATTCATTGCGTGGAAGTGATTCCAGAATAACTTTGAAGATTCGTGTGTTTTTTTTCCTCTCTTTCTCTCTCTCTCTTTGATTCGTTTTGGTGTTTCACAAGCACTCAACAAAATCGGTTTTTGTGGTCTCTACCACAAAAATGTATATAAAAGTGGTTGTGCATTGAAGTCAAATTTAAAGTTCGACAAATACTTGAAGTTTCTCGATGAATTTAACAATATTTTTGGTTTACGTTGTCAAGGTATTCAAATATTAATCCAGACAAATTCAACGCAACTAAATTGTTTTTTTTTTTTTTTTTAATTAAGAAAAGTAATCTTATTCCACTTGAAATGATTTTGTGATTAGAAATTGGTCAAAATGAAGCATTATCTTTGTACTTTACCAACCTCACATCTTAATATTCTTAAGTTAAGAAACGGTAAACAACTTTATAACCAATTTCGATTTAATGGTCTTAAATAAATTGATTTTACACCCTTTGACTGCTTGCCTTTTCTCCGTATTTAAAGCTCATTTACCGATGTAATGGCGTCATTTGACTACAAAACACTGTCAAATAAACACTCTCACTGAACAATTCAATTGCAAACAGATGGAGAGAGACAAGGTCATATTCCCATACGTATGCTGTTAAGCAATGATTCTAACCCCAAAGAAAAACCATTCATCAGTCAGAGCACATTTGTTTTTTTGAGAATGGTTTAAGAAGAAATAGTCGCGACTGCTCCAAAAATGAAATCTAAGTAAATGACTTGACGCCCAAATGACCTTGCTCACATTGAATTCGATTCTTTTCACATTTCATTGATATGCTCTGTGCCCATGGCCAGAGTCATAATGTTTATGTCTCAATGTTTAGTCAGCATTACCTTTGAAGATTACTTTAAGTGCTTTTCGTGTCAATGTATCATGTGAAATATATAGATGCTAGCCAAATTATTGTATACCTTTCAATTGAATATGAAAGGCAACAAAGTAAGGCTTAACCTAAGGTTTAATACACTCCATGAAACCAAATCCATGCCAAAGTAGCATTCTTGGCTTCTTGAAAATCAAATGAGGCGTATGAATGGTGAAATTGCTTTATTTTCGGATTTTTACATTCTGTTTTTTTTCAATTCAAATGATTCAGGTGTAACAGCTGCCAATTGAACCAAATTAGCCGATTTTTATAACATGCAATTGAATTTGAATAAAACCAGACAATCAGCTGGCACAAAGTGTTTGGCTTCGGTTGATAACTTTGGATTCGCATTCGAATGGATTGCAAGAATTTCCTCCAAGAGGAAAAAAAATTTCCATTTTCCGTAACATGTGAATATTTCAAATCAAAATTGATATACTATGAACAGTGTTCATTGAACACTTACCCTGTTCAGGTTACTTTTACTACTTCAGTTACTTTTTTCGTGAATTTTATAAAATGTGCATGTTCAAAGAAAAAATAAACGTGCTTGCAAAATATAAACGCAGAGCATTGTTCCATTGTTAGTGACAATTTATTGAAAAAAATTGTCATTGCGAAAAAAAAACAGTTGTCTTCAATTCGGGCAAAAAAATAATGTCAATAAAAAATGCCCTCCAGCATTAATTGCAAATACCTTTTAATGTTCTGCAATAATTCTCATCTCAATGAATGTGAATGCATTTTCGAAAGCGTATACTTTATATTTAATAATGTATTTGGTGTATATAAGTTGAAGTGTTGCTATGAGACCAAAACCAATCAAATGATATTATAAGCGATCAAAGTGCGCACAGATGCATGCCTCAATGAATTTAATTGTGACTCAAGCACTGAAATTGAATGGGGGTTTTTGTGGTTAGACTGAACGGGGGGGGAAGGGGACGATGTTGTTGCAACAATAGCAACAGCGGCCGCCCCAGTGAGAATTACAAACAAATCATGCAGTTCCATTAGCGCCATCCATACTCACTGAGCTATAAGCTCTATGCGATTCACTCATTTCACCCGCACAGACCCCCCGCTCCCCTCTTTTGTACAAACTAACATTAATTAGTTTGCACACACAAATTGCAACCAGTGAAAAACGAAACCAATTATTATGGGAACATTTTTTAAATTTTTAAATGCAATGTGCACAATTTCATGCGATGTGTATTTTGTAGACGCATAGTGTTTCCGGGGGGGTTCGAGTTCTAAGCGTAATTGTCTACTTCATATACCGAATACACATTTCAAACCGAAAACTGTTTTTGCATCTAATTTACTCTGAGGCATTCATTGTTTTCGAAACCGTGTGCACAAAAAGCAATGCACAATTATATTGGAAAGTGGTATGGAAAACACCAAAATTAATTTTCAAACCGTCGTCTTCAAAACCGAATCCATTGTTTTTGTTTTTGGCTTGGCAGCAGAGAGAGAGAGAGAGAGAGAGAGAGAGAGTGAGTGTGCACGGGGAAAATGAACGATGCAACAAGATTTCTCCAATATTGAATCAACATTGTTGATATTTTCCATGCATTGATTGCGCGTCTGTGTGTGTTTGTGTTTATATGGAAAAACCACTGTCGTATGCACGGGTTTGCATGCGGCAAGGCTTGATTCAAAAGCAATTATCGCCGTTAAATTGAAAATAAAAGTGCTAGAATTTAATTAAAATCGCATTGATGACGACAATGTAGCAAACATCAAACAGTTCAGCACATTTTCAAGTGTAAAATATTTACCGAATGATATCGAAGGAATTTACTCAACTATTTCGATGTTATTTGTGTATTATTCACATTGTATCGTTTAAATAATCGTTGAGCGCTATGACAACGTAAAGATTTCTCGTTTAATGCGTATTCTGAAGCGTTAACAATCAATGGAATTTGTATTGCGATATCATGCTGACATTTAGTTCAGATTACTGCAGTAACACACTAGGTAACACATGTGTTTCTACCTCGGGATAAATTCGAAGTCTATCAAAACATTTGGCGGTTTGTAAAAAGTGGAACTGAACAGTTTTCTCTGAAAATCAAGCTTCAATTGATTTGCACTAGCTGATTTTTAGCTTATTTATGAATTTTAGGTAGCTGGATATTTATATTCCAAAACATTTTTGGTTTTAAACTCGAAAATCTCGCGTTTCGAACGATTGGGATATCAGATTTTATGGGACACTTTTCATCATGGGCATGATTCTCTTTGATCGTAAAAATATTATTCCTAGGCGAGTGATGGACTGATTTTATTTTGATGCATTAAAGCCAGACGCGGCCTTTTAGGTGACAGAAAAAAAATGTCTTCTGACACACACACACACACACAAAACCTACCCCAATAAAGATTTGTGTACCGTCGAATAAAGCTGAAAGCCACCGTTAGATGTTATCATAAATTTATAGCTCACTTTCCCAAGCATTATAGCGTTTGTCTTCATTGTTATTTTACACCAATCACTGTATTATGAATTTTTATCTGGAGAACAATAAACAATTTATGGTTTCGACTATATTATTCGATGCACAAATATCGATTGTGCACGTTCCGATGCGGGGGCCAAGAAATGATGCTTTCACACCATTGTTATTGATTGAACCCAGATGAGCATTATGGCAATGAGATGTGTGCGTGTTTTTTTTTTGGTCGGAGATCTTAAAATTTTATGGCTTAACGCTTCAATAATCAAAAATCAAATGGCATTAACACTTTCGCATTTAACGGTGGTGATATCGGTTTTGCCGCCAATTTTTGATGGTTATTTGCTTGTGTATAGAAACGGAGCAAATTTGTCCAATATGTATATCATTTTATTCGGCCACGTCAAAGTATCGAATCGATATTATCGATGTTAGAAAATTCATCATTTATTCAAAAGATAATCATGAAATTGCCGGTGGCTACAAATATTTGTTCGGCTTTCAATCGTTTTCCATCGCATTTGATCATATATTTACCGATTTCCATCGCATTCAAAAACTTATAGAATCTTTTTTGTGCGTGTGTGTGAGAGATTTGCGGTCAATTTAGATTATATAAGGCATTTTCCGGTTTTTATCTCATCAACGATATTGCTGTACTAGTCTTTAATGGTTATTTCTTTTCAATTTCAATGGAATTATTGATATTATTGTAATAGGTAAATATAAAATTGGAACAATGTATACAAAACTAGCGTGCTACTTTGCAGCACAATTTATTTGGTCGAGAGTTTTGTTTTTTCTCATTCGAAAAATGTCAAATGCAATTTTGTGCGCCAAGACTTGTCATCCCATTCAATTAAGGTTAATAGTTTGAGGTGTGAAATCATTTTCCCTTAATTGGTAGTTAATGTTCACATTGCCTGGCACTTAATTATTGAGTGAAAAGGAAAATTGAAGTGACACATAAAAATCGATGCGACTTGTTTCTCTTCGGTGCACTATGTGTCTGTGTGTCTGTGTGTGTGTACATTTTGCAGTGCCATTGTATTTGATTTGGCACTGTTGGTGGATGGTTGTTTGCCGACGTTTCACATCGTTTATCTACTTTCCATCGCTTTCCAATCTCACTCCCAATCTCTCACTTCCTTCGCTATTTATAAATAAAATGATTCACAATAGAAGGACTTCATTTTGCCGAGTTCCTGATTCAGGCAATATTTTTTTTCACTCTCTTGTCCTTCTATCCTTCTCAATCTCTCTCTCTCTCATTCCCTGTTTCTCTTTTTCAAACAAATAGATATCCAACCATCAAATGGATTTATTTTGTACGTTGTGATGAGGTGTGTGTGTGTGTGTGTTTGTAATTGTTGTTGCATCGACTGCAAACCATGAGAATGTACTGTAATCATTTTTTGGGTCACAACAACAACAACAACAACAACAACAAAAACGGAGCGGATATAATGATAAAAGCGCAAATTTGTAATAACAACAAGCAGCCCAGTGCTGTAGCCACACCATCAACGACGAACAATGTGCACACAATGAATGTCGAAAAACACCAAACAACGTCACTCTGTTAATAAATTGCGCTATCACTTGAACACTCTATTCATTTCTTCGAACTCGTTCACCGTTTTACCAGTGTTTGAATGATGGCAGAGAAACAGTGCGAGAAAAAAAAATTGAAAGTTTTTAATTACTTTGGAAACAGATAAGTAAAAATTGTAATTGGGTTGAGAGAGAGAGAGAGAGAGAGACAGAGAAAGTATAAAAAAAATAGACAAAACGAAGATAAAAGATTGCTTCCGTTGCTACACAGCAGACTACTTACTCCGTACATCAAGTCACGTTTTATTTTCAGTTCAATATAACACACAGTAGGACACACACACACAAAACTTTTTATAAAATCAGATTAAAGACGATGGAGAAGAATAGACTATTGTTCGCATTTGCGTACACTACACAGCTATTATTCCATAATTGTAGCATTGTTCTTTCATATTTTCCATCATTCTATTGAATTTTTTTTTTGTGTGTTTGCCATTTTCACCTCATCGATAGGTTTATTAATGTCATGCGGCCAAAGTTGAAAAGTTTTTAATCGAAATTGTTAGTTCATTTCTATCACTTTTAATCTGATCGATATTTCTGGTGGTCTTTAGTTGTTGAGAACCTATGAGCCAGAAAATACTTGATGGGATTCGTTGTTTTTTTTCGAATAATTTTCTCAATCATCGAGTTTCGAATCGTTGTTGACGTTTTTCATACAGCCGAGATTACAAGGTACTGTTTTTGCAATTGAGAAGCTGACAGTTTTTTTATTATTGTGGGGGAAAAAAGCGAATAAAAATGTAAAAAAAGGCAATACGAGAACGTTTAACTCGAGAAGCGATGTTGATATCGTGTAATTCGGCAACAGTCAATTGTTGGTTGGAATTTTATTCTAATAACTGTCAAGTATACACAATGTACTTAGCAATTATTTGTAAATTGAGCAGTTATTCATGTGACATTTTGGTCAAATGTCAACGATAAATGCATATCACATGAGTTTTTGATTGTGTTCAAATGCAAATTAAAAGAGGAAATTGAAATGTGAAATCGTTTGAGCAACATTTATTTTGGGGGGGTGGCGGCAATGGATGGAAAGAGTAATAAAGCGGCAACATTGGAGTTATGTAAAAGTCCAATTGAACGATAACGAGCAATCGATAGAGAGCAGAAAAGCTGGATAAATAAAAAAAAACTGGCTGATTTCAAACATTTCACATTAAATGCTTTCATTTAAAACTGCTGCAATTCCAATCAACCAATGCTATAATCTCCAAAAGATTTCCGCTAAAAGATTTAAAATCATTTTTCTCTTTCTCTTGCGCGCTCGCACAAATAACGTACAATTCCGAAGAAATATTAATACATCAAGTAGAGAAAAAAAGGGGTCGGTATGCAATTCGATTGAGCTGATAATAGATTTTGATCGATTTGATATTTGGCAAGTGCATTTCTCCGATGGAAAATCCATCAAAAATATGAAATTATGCAATCAAATCGTGCAGAGTTAGCGAGACGAAATAGACAGAGGAGAGAAAAAAAAAACATCCGACTCTCTCACCGCCCCCGCCCCGCCCTCTCCATCCACCGATTTCAAACGAATCGGATGTAAATTTGCTTCTTTTTATGCATTCAGCTAGTTGCAACTGGGCAAAATGAATGTAAGAGCAACAAATATGGTATATAATTTTATTTTTGCATACTATGTTGCTGATGGAGGTGGAAGGGGTGGAGTTGGGTGGGTATGAAAGTGGATGTGAATGCCATGACATCGATCAAAATGCCATAGCCAAATGAAATTGGAAAATATGCGATGCAGTGAACCGTGGGCTATTCGACGAGTCGAGCATAAATTGAATCCGGGAATAAGAATAAATATGGATGTGCTCTGCAGGGCAAAAAGGTACTTTACAAGCGAATATCGCATCTCATTTGAGACACGCTCGAAACCAGAACACACAGACACACACACAAACACAAATACCAGTGTGTAGTACACACACAACTATCTCTTTTGGCTCATGCACGTTTGACATTTTAATCAGAGAAAACTATAATGTTAATGCCAATGCACCATGTTCAGCTAACGCAAAATTGATGAAATTCCGAATTGACGATAAATTCACAAGAATGTTTTAAGAATTGAACCCTTTTCAGGCGATTTAGCATCAGTGCTCACTCTGTGTGTGTTTTTTTTTGTGTGTTGCAAACCTTAAATACCGTTCAATTCCAATATATTCCATTCATGGACATAGAGAAATAGATAAACATTTAATTTCTTGTATTTTTTTTACTTCTCTTTTCTATCAATTTGTAGGTAAGAGCATCAAGTATCATTTTGACCAATGTAAAAAACCCATTTTCGCAAACACTGAAGCGAAAAATGCAAAATTAATGACAACTATAACTATTTGGATGGTTAGTGCGCACTGCATGAGCATTTACATCGAAGCCATAAGCATTTGCAATGTGCAATTTTCAAATGTGTGATAATAATCCAGAGAGATAATACTTGGAACAACAATGGTCATAACGAGAAATAACACGTCAATAGGTAGACACATTCATTCAAATGCGATTTCTGTGTGCTCATTTGACCTGAGAGCATAGTCCGTTTTGCGAAATGGTTTGGTTTTCACAAGGTAAGAATAAAGGCTAAATAGACAACCGCAAAACATGGTACAGTGTGTTTCATTTCGTGCATTTGCCATATGAGTGGGTTGCATGTTTTACAAATATTCACAAAAATGTAGTTCACGATTCGAATAAGCGGTAAAGCTTATGCGTTTAAATGGCGACTGGAAAAACTGCAGGTTTTTTTTTTTTAACCACTAGGAGTGAAAATTACAGCAATAACAACAACTACAAAACGTGAATAAATGGATGAATATGTTATTCACGTGAATTGTTGCCGGTATATGAGCTAACGATGACTGTCGATACATATTCGGCAATTTGGTTTCATCTCTTTTGAGCCGAATGCATTCATTGTTCGGTTGATGCAGAGCATAAATGCATAAATGCCTTTGCTTGTAACATTGTGGCTAATTGCAATACGTGTGTTTTTTTTTCCTCCACCGCTTGTTTTTCTCCTTCACATTGAAAATGTCTGTGGTTTATGCAAGGAAATGTAAAATTTTAATGAGAAATTGTGTTGAAATACAAAACGAAGAAGAGGAAAAGAGAGACAAAGTTTTGCTCGAGAGCTCATTGTTCAATGATTCAGCATTTTCAGACGGTAAAAACAACTGACGTCAACATTTACTGAACAGCTTCCATTCACACGGGATTGCATGAGAACGGCCCGTTGCAAAATGCGAAATAACATCTTAAGTGAACACACACACACAAAAAAACAGTGGTTAAAGTTCAACGTCCATCGTATGCGTAAATTTTCAACCGCCAACCGCTAACAAGTCGAACATCATTTTTACCCAATGCACCCACACATTATCTATCTCAAAATTTATTTTAATTAATTCCAATGGTGGCTCATTCAAAATCCAGAAAGAAACGAAAAAAAATATGAGTGGCTTGCAGAATAATTTCGGCAATGTAAAAATGGTAATAAAATTAAAAAAGATTAGAGCTCATCTGCGATTTTGCATTTAGTTTTATGGGGTGGCGAAAATTTATAAATGAAAAGCTTGCATCGTAATTCTTTTAATCAGCGATATTTTGAAAATGTATTCTCGCACACAATTTCAAGGTAACCCAACTAAAAAGCCACCACAGACAGAAAATATGTAAATTAATTGTGCCTTTCGGCCACATTTTATTTGGCCAATTTTGGTGAGCGCTTTGAATGTTCTGAAGAACATACAGAAAGAGGGTGAAAGAGTGAGAGAGAGAGAGAGAGAGAGAGAGAGTGAGAGAGAGAGAGAGAAGAAGTGTGACGGATAGAAGAGCCAGAGTGCTGTATTGAGTGCTTATATTCAAATCCAATGTTCATCAGCCGCCATCAGGTTCCATCAATAAAGGATCTATCCATGAATAATACAGATGATGGTGTTTACCGTTGAGCCAACCAATCGATGAATATCATGTCGCATTTCGCGAAATTCCATTAATGATCGGCAAAATAACAGTTGGTCACACATCACATGATAGATTAGAAATGCCGAGAAAAGCAATCATGCACAGTGTATACTTGCATCCGCAACCACCTTTCGTCCGTTGCACGCTGTGCGTCTGATTTGATTTCACATTTGCACTAGGATTTTTTCCACCCGGTATACAGCATTCGACCGCAAAATGTGCACTAAATTATTGATGCACATCGCGGTTCATTTTCCACTTTTCGAAGAAAATAGTTACGAGCATGAAAATTGGATAGTGATGGTTTCGGGCATACACGTTCCAATGTTCCCGGTGTTAACACACATGCTTATTGCCCACACACGCACACTCAGCTACATACGGCTATACGAAATAACATTCGATTATCGCCTCTCTCTCTCTCTCTCTCTCTCTCTCTCTCTCTCTCTCTCTCTCTCGCTCTGCTTCGGTAACACCCAACGTGAACATTATTCATGCAATCTCAGCGTTTTGTGGCGTGCTGGTTGCCAAGTCGGCAATGACTGTTTAATGCTTTTATTAGATACTTGCCTGCATTTTTGTCCGTCTACGGAATTCAGATCATTGTCACACGAACAGAAAATCCAAAACCAGACCCACACCAGAAACAGACGATAACAGCGGAGGATAGAGGAAAAAAACGTATTGACTTGGAAAATACTTTTTCCACGAAATCAAATTAAATAATAATAAAATTGTCACGGCAACTGTTGGGCGGTTTTCAGAAATCGAGGCATTGAATGCTGTTGCATCAAATGCTGTCATCAAATGAATATAAATGTTTTTTTTTTAGATGAAATCGAGCGCACTAAATACTAACTAGATTTTCAATTGAGCACGAGTGATTTCTCCCTTGACGTTGAACGTAAATGTCGGTCGAATGTCGACACAAAAAATAAAACACGTTTCACGCGCTCAAAATATGGTCGCGCAATATCAACGACTGAATTCAAATATCATATGTATGAATGTCCAGGTGCAAACAACTGCTTTCACGGTTCATAAAAGTTAACGAGACTATATCAAATGCGTTGACTTACACATAAACACACACACACACATACTTCGGTCTATCCAGTGGATTGAGGGAAAAAATCAATTTGCGTACAAATTCAACTAAATTTTACCTCAACCTTTTTTTTAAACATTTTTTGGATATTAGGTTGATTCATCAACGCTCAACTAAATCCATTAGAGTAAAAAAAAAATCACAGGCACCATATTTTCATGCCCATTTGAGATTGACGAATTTGCAAACAGGTTTTTGGTTCGATTTGGTACATCATCTGAAGTGATTCGCAGCGTACGAGGAGAGAGAAAAAAAAACACACACACAAACAGCAAAAACAGAAAATTGTTATTTGAAATTGACGTGAGCTCACGTTTTGAGTTTTAATGTCATCAACATCAATCCATTCATGGATATTGCCGATCGGCCGCGTTTTTTTCTTCTTCCTTCTCTACTTTCACATAACTGCGTTTTTTTCCGTCATGTTGCTCATTCGCATAAAATAAATTAATCACCCAGTCCTTTCACGTAATTCGTTCGGTTTGAATTTTTCCAAGCCAATTTTGCATGGGGAGTTTTTGGAATCGCATTCAACCGTATGCTTTTCCGTTGCGATCTGACATCAAGCGTCTGTCTAACATTTTCTAATTATCTGATCCTTTCGATTCGGGCTGTTTGATATTCAATCTACTTAGAGAGACCGCCCACAGGCACACGATTGAATTCTTTTTAATGTAATGAAATCCAAACGCCTGGTTGTTGCTGTACAACAACAACTCAAATAAACGTCGCATCAAATTTCGTAAATGCAAATTTACGAATCGAATAACAAACGAACGGAACGGATGGGCAAACGAAACCAAGGCGGTTTCAACGGGCGCAAACAGCATCATTATAATAGTAATCAATTCTCAATCAGATAGAAAGCATTGCATAATATGTTTGCTTATAATTTTCGTCTATCTTGTCAAAATTCGTTCGAAAGCGCATACGCATTGACGTGCATCGGGCTAATGTTATGCAAAGTACGAATATTTCGAATAACAGTGATAATTCACATCGTAATAACGTATATGATTGCAACATTCATGAAATTAAATGGGTTTCCAGTAAAGTGAGTTGATGCAAAACAGTTCGATGGCTCTTATTGCAGCTTGCCTAACAACAGTTTAGCACGCATTCACCATAGGCACTGCATTCACAACCCAGGGGGCAATGCAGTTTTAACAACAATTCTGATTCAATCACAATTTGTAAACTTAATTTCATTCGAATGCACATGTAATTCTCGAAAACTGAAAGTAATTCGATGCATTGCACGTTTTCTTCATCTCTGCTTAAGATTGTTCTTACTTACCGTAAGGGTGCTGCGCATACACATACACAATTGAAGACGTGTGCCTGCGCAAACTGTTATGGTCAATACGGACGATGTGAAGCAGAAATGACGAAAATAGAATTTGATGAATTACTTAAGAATTACTATGCCCCTTGATCTAGACACGCATTGCACACAAGCACACAGCTCACTTGCATTGGACCGAAATCTTCTCACTTTGGCGTCACTGTAGTCATCACGTTACCGTCATTCCTCTTCAAAACCATTTTGTTATTATAAACATGTTCAACGTCTCAGCACCACCAAGTTTCGGCACTCATGAAATATGAACAATGTTCATATTTGCATGTTCATTGAACATGCGTTTTCCCCGACGAAATGATATTTTTTGACAAGTAGTGTGCATTTGTCATTGCATTGAACGTTTTACATCTAATTCGTAATACCGTTGATATTCACGTCAAGTACGTCGTATATATATGTGTGTTGTCATTTCGAGATTAATTAAATTGCTAGTAACATTTGAGCTGAGTTAAGACACCGCCGCATACTCTGCCCGCCTTGAATGTTGATGGGCGACGCACACTGACACATAGTGAAGGAGAGAGGGAGATAGGGAGATAGGGAGAGAGGGAGAGAGAGAGAGGAATAGCAACCGAACCATGTGTTTGTGCACTTCAAAGGCACTTTTCAATGGAATTCCGTTGGTAGTTTTGCTAATTTTCGATAAAAGCATCTCTTGTTTCCGTTTCAATACATCAACCGAGTTGCCTTTGTATTTTAATACCCCAGCACATAATGAACAGATATCAGCATTCAATTTTGAGTTCCTTTACTTAAGATATTTCATTAAAATAGTGAGCTAGGAGTGCTTTGGCAACAATAAAACCGTTCTGCAATTGCATTCCCAGCAAAAATGCAGTAATAATATCATCATTCTCTGAGGTGGAAGCATCAGTTGCATGCAGCAGTCACAACCAGATCTATAAAGAGCACGAGGGCAAAAGAGACAGAGGAGTCAAATGGGGGGAAAAATATCGAGAGAGTAAAAGAATCGTTGAACAATCGCAAATATATAGTCGATTCCGTGTATGCTATAAATTATTTGCGATGACCTCGGAAACAGTGGTTCGCTTCGGGTTTTTTCTCTTTCTCTCTCTCTCTCTCTCTGATTCTCGTGCCATTGTTGTTGAGTGCGCCTTGAAATGTGATCATCGTTATGAAGTATTGCGGTGAACAATGGCAACCCACTTCAACAAACAATAGTTGCTCGCCGTCACCATTACATAAATCATTTATTCGGGATTGAAATGGATTCGGTAACCCAAAAGCAGTATAAACATGAAACGTTTTTTTTTTTTTGCCTTTCTATTCAATTTTTTTTTCATCATTGCACACCAACACACACCTACACATACTAGCACAAAAATTCGTGTGAAAAAGAGAAGAATAATCATCATCATCAGCATCTGCATCAGCATCTTAGCATCTCAGTAAATGGTTTGGGAAAACATGTTTATGGGTGAGACAATTGCAATTGGAGTAGCTCACGTCAGTGCGAATAGAATGGATGAGAAGAAGAAGAAAAAAAGAATAACTGCATCAACAATGCCATTGTTGCAGAAGATTCGGAATAATTGTTCAAAGAGTGCAAAAAAAAAGAAATGAAGAACTGGCATCGCGGCGCGCTCTATGCGATTCAAATAAAAACCAAATGAATGTATAGTAACGATTTCAATGGAACAAACATCTACTCCAGCCGAGCGCATCACTGTTACTCCTTTCCAGTGTTCAGCTCTCAAGAAGGAACAAAAAAAAATGATGTTGCGACACACAAAAAAAAGCCAGCATAAAACTAAAAGAATCCAATAGATTCACTTTTTTTAATGCGATGCTAGTTCGTTATTTCTAGCTTCATGTGGTACGAGACGAACATCGAGTACACAATTCACTTTCTTCTTTTTTCGGTTTGAAACGTTTCATCGCGTACTGATTTCGTTTTATTCAGTTATTATTGTTACAATTCTTTGCATTATTCAAGCGCTTCACATTTTCCATGCTGTTCTCTCTCTCTCTCTGTCTTTCGCTCCCTCTGTCACACAAACACACTCTTTCACTCCGATGCCAAATATTCGGCTGATTTGCTGGAGTTTGTGTTTGCCCGAGTCAAAGAAAAACTCCTGTTTCAACACATCATTTCATTTCGATGTGTCGTGCACCTTGGTACACTCTATCTCTTTACGAAGCACATCATCATGTTGATAATAATATTTTGAAAGTAGAACAACAACGGATAAATTCAGGGCAAGATGAACGATGATGAGTACACAAACACACACAATAAAGAAGAAGAAGAAAAAACAACAACATAAATTCATACCATGAAAAATGTGAGTTAAAACAAATTGCTCGAAAAACTTTATTCGCTGTGCGCACAATAAATATAACAAATGATTGAGACACACACATTATACGAAGTGAACATGATCAAAAAGGATTTCACATTGAGATGAAGTGCAGTACAGCGAAAGCATCTTATTTATTTGAAGGTTGCAAGTTGTAAGCAGAAAATCAGTTTACTAATAACGACCATCGAATAGAATTATGGAATCGTTGAATGAATTTTGATGCATCATCGATTTTTATGTGCAAATATATGTATTGAGAGTGCAATAAATGCAACGAGATTGCGGTGTTTTGTAAGCACCACGTCGATAAAAAAAAATCAATTCTACATTCAATGTAGTACATTGACTGTTGCTTACACTCGCTAGCTCCCTCTCCCCCTGTGTATGTGTGTGTGGCTACACTTCAAAAATTCCGAATACCACTTGATTTATCTATCCTCTTTATGATTTATTGCAGTTTTGACTAAAAGTAAATACTATTTTCTATTTATGATTCGCAATTGTTCAAGTGATATTCAATTCAAATTGATTCAGTTTTTATATGACTTATGGTTTTATTTAACGTTGCTGAAATACGAGCTTGGCGCACTTCTCAACGTTGGCTGTTTGTAATCAAATCGAAAAAATATTTGGTGTTACAAAAAACAATATTTTCACCACCTCCTCCCTCCCTCTTTCTCTCTCTCTCTCTCTCTCTGTCACTTTCTGTTGATATTTGCATTTGTGTGTATATATTGAATGTATTCTTTTTCTAAACCAACTTTGATTGGCAGTCATTGAAATCGATTCGGTAAACATGTTGTCCCGATCAAAATGATTTATGATGATTAAATGAATTCTCATTTTATTGTCGTTCTCATTCAGTTTTTGGTATTGATTTTCGACCCTGACGATAAAAGCAAAGCAAAGCAAAGCAAACCAAAAAAAAAAAAATCAAACAAAATCGACAACAATTTGACGGAATTAGGCGAGTGTGCTGTGTATATGTGTGTGTGTGTGTTGTGTACACAATTGATATTGAAACTGGGTGCTTTGTGAAGAGCTCTCACATGAGCACATTTTGACTGACTAGTGACCATTTTATCGACATATTACATAAAATTCACACACACACACACTCCACAAACGCCATTGTTCATGTGGCTTATCCCTTTTGACTTCAATCGCACTCCAAACCATATGGCAATTTCCAAAATCCAAATAATCGAATGACTTAAATTGAACGAATATTTAAATCTCTTTGATTTGTAATGTTGAAAATTGTACCACAAACCGTGACCAAAACCACAACCGATTCAAACAACACGGAGCGGGAAAAAAGCGGTGCATTTGGTCTTATTTTGCACTTGAAATACCGGATATTGGACAATTAAATAAGTCAAAATTGGTCATGAGCATAACGAAAGCGATCGAAATTTATTCAGATGCAGCTGAAGTGAACAACAAAATATTCGTATATTGGAATAAAATGAATCTCATCCAAGTATTACAAATGCGAAATCAAGTGAATATCCTATTGTAGAGCTTGAGGTGAATAAAGATTGTACACACGAATGCGGAAAAGCGTCAATCCCGAGTGACAGAAAGAGATAGAGAGAAGCAAAGCTAAAACAAAACAAAAAAAAACGAATTATTGCTCTGAAGCACGTACACAATTCAAATATTGAATGCGCTCTAGCTACTCTGTATGTGTGCCATGGGTAATTTAGTGCTAGCCCGGAGTTGCCAATAAACAATGTCGGAATTTAATATTTACCTTTTGTAATATTGCTGACTGATAGTCCTGAGTACTGAGTGCTCAGTTTCATTCGTTCTGTCTATTTTCATCTTTTTTCCATTGTTAAAGAGACGCGCGAAATGCGAAGTGCAAAGATGCATTCAGAGTGGCCAAAAAAAAACAACGATCTGGCAAATAGTCGAATTGAATTGGTAGATGTGTATTTGTATCGTCATAGCTGTTATTGGTCGATGGGGCGAGCTACAAATAAAAAACAACATACGATCACTAAAGCACAATATTTGAACGAGAGTGTAAATATGTTGCACAGCAAAAAGCAAAATCTAATGAAATACATGTTGAAGCAATTGTGCGATTATTTGGAAAATGTTTGGTGCTAGTGTCTTCTGTTGTTGGCTGGCTGCTTGGGTGAGTGAATCAGTCACTCACACACACACACACACACACACACATACATTTCGATTGGCTATTGACACTGTGATAGCAATGCGCATCGATTGTAACCTTTGAAAGAAACAAAAAAAAACAAGAATACCGATTGAGCATACGTACTCATAATCGTAAATTGGTGAGCTTTCCAGGCAAAAATAGATAAATTGATAGTTCAATGTTGAAAATGGGATTGAGAATGAACGGGGGACCGGAGAGGAAGTGATGGAAAAGACACAGAAAGAGAATGAGAGTGAATCCGTGAACATTTGCCAATACAATAACGCGCAAATTGAGCGAATATCGAGCATACACACATGAATCGAATGGAAAATGGCAACTCTTGTGTGTCATGGCTGTGCCATTATTTGTTGGTTTCTGCTGCTGCTGATGCTGATGCTGTCTCCAAAAGCATTGTAGAACGGAAACGGGCAAATAAAGTGGCGTATGAATAACGAAACAAAAAAAACAGCAGCAGCAACAGCAGCAACAACAACAACAACGATCGGAAGACAGAGAACAAATATAAATAAGAACATTAAATGATGTTGCATGCTTGCTCTGCTTTCTGTCTGTTTATCTATTGTCTGCATGCTCAGTTGTCGAACTAGTAAAAATGGTTGAAGTAGCTGAGTGATGGAAATTCACATTTGCGAAATTTGTGTGTACGATTTGTCGAAAATGGTGCACATCAGACGACAACGATGAAGATGGCAAGGGCTACGACAACGGTGGTGGCGGCGGCAGCGATGCCAAGAAGTCAATCGTCCGCTCTTGTGAATGTTGAGTTAGAGTTGTCGAATCACTCTCAAGCGATCCTCATTCAAATCGAAAATTATTACCGACAAAGCATTCGACATTACACAGACACGAACACACACACACATACAAACAAGACTTCACACACATGGCAAATAATGAAACACAACACAAAACAACAAGAAATTTCGATTGAAATATGACATTCAGCAAAGTGAGTGGTGAGACACTCTGATTGTGCTTGGCTGTTTCCAATTGACTTTATCACATTATATTGCAATTTCTCGACATTGCACTTTCGATGCTCTGTGTGTTTCGTATTCTGTGTGTTTTTTTGTTATTTATCATCATCGTCGTTGTTGTCGTCGTCGTTTGTGCCATGCATTGATTCAGTCGAATAAACAATAGTTGTGTTTATTCAACGTTAAAATAGGAACACATCCCTCTTGCCAGACGTTGTGCTTCGTGTGCTTGAGCTGTATGCAAGCTTTCATAAGCATGAACTTTGTCATTTTAAAAGAAGCAAATGTAGAAGAAAAAACAGACCCATAGTGTGACCGCCCATTAGTGTTTTCACACAGCTATAGCCATTTCCTCTATGCACAATTTTTGCTTGATAAATTGAAAATGGCAAAGCTCGATACAGATAATTTTATGGCCAATTCTGTACACATGGTTGTTCAGAGTGCCAAATCGCAAGGCAACCGATGAAAATTGAATTGAAACGCAGCAATTGAATTTTCATGATGCGCTGGCCCAGGCAAAATACACACACACACTCACACTCACCAGTGCTCATTCTGTGCTCACCACCGTCGATCGTTCGCAGTGGGTGGATTATCTGTTTACACTTTGCCTTGATTTTCAATCTCATGCAGAGGAAATACTACTGATTGGCATCCAAACAAATCATCGCTTTAGATGTATGCAAACATGTAAATATTGACGCATTTTCCGATCTGTAATTTCTGCCATAAAATGTATTTTTCATTCGTTTTTCATCTTTCAACTCCCAACACAATTTCTCTTCTCTTCACTTTGTGTGTGTGTTATTTTCTTCTTTGCAATTTTGCTATTTTTCGAAAAACGAAACGTTTTTTTTTTCTCGCCCATTTAAGTGTTTAAACACATTTTCATTCTACCGTACCGTACATTTTAAATGCACACCAATCGTTTACAAGCCAAAGCATGGCATTTAATGTATTGGTGGCTTCATATTTTGTCGATTTCGTATACGAAACGACGAAAGAGAAATCACATCGACATGAACTGAGAATCCCGCATTTATTTCTTCCGCTTCGTGGCACAAACGAGTGATTGAACGATAAAATAAAAAAGAAACGCATACACCAGTCGCTCAGAGGTGCGGGCCATGAGAACGATAAAACGTTATTATTTCATGCAAAAATTGTCGACGAATGTCGAAAGTTTTGCTTAAAGGCGCTTCATCACACATGATGTGTCAACAACACACACACACACACCCACACACGACACACTTCGAAGCACGGCGCACAGTAACAAATAACAAGATTTTTTCTCGCAATGCGATGATATCGACATTTTGACGATTTTCACTAAACTTTTAAATTCAATTTCACTCTTTCGCTCACTGTTGACACACTTTTTATCGTACAAGACCAATGAAAATACGGCATGTGTTTCAACAGACATTTAATTCGAATGAATAAAATGAAATATCAACTGCGCGTGCATCAATGAAGCAGAGAATCAATTTAGCAAAATGTTTACGATGCCAAATATTCCATGTGAACAAAGACAAACTCAGCTCACTGTATGAACAAATTGTGTTGAAGTCAGCCAAAACGTTTACACATTGAATATACCGAAGTAAAAAAAAACACACACACACACACACCTCCAATTGTGAACGGTTTAAAAGAGAAAGTATGCAATCAAAGGTCTGAAATTAATTTCCTGTTTCTGTTTCTCTTTAAGCCAGTCAATTACAGCTGAAAATCACAGATTGAGATAAATTCACGACTTTTGCTACTTTTTTTCGGTTAGGTTGCCACTGAAATAACGTACACAACCAGATTTCATTTATTCAAATATCAAAAGCTAACATAACTTTAATAAATATTTGATTGCAACCAAATTTTTTTGTATGTTTCCTACATTTAATTGATAAATGTCCATTCATTCTTTTAAAAAAAACGAGATTATTGATGCAGTAAAATGTGTTGTGACTCACAACTTGTGAGTCCATGGTGAGTCCGCAAGTGATCATATCCCCTCAACCAAAAACCGTATTTCCCGATAGCAGATGGTGTCTGCATACGGACGTTGCTATTTCTGTGAATTTTTGCTTGTATTTTGCATATAATCAAATGAAGTTCCCTTTCCCAACACAATAATATACCCAATTCGTTTTTTTTTCTCTCAATATTCTAAACCTTGTATTCCTTGATGGTCTTTGCCTTCAATGGCACTTAAGCTGAATATTAATACCGAACGTATTGAAAGAACCCGAACGAATCTGTAAATGGGCAGATGGAAAATAATTAAATTTTGTGTGTTTTAGGCAAATTAAGTTTCATTGAGTTAAGCATTTAGCCTATGATAAAATACGTATTGAGTGTGTTTAGCATGTAATCAAAAGCCATTTTCCGAGAATTGATGGTTCAATACCAGTGGTGTGTGATGAAGGCAAAAAGATAGACAAATTTTAAAGTCCTACTAAAAATCAGTAGGCATGTCTGAGGAGATGGAAAACGAAAAATAGAGACATTTAATGAATGCACACTTTCGTAACCACTCATTTGTTCAACGTAAAAAAAGAAGAAAATGTTTCAATTAAATTTATTGTCGAAGCCATCACATGCATACCAAGTGATCTGTTGTACGTATTATTTATACGTATTGACTGAATAAAGAGAATGGAACATGCAGAAAGAAAAAGTTGCAAACATCCTGGGCTATTGGGTACTGTGATAGAAGCAAACTCAACGTCCAAATATAATGAGAAGAAAAAAAAAATAGAGACACGAACTGGGAGAGAACAGACAGTTGCCGTACATAATCTTCAATTAAAGCACACAACCGCATAGTTATAGCGCACGTTGTGCGTTGAGCAAATGGATGGCTACTGTTTCGGGTGTCGACACCAAAATCGATGTGTGTGTGTCTGTGAGTGCTGGAACCAACTCTCGATCGTGCACAAGTGAAACGATGATGCGGGAAGAGTGCACGAAGTTCAGACTCTTCAGCATGGTTCAGCAAGTTTTAGAGACGCCTGGTGAATGGAATGTCTTTTAAAAATTCAGTCATGTTATTGGCCGTTAAGGAAGATGTAGCATCCAGCTATCTCTCTCTCTCTCTCTCTCGAATAATATTATGTCTCTCTCATTCTCTATCATTCTCTAGCACGGTCATCGTTTTCGCTACTAAAGTGCCTTTCATTCTTATTGATCGAATCTTTAAATGAAGAAATTTGGCTTATTCGAGCCCGTATAAACATGGCATGGGTGTACGTGTACGTGCTAGAAAGTTGCTTGAGGTGATGAAAGTGGTTAGTATGAGCAAAACTCAACTACCATATCTAAACACAATTTCATCCGGGCAAAACGTGAGTATGCGCCCGTTCATTAAATGACACACCGAAATGCTGTTCTTTTTTTTTGGAAAATTAAGTCGCCACTATATCCTGCACTGGATCCCGTATATTTATAGCACACTTTCAACTTAATCTCATTTAATTCCCGTTATGACAGCGATTTCCATAAAATATGGTAACGCAATGCGCATTACTCGAAGCATATGCATTTCAGAGCGAGAGAGAAAGAATAAAAAAAAAACTGTACTTCGCATCATTCCTTATGAACTGATTCAATTTATGATACATGCTACACATAATATTGAAGCCATCATGGCCATTGCCATTAAATTCAATTATGAACACTTTCGTCCAACAACAACAAAAAATCGTATATAATTTTTATTTATAAAACATTCTGCATTTACGCGCTCACAAAGTCCACTGAATCGAATAAGTGACATTTTAATTTTTGACATTCGATAACAATTCATATCATTTATGGCCTTCTGAATCTATGGTTGATTCCTAGGTTGATTCTTTGTATGGTTTTTAACCCAAAGAAAAAAACAACAAAATCAATGGTGATAATGGAAAACGGCCAGTTTTTCATTTCAAACATGAAGTGTCTCATTATATTTTACATGTTTAACAAAATTTATGCTTCTATTTTCACAACGTAATTTCTCAACAACAAAAAAATATGTTTGAATATGGGTCGACATTTCGTTTAAAATTCAATCAGAGCCACTCCAATATTGGCAACGATACAAGGGAACAAACGAAACCACGAAAACAACAAATTCAGCCTTAACTCTGGTTACATGTGCCAACTCCATTTTGCTGAATAAAAGGTAGAGCATTTTGAGTTACCATCGATGGAAAAATCCACTCAATTGATAGAAATAGCGGACGAAAGATTGAGGGAGGAAGGGAATAAGAGAGCGATGGGGGACAAAAGCAACAACAACAAAAATCATTGCCGTCACAATGGATTGTTTAACAAGCAGCTCGCTTAATCAATATGCTTGCGTTATTTCAGAGGTTTTTTTGGTTTATTTAATAAAACAGTGACAAGCATGAATTAATATCGATGTGTAGTTTGGGTGCATGTCGCTGCTACTCCCTCCCCCCTTAATACGGATTTCAAAATTATATATCGATTCTTGACCAGACATATTTGTAGCATGCTGATAAATACAATAGAAACAAATTTGCCAGAGTAAAATGTTTCTGAATACAGCAATATGACTTCAAAAATCGGCTACGACTACAAATCGCGTAGTATTTGTATAAATTTTTATCGATAAAATAGAAAAGTCAGATTATATATCCGAGTTTAAGTTTTGTGAATTTGTAGTCGGTAATCGTTTGGCTACAAATGTTAGCAATTGAAATTGAGCTCCAAAATTCTAGAAATGTATTAATATGTACAAGAATCGCTATGTGATTTCTGGAATCTGCGACCGAGGGGGGTGGCAGTGACATGTACCTATGTAGTTGTTAATTTTCCTCGCTGAAAAGCTTGCATCGCCTTTCATAATGTTGCAAGGCAATTGACATGGAAAATTCACCATCATTGCCTGTTTCTGTTAGGGCATCAAAATTCGCAACGTTTGCATCGAGGCTGTTCAAAATCTAAATCAATCATTCGTCTCATAATTAAAACATGAATCGATGCTATAAAACCGCCGAAACAATCAAAACCGCAACGCTGCCTCTCTGGAATATTGGTTTGGAAATGTTGCGTGATGATCGGTTCGAATTGGCTTTTTTGGTTTAGTTACGTCGAAAGCCACAATGTTAGAATATATGTATTTGTTCCAAGTCGTTGGCTGATGATGTGCTTGAACATTTTACGCGAAATCAACATTCGCATTCATGAGCCATAGAGAGATTTATCTCATTGCCAATTAATTTGAATCGGTCCCTTGACACCGACTGTTAGCTTCAATTTGAAAGCCACAACTTTCATACAATGCACGAAATATTACTAAAATATTTTCATCAACATCAATCCGCCATACATGAACTGAAATTTACAAAATATTTCATAAATAGTTTGCTCATTACATAAATGTGAAAATGCTCGATTAGCGGAACATTTCCAATAACTGATATTTACTTGTTCAATCTGCCTATCGACCATGACTCATTTCACTCGATATTCAGTGTTTTAATATCAACGAAAATTATGACCGTGGTTGCAATTCATTCAATGTTCACAGCATTCCCGGTTTTCAAATGCTCTGGATGTTGATGTCATTTTTGAAAATTGGCATGCAAGTAAAATGTTGTGGTATATTGAACGGGGTCTTGGATCGATGAAACATAATAGTCCAGCCCTTTGAGCGAATTGTTATTGATGGATTTGTTAGTTTTTGGCTTGATGCAGTACATGCATTGGTGTAAATAGGGAGATTTGATGTTTTTCAACTGTTGTCGTTTTTCATGAAGATTTACACCCATCAAGTATTACTACCAAGCAATACTTGGCAGTGTATTTTTTTTTTATCTTAATTGCATATTTTGATGGCGCAAACAATAAAGCAAAAATTGGGAAATCAATGAATAAATTGATTTGTTTGCTTCACGTATGACGAATTAGTTGTTTAATAAACTGATAAAAGTTTTATTGATTACACAATAATAGTATAAATACTGTTTTGTATGTCAAGAGTGTAAAATATATTTTCAAAAAAAAAAAACCAAAAATCTTTAAAAATCTAAAGAATATGTAATATTTGATCGAAAATGAAAGCTGCATACTATTTTACAATTTTATTTATCATGCACTATTTCTACTCCGTCATTCCAATCTGTTGCGAACCAACGTGGATCTTTTTTAAACCTGAACAAGGTAAAACTTGTAGGGATTATCCTGGTGCTCTACAAACACAAGCGGAACCTTGGCCAAAATGCATATTGAAAACATGCGGTGATGGAAAGGTGGCAGTCGACCAATTCTGTGGAGTTGGTGAATGTACGTTCACTCCAGAATGTGATTGTGAAGGTGGATGTCGTCCTGGAGATCCATTTCAATCATTTAAAAAGTTATATCCGAATGTTGAAATTGTTGGTCCTCATGATCGTTAGTTTATTAGTGTAATCAAATATAATGAAATTCACAAAAATACATTCGATTGGTGTTGTTTTTTTTGTTGTTGCAAAAATGTTAAATAAAAAAATTTGGCTGTGAAATGGGTTGAAATCCTAATAATGTTATTTGCATTATAAAAAATCAATCAACTGAATATGTCACGCAAACCGAAGCTGTCACACAAGACAGAGTCAGGAGTATCTTCTATTCGATGAGTATTATGATCATGCTCATAAGACCGTGTGAGTGGTACTTCCAGTTCAAAGATTTGACAAATGTTGACGTTTTTTATGATGTTTTCCAGATAAACGAATAAACAAGTACAAACTCAAAAGCATTCAATACATCAAGCATTGCTACCAAGCTATACTTGTCAATGTGTTATGATTATAAAGTGGAATGAGCAGAGCATGTGAACAATTTAAAACATGTTCCTGTTCTTACAATATTTTACATTGTTTCTGATGCACTTTTAATTGCCCAGCAAACCGATGTCAATACGAAATCGGTTGGGTTAAATCATCTGTCAGCTAAGCCTCCAAAAATATTGTTGATACCTATATTTATATGACCTGTGTTCATGCTTGTGTTCAATTTATATTTATCTAAATTGCTACGATTTTTTGTCAGAATGTCATTGGGCGTGTTATCTAAATGTTAGATAGTTGAATTTTAAATGTTTTTCATTTAATAGAACCTGGATATTGCAAATTACAGAAAAGATCTACAGATCAATAAAATCCAGGCTCATTCAGTACTTATGTCAAATGCTCCCATCGGAGGATACTAAATGGATTCGAATCTTCAAATAAAGTAGTTTCTGTTTGATAGAAACTTAATTTATTAGAATCGTCCGATTGTTTTCTGCACACACACAAACACACACAAAAGTGAGAATCGGCTTGGATTGATTTGTTTTTTTTTCGCACAAAAACCAACATACAGCTTGGAATTTCTGTGAAAATGCTACGTACATTTAACTCATCTCTAATTTCCATTTTGGGTTTTGTGAAAGCCGATGGGCATCAATAAGCTGTGGCTATGTAATCGTAAAGATGGGAATGAACGGAAAATGCGATTCGGCAAAAAGCTTATAGACAAAGTGACCACCATTTTCCATAGACTCGCATCATTACACCGGCTTATTTAATCAGCGCTCAATGCACTTGGCCAAAAGTAATAAAGCTGTGATTTGATACACACGGTTCTTTCGGTATGTGTGTGTGTGTGTGTTTTTTTCCTCGGTTGAGCCGTCGACAGGTAAACGAATATTGCATATTGACATAAGTACAAATGGTAAAATTCGTCTATCATCATTGCTGTAATCGTTCTCATATCGACGATAAACGGGCAAATTTTTTTCACTTTTTCCACAACGAGGCAGTCGAGTGTGGGGTTGCCTTCAGCTGCCTGACCAGTCACAGCACTCAGTGTCGATTTATTTCCATTTCACTTATGTTTGGGCGGCTATCATTTATTTCATGCTTATGTGCATGAGTATACGCTTTTATATAGATTATATATTTTTAGCCGAACAAAAATGGTTGTTTGTGTACTATTCTGTGTACGCTTACAACGTAAACGAAAATGGGATTGATATAAGTGTCAGTAATTTTCGGATTTGATATTGAGATTTGCGAAGATAACATATGTTCATTTGATTTTTGTCCATTCACATTGTCAATTGAATTGCCATCGTTTGCACGTATGCATTTGGATACATCTATTTGGAATCGGTTGTCTGTTTTTTTTTCCATTTGATTCATACATAGTTCCAATTTATTTTAGTGTCTGTTTTTTTTCATTTTCTTTAAAAACCATTTTTTATTTGAACCGAAAAAGAGTTTTCGTTTTTCGTTTTCCTGTCGATGTTGTTGGCGACAATCCTGTTAATGCAATGGGTTAACAAACTCCAAACAGTTGACCTTTTTTTCTGGCGTTGCTCCCGAAATCCAATAATCATTTATTATTACAAATGCGAATGCTACGAGAGCAGATTGATGATAAAGACAATAGACATCAAAATAAAAAGACGACTGAAAATGCGAAGAAGAAGAAAAAAAAAAGAAATACTCAAATGTGTGGAGAAATAAAGAAGATAGGAAAGATTGCAACGAGGCGTGTGATGGGTCTCGATGTCACTTTGAATGTGCGTTGTTTTTTTATCTGAAATTGCAATAGGTGGAAGTCAAAAGTCACAAAACTTCAGGTCAGATAACAATTTGGATGTCACGCATTAGCAACAACCAAGTAAAATTGATGAACAATAGCATCTCTCTCTCTCTGTGTGTGTGTGTGCACATAAACATTGAGGCAAAAATTTGGTGGCGATTAGGGAATTCAACGTAGCGCACACATGAAATAATTATCAACTTACGGCGGCAGCAAGACTCTTATGAAGTTATCGCCCCTGTCGACGGCCAGCATCGAGTTGATGAACACTTGAAATGGTGTCCCAAAAAAAAACATTCACCTGATGTTGCTCACTTTAATCGTCCTTCGTCGAACCAACGAACCGTTGTGTTTTTTTTTTGTTGCTGTTGTTGTTGTTGTTGTTGCCATTTCCGACATCAACCGACACATTCCAAAATGTTCGTACATACAAAATGTCGTTTTCTTTTTTTACTGCCGTTCAATATTTACTCATTTTGACTTTGCTATCACTGGTCCATGGTCGTTTGGGCTCCAAAAGTCGCAAATGTACACATTTTGACTTCTTGCTACTTTACCTATGTCAAGATGTTAGACAACATTTGTATTTATTTTGTCGTCGTTTATCAAAATCTTATTTTAAACTCTATTTCGTTGTTAGCTATCGTAAGGGCTGTGCTGTTGGTTGGATGTGTGTGTGTGTGTGTCGTTTTTCGTCTATCTCGTTTGGAATATTCTCTATTTTATATATATATGTTGAACATTGCCGACATTCTTCACAGTATTTGCAAGTCATATTGATGTATCTCTCGACTTTTGGGCTTTCTTGGCGCATCTTCATCATCGTTGTGATAATATTTCAGGTACTTGCCCGATTTAACGTCCAATCGATATGATATTTTTTTGCGCAACACGAAACATTGAATATGAGATAATGGATAATAAATCAATTTGAATTCGTTTTTGGAACTTTGCTGCCGTCGGGAGAGAGAGAGAGAAGATGAAGAAAAACATTCGACTCCATTAAGAACAATCGATAAACTTCATGTATGAATATCATGCGTCTATCAAAAACTATTCGATAAGACAGCGAATCAAACAAAATAGATTCAATTTATTGCCCGAGTGTTTGAACCGAACGAAACAAAAACAACACTTTTCGCAGTCTTCAAAAAGACATCACTGAAAAATTGGTTGGAATGTTTCGTTATGGTTTCATAAGTAACTCTTGAAGAGTTGAAGTTGTTAGACGAACATTAATCGAATATCCCAAGTAAAAATGTGAAAACCAACAACGATAGCCATGCGTGCGCAGTGCGCACACTTAAACCACTTAGCAGTCTGCTAATAGCAGGCTATTGTGCTATTTGTTTGAATGCATGTCCAATCTAAAATATAATTATATTTAAATATCGCTCACGACATTAGGTAACGGAAAGGCCCTCGAGTGTGATTTTGTATGAGAAACATTTACTTGAGGCTATTTTCAGACAAATTGGAAAAAACAAATTAGTTACAAGAGACATATAACCTTTTGATTGGGATAGTCGAATAAAGTTCGATTTTAATTGTAAAATTCGGCACTTTATCTTTTGACTTTATGTGGCACAAGTCAATCAAAATTTAACCGATATTTATCCGAACATTTTCGGTCGACAAAATAATATTTTCAATACATTTTCCGTGGAAACTTTACATGCGGGATAGTTTTAAGAGACGTAAACAAACGAATCGACTGCATCACATTAGCCCCGTAAGGCGAATTCCCTTTGCAAAGGGAAAATTGTGTGCAAAAGACTTCAAGACAACGATATACAAAATACATTTTACTATTTAGTTGGATTGGGGGGAGAAAAAAGTTCGGATATCGGTAAACGCAGATCTGAAAATGTGTCAAGTATCAGCCCGATAACTTTGTGTCTCGGTACACATTTTACATAGGCCAAGAAAAACACGAACCATCAACCATCTTAACTTTCAAGAGGTTTTACGTTTTCTCATCGCCGACTATCATCATTTTTCTGAACAGAATCAAAAATTCATCTGAAACTGAACAGTTGAAAACTAAGCACCAAAGAAGCATCATTTACTGCAAAACACCCTGACTTTTCGCCAAAAACCACCATTTTCCATCGAAAATTACTTTGTGTGATCGAAATATCAGAATTTTGGTTTATTATTTATAACCGGAATACATAATTCAGCTAAAATTCCCTTTCAATATTTACTTCGTCCGTTTTACCAAATTTACAAATTTTCTCAAACGATTCTACGAATTCCATTTTTACATTGTGAATCTTAAAATTGTTGTTGCCCAGCATTTGAAATAGTTATTTAAGCCACTAGCACAGTATAATGCCATCAGATTAGATTGCTGAATATACACTTTTTGCATTTCTCTCTTTGTCGGTTGATTCGTTTCTACCCAAAAACCATACAAACTACGAATATTTTTGTTTTCTTTTCGTTTACTTGTTCGTTCGATTGCTTTCCTACACATAAAATCCAATAAATATACCTACTTCCCGGGACACACACAAAAAAAGCGCACCATTTTCGTATAGACAACTTAACACTCGGCACTAAACCACTATAATACAGTACAATACATGTACGTTCAATTGGGTTTGTGTTGTCTTGTGCGCTATATCATTGTGAAAACTATTCCAAAGCCCGGGAGAGCAAGAGTGAAAAATGTATGTAATCATAAAAAATGACGCCATAAAATTCGACGTGCCGCACAATGACAAGCGATTACTGCCACGACATTCTTTGAATGTATGCTGCTGCTGCTGCTGTTCGAACGCAAACAATATACACATTTTTTTCTCGAATGTGTCGCCGCCCAATTTTGAGATGAACACACAAAAAAAAACATCGAAAAATTCTTTAGTACGGTAAGTTTGAGAGACATCTAAATTACCGCTCACATAGCTCCCATAAAAAAGACAACAAACATAAAATGGGAGACAGGAAATCAGTCAAAATTGTTATCGCTTTGTCGCATGTAAAATCAAAGCTTACGCTCGTTTCTCAATATATTGATAGAAATGTCTTGGGATTGATTGCATCATATATAATTTTTGGTAATTTTTTTTTTGTTTGTTTATCGAAGGGACCCAGAATCAATCATCGGCTCGACTAACAAATCAATAAAATCTTTTTTCGAATGGAAAACAACATGTTCTTCACATTGAAATTCTGTAACCAAGTGAAAATGTTGGACGATTGGATGTTTGTAGGCAAATATGATGGTTGTGACACTTCAACAAAATGTTTTGAATTGTCAAGAGAGTGTTGATTGTGTTTTGTGCCGGTTTCGACCACTTTGTCAAGACACGTTTCGGTTTGAAAATGCGAAAACTCTCTAAAAAGAGAGCCTCCACCCCCAATTTTAAATTAACAATAATCATAGACGATGGAAATTAATTGCGAAGCATTAAAAAGTCTTTTGAGACAATGTTGATTGAATACCCAAATTGCATGTTTTTTGTGAACGATGAGACGAACGAGACGTGAGTTGAAGAGCAAGTATAATGTGTGGATGACAATTGGAGATGCAGACACTCTTCACGGCTATGGACCGTTGTTATTAAACCTAAATTTAAATTAAATTAAGCTTTTGAGAATGAGAGTGGCCAAAGTTTTCAATTTCGGTCGTAACGTACATTTTTCATCAACAATACGATGAACGGGATACACGTCTTGCACCAATACTGGGTCAACATCAGCCGTGTGAAAAGAACCAACATCCGAAAAGGACACAGAGAAGAGTGCACGCCAAATCCAAATCAAATGACAACTGTTATGCTTAATTTGTTGAAAATGAATTTTGTCGCTATGTTTTGTGCGATGCATGAGTCCATAGTTAAGTGAATATAAAATTCGGGTAAAATTGCTACGGTTTTAAGTTTTGGCAGAAATTATTTGAGCATCAAATTTTGAGGCTTGCTTTTGCAGCTGTTGTAACAACTACAACAATCGTTTCATAGACCATATTGTGCGTTTCATGTGGAGTCCACATTGTGGACTGCTTTCGATTGACCCCTAGATGCCTCTACTGATTCATCTTCAAATTCCCTTGATTGCAGCTAAGCCCCTTGGCCCTCATTTGTATCCTCTTTCCCTGAAATGACTGCTGCTGTTATAAGAGTGGCAAAAAAATAATGTAAATAATTTCAGGTTCCCAATAGAATTGTGGCATATTCTCACCTTTGCCGTGAGCCACTCAAAAATAAATCACGGTTTAAATGTGTTGTTTTCAATCAACTGATTCATATTCATTACCAATGACAAATCATTTGAAAAATACAACTTAACATGCATTTAGCTGTCTGACAGCACCAATTTCCACATAAAAATAGTGTCGCTGGTGTAGATGTAGTTCCTTTTAACTGTCAACCATCGGCAAAAGGTGTATCTGTGTAATTCGTTGCTTTTGTGTCGATACACATGATCTTCATGGGTCATGTAGCTTAATGATAGTGGTTAAAATATAATCGAATACACGCGTGCTTATCTTCAATCATACACGTCCAAATCGAAGCTTTCATCTGTCCCCCATCGAGTTGACCGCAAACATGAAACATGAAACAAAACAAAACCAATGTGTGATTTTTGTCAAAAATATTAAATGAAATCTACCGATTCACTATAAATAGTATCACTAATCGCAATGTTGCCATTAAAAAAAAACCTCTGTATAATGTATCGAATTGTTATACCGCTTAAAATATTAAGTATGGTAAAGAATCATCTTGAGATTGGGAAAAGAAGTTTGATGCAATCAATCATATCCAGCATAAAATATATTGTGGGCAACGAGAAAAATGGATTGAGACTTGAAGTGGCTCGCCATCAAGTGAGACGCTTAAGAGCCATCGCCGGAAGAAAGCGAGAAATAAGTTTCGAAATTGATTAACTTGGCAGGTAACCGACACTAGAGTTGCGATACCGAAAAAAAAAATGAAATGAAGCCGCCACCAAAGAAAGGGGCGCACATGAAAGTGAGACAGAGAATGGCAGCAAAACAAGTAATCGAACTATATAGCACACCGGTTCAATACGTGTTTCTCTCTTGCATTGTTTCCATCTTTCATTTTCTTATTTTATTTCATGCCTCATCCTTAACACAACATTTCAAGGTGTATAACCATTGAACAGGCCCCGACACACAGTGAACGCATTCGATAGTATTGTTTATGCTATGACCCTTACCTTTCAATTTATTCGCATCACGTATATTTATAAACAAGTTCGATACTAAATTAGATTCGTGGTGACCATATCAAATGGGCTGGTATTGCCAATGCCACTGCATCCAACCGGCAAACGAGTAAGTGAGATGCAAACATACACACACAAACAAAATTCGCACGCAACTGTGTTTTTGCACTAATATTTGTTTATTTGCTCGTAAGTTTTTCGCTTCAACACCCACTGCCACGGAACTAAATAAATAATAACAGAAATAAATTTAATAAAAGGCAAAAGTACGCATCATGGCTCGTCTGAGGTGCTCGTTTGCATTATAAATTGCGAAATATGTGTGTGTGTGTGCCCGTATGCTAGTATGCATGTGCCTGTGTGTGTGTGTTGGTGTGTTCAGTTCACTTGACTCTAATTTGGTCGTCATCGTCGTTGTCGACGATATCTTGGTTGTTGTCGGCAGCAGATGGAAAACTCTGACATATAATTGATTTTTACTTGGCCCCCATGCAACCGGATATATGAAAAGCTTCAGACGAAGGGAAATAATGGGCTTTTAGAATTTGTTGCCATTAAAAAGTTATTACTTGTGTATGGAGTATGGAGCAAGATTGAAAAATCGTTGAAAATGCCTCAAGCGCCCTATTTTACCGATGACTCTCTCTCCCTCTCTCCTTCTCTCCCTCTATCCCTCTCTCTCTCTTTCTCTCTCTCTCTCGCTCCCTCTCTCTCCCGCACTCTCTCACACGCTCTCTCTATTGAGACTCTAAAAACTCTTGAGAGTATATTATCCAAACAAAAAGAGTCATAAAATTGCACAATTTTCATTGTTGTTCAATACTTGACGAGAGAGATGGAGAAAATAAAGAAAGGTGGTGTGGCGATGGTGAGCGGAGCACGAGTGCAAATTCAAGTCTAATACACATTTTCACAATATCGTGCATTGAAACGCTTATAATGAACAAATCACAGTTTCGTCCTAGGTCATTATGCGACAATGAATAAATGGAAGTCAAGAAAATACAATGCGAAGAGAAAAAAAAATCATAATAATATGCTTAGCAAAGCGCTCGACCTACGAATCACATTCAACGCAATGGTCCAGTTTATTATGTACACCGTTGAACAGCGCTGGCATTGCAATCATACCCAGTATACCCAGTCGTACAAAACCATTACAGCTTATTGCGGTTTTCCCGAATCTGTGAATTAGCTGTGGCTTTTCCTACAACAGCCGTACTGTATTATTTACACAATAATAACGATGCTATGCGATCCCGATGTTCCGACTTTTGCTATTGTTTGCTTTCTTATTTCGTTTTGCAGCATTTTCTTTTTTCGCTTCACATTCTCTTTTGTTCTCGTCTAATGTTTGCAATAATTGAGTAGACTTGAGATGAATAACAACAACAACAATAACAACAAAATATACATGAGTATGAATTCACCTTGAATCTTTCTTGTCACGTAGGCTCATGTGAAATATGAAATTGATTGAGAGACTCCAAGGAAAATTGGCCGGATTGCAAAATCAAATAAGAAAAATAGATGAAATTATTTTATTTCCGGTTGAGTGTTCAACATCCAAATGATTATGGAATCCAAAATGTTCTCGATATTTTGTGCAGCCCAACAATTTACTCACAAATAAAAACAATATGATATTCGCATATAATGGAACGAATGGAATACAATATTGGTGCGGTCCAGTTTTTTTGTGTCTCAAAAACGTGCATGAATGCGTGTGTATTGTGAACATTGAGCTAATCAAATGAACAACTGACTGTTTGCTTAATCACAATGGGGGCTGGATTCGAGGTTGTGTGACGTCAATTGCCGGTTGCCCCTCCAGAGACGTAAATTCCTGAGCAACGGAAAATAAATTTATCGTTGTCGCCAGTTTTGATTTAAAGGTTCGCATTGAAATCCACCAGACATCATCGTTATACCAGTGTAATTTATTAGCCACCATTTTATGTTTGTCGAATTGAATTCCAAAAAGGGCTTGCATTTGTTTTATGAGTGAATTTTTGGTTGTTTTTTTTTTCGTCGTTTCTCCTCCCCGTTGATTCAGTGATTAGCCGATAAATTGGGAATCTAATTAATTTTGGGCCGTTGAAAATCCACTTTTTGCAATTGAATTATTCACTTTCTTAGTGCAGACTACCAGCTACTGGCTGCCAATAACAGACACTCTTTCTTCCATTTTGGGCAAATATTTAGTGTTCGTTATCCATTTGCCAAATCGATTCAGTTAATTGATATGATATTGAGAATGTATCGAAGTAAAATGAACGATTTAATTGGATCGGCCCGTCTCAATCGATACCGATGAATAAGAAATGGTGCGGTAAAAGCAACAAGTATACCATAGCGCATTATTGATGTTCATCGATATGGTACGATGTTACGTTGTTATTTTATATTTGCTGACTTCGAATGTTCTTGTGAATTGTGCGACGACAAGCAATTCAATTTAATCGACGAATGTTTGAATACACAAAATCTCTCTCTCTCTCTGTGTTTTTTTTTTTTTTGAAATTCCAAATTGTCGACCATTTTCTTAATATCCATAATCGCTTGCCACAGACGACCTCACGTAATATTTACCGTTTTGAAGAAATCGAATTTTTATTGCCTGTGAAATTGCTCTTATATTTCAGTACATTACAAACCGAGTTTTGTCACCATGTTAAATGCCAACCGCAACACTCCACTCTTTATTCCATACCGAGAAGCAAATATTCGAATTGTCGTCATGACCATAACCAATCAAAGATACACCACAGTGATGAAGACCATCCAGACTGAGAAGGCAAACACAAGAATGAATATTCCATGAAGGCAATTGCAAAAATTCACATCATTGGGTGACATGCTCAGGTTAAAAACGAGTTACGCTTTGAATGTTTACTCCGTTTGAGGGCAGAGTTGGTAAAATATAAGAAACATGCGGGATGGTAATGTATCAATTCAAAAATGAAAGCATATCCAATTTCGAGTTGATTGATACATGTTGAAATCGAAAATGGTTTTTAGCTATTTTTTACATTCAGCATACGAATTTTCGAAATAAACCGCAGTTTGGTTTTGAAGCTGTCATGTCCAATACCAAATACCAGAATCGATTTTTTTATACTCTTATACCACTCATTAAATATTTCACACACATTTCGTGTGCTGGCAACACTTGATCATCATCGCTTATTTCCGTATCTCTCTGCCAAACGGCAGCTTTTGCTCACTCTCTCTCTCTCTCTCTCTCTCTCACTCTTCCATTTTCTCTCTCTCTCTCCCCTCGTTCTCTCTATTTCTCTCTTTTTCTCTCTCTTTCACTCCCTTCCACTCGTTTGATGCTCTTATACAAAACAACAACAAATGTGTAAAATACATACGGCAAATATCCACGTTTACGTTTTTATACTAAAAATTATTTATGAGACATGCATATTTAAACACCGAATTTTGCGTTTAGTTTCATTCTGGTGTATATTTTTGATCAATTTTATGTGTAAATGTGTAATATTCATATTTCTCTGTGTATTCACTGCTCAATATAATGTTAAATCAAATTGCTTTATATGTAGAGGAATTCAACGAAAACATTCACGAACCAAACGCAAAAAAAATATGTCACACTTTGTAAACATAATATTTTCACAACAATGCGGCCGAATCGTTTTATTTTTTTTTATTTTTTCAAACAACCCTATTCCTACCTGTCGCAATTAACCGAACCATCTCTGATGGATGTAAATCTGATAAATTAGTGAACACTTTTGCATAGCTTTTGGCAAACATAAATTAAATCTGTACCCGAAAAATGGTGAGAGAGAGAAAAAAAAACCAATTCCACACAATTGCAAATGCTCATTTTATGTGATTCATCATTTTTCACAGCGGTGAATTGGAAAATCATTTTATTTTCTCGGTCGTGTGTTGTCGGCACTGGAACACCTAGAGCTCATCATAATCTCAACCATTTCGAATGAATGTTTGATCAAATAATTATACAGAATGAATGTTTATCCGTTAAGTGCTCTCATACTGTGATGTATGTTCAACATAATACGAAAAAAAAATCGCGATTCGAAACGGGCTCAATGCGAGAAAAAAAAGTGACGCAACGCGTAACAATGAATTCGAACATTCAATTCGGTTTTTTTATTTGTTTCAAAACAAAACATCTCCATTTTCTCACTCAACATCAATACAAATATTTGCGTTTGCCAGACACTTTGCCATTCAATTGGAAGCGCGTTGACGCATTTGTCGTTTGCCATTCAATGTTCTCATCTCTTTTTTTTGTTGTTGTCTATCACAAATCTTATGGCTCTTTGAGCCATAATTCTATCAAGATTTATTTTTGCACACTTTTTCACAAACGCATTTAATTTGTGGATTGCGTAAATAAACAACGCCACCGTAAATATCTACATCGAAATCTGTTTGTGTTGTTTTATTTATCGAAAATGGCTTCATCGGGACGAAAAAACAAAAAATTACGTAACATTCGAGCACGTGAAGATGATGGAATGATGGAATGATGGAAATCATTGTTTGTGAATTATATTTTCAGCTAAACTTTCGATGGCTCCTTGACAAAGGTCATAAAAATTGTGACAATGCAGAAGCAGTTATCAATAATTGATTTCACTTCGAACTACCGACATTTGCACGGTTACCACCTGAGCTAATTAAATACCGCGGCAATGACTTGGTGATTTCGTTTATGGCGACCACATCGCACAGAAGATAGCAATAAATGTTGACATGTTACGCACTTGCGTGCTGTAAGCAATGCACGATGCTCGACATTTTGGAGGGGGGAAGGGGGCAAAATAAAATGAAAACGATAAATAAACCTGAGCCGCATTTTGTATCAATTGGTTTCATTTGCTGTATGCCATCACCACACACCATTCACTCTTTACTACGTAATATAAACAGTGCGTTCGATCGGCAAATGGTCTTTTTTTCCATTCATTTCTGTTTCGTTGGTTCTGTCTCTGCATTGTATTTTCCATAAAAGAAGAAGGTGAAGAAAAGCAAGTCGTCCTTTATTTCCCGGCCAAAATGCCGAAACATTTGGATGCATAAAATGCGGCAACACAGATGTGTGTGGCTCACATAAATGTCGTTAATATATGATGCTCATTTTATATATGTGCAAAGTTTATGTGTCACGTCAATTGATGGCAGATATTATTTTCTCTATTACCAGTTAATGCTTTTTTTTTGTCTGTTTACCAACCCGTACCAAGCATTCAATGTGATCCCAACATGAGAGAAACCCAGTGTCTATCGACAGTTTTCTTGATTGTTTTTGTGTTGTTATTTCATTTTACTGTTGTGTACTTTGTACCACTCTAGTTCCCTTCATTTCAATCACATCCGCAGCTCAATCAATTCGGTTGCTACATAAACATAGTTTAACTTTCGATTTCAATGCTCATCTTTTATCGAGATGCGAAGAGAAATTACTAGGCGATGTATTTTCCAATTTACGGATCGGATGATACTGCAATAGCTGTGCACTCAAATGTGCGATAGAATGAAGCGACAATTATGTTGAGCGTGAAGACGAATTGAGGATTGAACAAGTTGAAGATCTAACTAAAGTCGACCAACAAGACCTACTCTATGCGTCAAAAAATTGACTTGAAAAAACCTCCTTCCGATCAGATCGGAGGCGTCAAGGTGAGCAAGATATCCATTTTTAATGACAATGAATAGTCAACTATCGAACGTACAGACGCACAGTAGACGTATATTATTTTTGTGGAAGGAGCTCACTTAACATGTGTTGAAGTGACTTTCGTCGAAAAAAAAATTTTAACATGAAAAACTTCCTCTCTTCAGATAATTAGTTTTTCAGATGTGAATCGTGATTTGTGACTCATGTCGATATATATTTTATAGGAAAATTAAAATCTAGTCTAAAATTATGTAAGCTGCAGTAGTTTACGAGCTAAACTTTTGATTGCAACCAATAATTACAAGTAATTGAAACCAAGTTAAATTAAATGAAACAACTGTGTTTTGTTGAATTGATTTGTTTACATGACAAACATCGAAATATAATACTAATCAGCTCAATATATCATTTCTATTGTAATTTTCTTTTGCATTCATCTTTCACGTTACAGTCATGTTACGTAGCTTTCAACTTTTTTCACATTCACCTTCATGTTTCAACTGAAGCGTTGGGTCTCTCTTTTGTTTGCGTTCAAAATAACACTTATTCATGTAAGTCCTTCCATCCGTGCCGCAAACTGCTTCCCAAACCCATGGACAAGTTGAGGGCCACTCATCTTCTGATGCCCCTTGTTTAATTGCACTTCCGACAAACAAAATGAATAGTACAATTGCAACTTTCATTTTAACATGTATGCAAACTTAAGAAAATCACTAAACTCAAATATATTCTGATGTCGCACTTGTAACGATGTGACTTATTTTACATATGTGATATGCATGCTTTAATATAGCACCTTAGATCGTTTAAATTCATTAAAATGTTTTTTTTTCTTTGAAATTCGATTCGCACGATGTTTAGTTACACATTTCATAAACTGAAACTAATGTGTTCAATTCGCTGAAAATAAAATGAAATATGTGAAACTCTAGACAAACAATCGTTCAAGCAAAATAGCCACCACTAATGGAATCCAATTTAGCTCTCAACAATAGAATCGATTATTTTTCGCTTTCAACTCTCCTTTTTCTTAAGTCCTAGGACCTCTACGGTATAGCACGAGCTATAGCTGTCGCTCGAATGTGGTCTCTGTGCATATATGAATATAGTGTTGTCTCTTTGAATGTGTCAAATGCTGATTGCCTGCGCAATTTCAATTCGAAACGAATGTAATAAATGTTGATGATATTGCCGGCCTATGGCTCTGACGCTACAATTTTTATTTTTATCTGTGATTTGACGACTATTTAATGTGCATTCAATGGTTTCAATCACATTTTTACATTCAATCCGAACGGTATAATGCGGTTGTTGTTTTTGTTTTGTTGAAGCGTAAACAGAACTAGGTTAATTGATTCGTTTAGCCTGAAATAGTAAATCGACTTGTAATATCAGCGCATCGAAAGCTGTAACAAGAGTATTGAACAAACAAGTTTTGTTGCTCTTTCTAGTTTGACCTGATGATAAAATGTGTATAAATTTGCTTCTAATGGATTGAAGTGAATTGTGGTGGCGAGCAAAAAAAAAGGGATCAAATGAGCGGCTCTATATGCCGTCAAGTACCTGACAATAGACTAACAATCGATAAAATCAGCTAACACACAGTACACGATCTCCATTCCTTATACGATATCTATTTGATAGGTAGCGCACATAAATCTCTTATTGGCAAATATTAAGGCGCATCTTTAGAATTATTTACGCACGTGTCGTCGTCAACTTCATTGGATTGTGTGTGATGTTTGATACTCGCACACACACACACAAAATCGTTACGCAAGGGAAAAAGGGAAATAAACACCAATACGACATCCATATGGTGCGAAGTAGCGAAACTGTAATAAAATTACACCTTGATAAACTTAATTGACGAATGCGTGCGTAGGCTGATGTATGTGATTTAGATTGTTTTAGTCGCCGAGGCAATTCAACGACAATTCAATTGGCTACGAAATCAACAGCAACGCTACACAGCAGCAATATAAGATACAGTTGATAAAATAACTTAGCTTGAGCTAAAATGGTATCTCTAAAAAATATGCTTGAGACTCATTGAGAGCGACCAAAATGGTGAGAGCTTTGCATTTCAACAGATCTAAACAATCAACATTCTATGGATTCACCCAATCTGTATTCGACTTCAAAACACCAAGTTTTGTCTACAACTTGAATTATTGTTTAAATCCTTTTCATTGCATTAGTTCAATTGAATCTCAATTTTCGGATATAATAGAACATAACTTGAAATATGTAATGCGTTACCTGAGTATAATTTGATTGAAGGATATTTAACGTAATTTGAAACACTGAGAAACTAAACCATTGAGCATAGGTTCTCAAGTAGATGGTCTTTGGGGAGGTAGGAGGGGATTGAGCAAAACAATTTCTTGGGGGTAACGAAAGAAAGTTAATTCTGTCTTGTGTCAAATTGTTCTCTGAAAAAATGGATGACTCCCAGGATTACTCGATGAATACCTCGATGAGGGGGGGGGGGGGCTCCTCAGACTCCTCGTTAGAAGCCATTGAGAAATATTAGCAACAAAAGTATATCAACATTTTTTAATAAGGTCAAAGTCAATCAAGGCCAATTCGTTCAGAAACAATGAACTGATAGAGCAATCGAGTGTTACACCAAAAACATGTTTATGCTCGACTCAATTTAGCTATAAAAAATCTATATTCTCTCTAAATAGCCCGAAATGGAATTAACGAATTCAAATAACATTTTTGAGAAATCAAATTAAAATGATCGACTCGAGCAATAATCATCCGATTAATGACTGATTTATATTTGATAATCAGCTTCAAATCAAATACATGTGTCTTAAATTCCCACACTTAATGTAAATCCCTTAAAATGGAACAATTTCCATTGAAAAAATTTCATATTTTCCAAATCGCATTAGCAATCGAGCATCGATTGTCTGAAAATGAACAATAACAGCGTTGATATTGCAAACTCTCTCTCTCGAAAAAAAAACAAAAAACAAAAAACTGGCTATAAAATTGTTCAATGAGTCTTCTATTTGATTTGTGATTGAAAGCATCGATTGTCGTAACATCATCGATGGGTGAATGCGCTCATCGATAAATCTACACCCATATGCAGTGCATTGCAAGTCCATCAACACGTTTTTTTTTGCTTCTATTCTTGTTTTGCTATTTCAGTTTGTGTTGTTTTTTTTCTCTTTCGTCTTTCACATGCACAACAACACTCGCAACAGTTCACTGAACAAATGATCCGAATGAATCTGTTATAATTCATTAAATCGGTCAATTTGGAATGTTTGTATAACAGAATTTCCCCTGCTGCGTGAGCAGTTGCCTAGTGGAGTCTCTTCAACACACAGCTCTCGAGATGGAAAATAATATCATATCGGCTTTTTTTTAGTGTGTGCCCGTGAGCCCATGACATGCACGAAAATCGATGGTATGCTATGGACGTTGCAAAGCATAAGCTGAATAAATTCGATAGGCAGAAAGCGAATTGGACCAAATACATTCGAACATACAACTTTCCAGTCGCACGAGATGTAGTAAAGATGTGTGTGTGTGTGATGAAAAGCTCTCTCTGCTCAATGATTTATACTACACGCACACACAAATTCCACCAATACAAATGCATGTACGTCGAGATTGTGACATTTGTTTAACGATTTGTTGGGGGTAGAATTGTCTTTGGCGCGCGTGATACACACAATTCAAGTGAAATGTTACAGCGAATATGTATACAGTGTGTGTGTGCTTGGTGTGTTGTGTTGTTTTTTTTGTCATCCTCATCAGTGATGCGCATTCGCAAACACACGAATGATTCAACATGGAATGTTAAATGCTCACGATTCGATTGTGAAAGCTCAACAGCTCCATATACAATATAACCAAATCTATAAATTGATTTTGGATTGATCTCGCGCCCTTTGTTTTTTTTTAAATTCAAATTTATTGCAGAAAACCTTTCTTTTCGTGCATTTTTTTCCGGAATGGTTTTAGATTTGTATCTGATTCGTTGATAGGGAACAGTTTAACACGAAATTTTACGGAGGTTTTAAATAACAATGGCAATGGCAATTATAACAGCAAATAGAAACAAATTTCTTTTGGGCGAACACTATGAATTGCCGATGAACGTGGAGGATGCTGTGTGCTGTGTGCTTAGCATACAATCATAAAGGGTGGCATGTGTGTGCGTGGAATGGAACTGCTTGAAAAGCAGTGCGATACCTTCGTGTCACCAATACACTTGGTCTCATTTCACGCGCACACACACATACGCATCTCTCGATTCATCTCGTCACTGGTAACCTATGCTGCAAAGCTTTCAACACACACCAAATGGAATGGACTGGAAATATGCTCATGCTTTTGTAGTCGTTCACATCATTTTCCATGCCAATCGGGGAGATGTTGTGCGCCGTTGTAGTGGTACTGGATGGATTCATATGGATCGTTTGCTCTTGGTGTGTGCAACCAGCAATGCTTTTTTAGCATCTCCAACACCAGCATCAACGGTAACATTTTTACGAAGTTTACAGTTGGGCGCGACACGTGGAAAAGAGTAGACATCATTTTGTTGTGTGTGCGCGAAAAATTGAATCTTTTGGTGGTGTTCAAATTGAGAGTGAAAGGATAAATTTTTTAAAAAAAGGCGATTAAAATACCATTGAAATTCATCATTTGTATGACAGAAAAACTTCAAAAAATTGTATAATTTCATTGAAAGTATTTCTATTTTTTTTGTGACTGAAGAAAAGACAACAAACACGAAAAAAAATTCTCTTCGAAAAAACAAACTATTTGATTTTGTTTCACTTAATTTCTAAATTAGTTTAGTTTGTGCTTCGAATCGAAGCAGAAAAAATAACAATTTGAAAAAAAGAAGAAAAAAAATTGATTGGGCTCAAAACGTGCATTTTTTAACTTGATTTCTAATTTTGACATAACACGAGAACATAAAATATTTGAATATTGCAAATTTAACTAACATCGTTAAAAAAAAAACTTAAATATTCCCAGTGACACTAAACACCTACAGAGTTGAACCAAAAACAATAAAAAACATAAAATCAAACTGATCGACATGCTAATTGAAACATTATAAAATAAAGAGAAAAAAAAACGATAAATAAATCAAGTCAAAGAAAGTCAAGTCAACCCAAAGTTAACTAGTTTGCCATTGTATCAACGGTATAAATCATTGGAATGCCTGGCGTTTAGCGATCGGGCATATGAATCGAATAATATTTCTCACATTTTTGCATCATTATCAATAAAAACATATAACCATAAATTTATTTAACCGCTGCTGCAAACGGCATCGCCAAATAATCGATGTATGCACACACCGAATAACGCATAAATGGCTTAAATGAGAGAAGAAAAAAAAACCAACAGCAGAGGACACAATATCAAGAGCGGAGTATAAACGCCAGGGCAAAATACAAACCATACACACAATTCACAAAATAACCCACATTCTCTCTATCTCTCTTACACACTCACAACACAATATTTATGTCAATTATTAACTTAATATATGTGTAGCAATTTTATTAACTGCAAATACACACACACACACACATTTTGAGAGCACATATTCCGGACGATGCTCGCATTCCACTGTTGAGCAAAAGCATACCATTGAGCGAACAAAAAAAAATCTATAGAGATAAAAATATATCTTATATTGTACATTTTCACAATAGAACCGTTAACGTTAATGCGCCAACCAAAACGCCAAACAGTAAAAACGTAAAATACCGTATTTTCCAGCAGGGGCAACATTGAGGCAATAAAAATTGGCGAAAAACTACTATCAAATATTCGACGCTTATTTGGTTCCGTATTTTCCATAGCATTGACAAATCGCTTGCAACGGTCCATACGGATACAATTCTCTGCTTTTTTTTGTAGTTGTTTCGGAGGAACAAAAAAAGAGCGCATACGAACAAACAAACGATACACACGAATAAAATTATCCATCGAATACCCAAATCCGTCGAACAAAAAAATCAAATCGAAAAAAGCACGGTTCGGCTTTTTTTTTTGCTGTCCGAAATCAAAAGGTTGAATACTTAGAAAAGGTTGCGTGCGGCACATCTGGATTCATATTTCGAGTGAAAAGAGAGCAGATTGTGAGCTTGTTCAAAGCCAATATTTCTTGGAGCCCCCACGAAACGAAAAAAAGAGAGCACCAGCCAATAACCGAAACGAGTGTGTGTTCAATTTAGATTGATACATGCCTTAAATTCGACCCAAGTGATTTAATCTAGCAGCATAAATTATTCGAATTTGGATTTTCTCTCTTGCCAAGTTGCCAATTATCAATTGGTCGAGCAACAAAAACCAATGTTTCGAGCGCAAGAGTAAGACGTCAAGCGAATACATATATCGAATTAATAGTACTTGAAAGTCGATTTAATTAGAGTCGAAATCGAATCAAGTAAATTTCCGAAACGGGAACAGCAAAACAATACCAATTCAAGTGACACAAGCAGAGAGAGAGAGAGAGAGAGAGAGAGAAGCAGAGAGACGGAGCAAAAGAGAGAACGAAGAAAATAAGCGAAAGAAGGAACAAAAACGGAACAATCGCGAATCGACCATTTTAACGCTACGCATCCGACAGCAATCAGTGAGAGCGACCATCGACACATCGACAGGCCAGCCAAATATTCATACTGAACTAATAAACATAAATAAAATAAGAAAATGCGAGAGAGCTAACGATATGGACGAATGTACTGTTTGCCGTTTGAAATAAACATTTATTACGTTTAATCCAACCTAACGCGCTACAGAAATGTATATTTTATACTTATTCCAGCATTTCGTTCCATTCCATACGTAATTCGAACCAATTTTGTTTTCCCGTTCACATTTCGCTTATCCATTGTTCCATATTTTTTGTTTTCATTTCGTTTTGACTAAGCATTTTGTCAAATAACATTTGGTTTCGTTTGTTTGTCATTTTGTTGTTGCCTTGTCGTCGTCATTTTTCGTCGTTTACAAATTCGAATTGCACTTCGATTTCACATTTTCACAAATTTGCAAACAAAAATCGGCAAAAGAAAACAAAAAATCGAAACCAAAATCGATCGACATTAAGATAAACTGTATAATATCGGTTGCTCAACAGAATAAGCGAATTGACGATGAATTGTGGCATTTATGTACGAGTACCATAACATAATCGACATTTATTCAAATCAACAACAGCATACCAAATATAATATTCTAAGAAGAAGAAAAAAAGGAAGAATAACCAAAAAATAAATAAAAATCAAATCGAACAATTTGGAAATAAATTCTTGATCGAATCCACATAAATATAAGCAATTCGTTTAAATCGGATAATATTATGCCTGACAGTGTTTTGTATAATAAACGGTCCAGCTGAAACGGCAAACTCAACTGAACAAATTTCGATGTCAGTGACATGTCTGAAGCACTCAAGTGAACGACCAGAAAACATACAGTGCAAATAATAACTTTTAACGAAAGAACAAAAACGAAGACAAAGATTTGTGACAAACTATTTGAAAATAATCCAAAATACTTAAAATCACGTGCAAGTGTGTGAGACATTTTTAATAACGTTTATGAGCCACATTTTTTTTATGCACAAAATACAAAAAAGACTATCTCGAGCAAACGATAACAGAGAAAATAAAAAAAAAACCAGTCAAATCTGATGTTCGGATCCCTCCGAGTATTGTGCCAACAATTAGAAGTCAACTGCAACCAATCGAAGAAGGATGTAAAGTGGATTTGAGTGTAAGCATAAACATTCCCTTCTTTTCTCGAACAACACAAAACTACAAACACATTTTAGATTTAGATCTTATTTGCAGCATTTATATTCGGCATTTTAGTCGAACTTGTGAATTGTTTTGCGTGTGTGTATTTTAACCACTTATTTTCATTGGTTGCGTATACGCAATGTGTAAAACTCAATGGATTATTATTATTCGGTGGCACGTAGCCTGGTGGTGGCCCAATGCTAACTGATAATAAAATTCGATTTATGATTACTTCCAAGGATTTGTCAGCGATCGTTTAAAGGCTTAACGCAACCATTTTCGTTTCGTTTATATACTTGCACATCAGCCACTGGCCATGTTAAGTAATTCTCGGGGTGGTCAGAATATACGCCTAACAACCGATACCATTTTTGGCGTTACCAAAATGACAATCGAAATCACAAACCACAAAATTCATTCGGTCAATTGAACCATATCTGCTTTACTGATGCTGACACAGATTCGTTTGACACACAAAATATTAAGTCAATAGCACACATTGAGCATGTTCTTTTTAAAGAAAATATATATATATATGTATATAGTAAATTTGGTTGTGTCAATTCAAATGCACAAATTCTAATATTCTATTGTATTGCAATGTATCGACGACAGTGGATGTGGCGCGATAAAAACATATATCGTAAAATGACCTGCAAAATCACTAGGCAATCGACAGAGAGATTTACCTTTTAAATGACCCGAAAATAATCGACACTGAATTCAAATGGCCAGCTGAAATACAGAAACACATATTCGAATACAAATGCCATTTCACTTGGTAAGGAATAATGGATTTATTATGTAATTGGCACTGACATCGGGTCTTCTGCCTACAACACCATTTTTTCCCCGTTTTTCAGCGTTACATTTTCGATTTGGCTATTGCTACCATTCTGTCACCATGTGTTTGGTTGACCGTATGTTTTGAAATTCAAACACGTTATTCAGCACGGTCTTGTTCTCGTAATTCATTTGTGTGTGTGTGTGTGTGTGTGTGTGCTGGTCACAATCATAACCATTTCACATCTGAATAAAATAACGATCAGATTTAATAAATTCCAAATTAAAATCTATGACTGGAAAAATGTAAAGCGATTTTTCTCTTGGCTATGATTTTACTTTCCATTTATTCGCTGTCGCAGATTTTTTTTTTGTTTTTTGGTTTGGTTTTGCTCATATTTTATGGCTTTTATCGCGTGTAGCGTCCAAAAATGGCTGTCCAATACGGATTGGGCCCAATTATTATATGCAGGGGTTATATTTTTGTTCGGCTGGCTAAATGGTTGGGACGTTGATTGCGAGAGTGTGAGAGTTATTCCATGGTTGCCAATAGTTAAATTATGATAATTTCATAGCAATTCGTGCCGAAGACACCATCGCACACACACAAAAGAATATGTATCAAAATGAATGGCATTGGAGATAAATCCGAATTGTTTCGAAGTAGTTTGTTCAGCATCTGCCAAACGAAAGTGTGAGAATAAAAACAAAAAGAGAAAGAAGAAGAAGAAGAGAGACATTTTTAGTGGCTGGCAGGCAGTTGAAGATGCAAAAGTAGAAATGATGGTAATGAAGGCGTGCGCACGTTCCAAATCAAACAAACCGTAACAACACCGTAACACACCAAATCGATTCAGTTCATCTGAAATTCACGCGCGCCCCCATCAGCCTCTGTTCAACTCTCCAGCGCACCACATTCACTGGGCTCTCTCCCCCGCAACCGTTCAATGTTTTCCCATCGGTTTTTTCGCCCAAATAAATTTTACGATGCTCATTTTTAAACGATTCAATTTCACGTCGTCGTCGTTTCGCGCTACGTGTGACATCCAATTTATTTTTATGTTTGCATTTCTCAATCGTTTCTCTTTCCCTCGACATGACAGTCGCGATTGCACACACACACACACTGTCGCTCTCTCACTCACTTGATGTGTATCCGCGCGCTTTTCTGTCTTGTTAATGGTGGTGGTGTTCATCGTGCGATGTGCTCTCTTGCCAGCCAGCAACAATCAACGCAATCTCAACGTATATGCAATCGATTTATGTGTCAGCATAAATTATCGTCAAACGAATAAATTATCAGTCATTTTCGTTTGTTGCGATGCCAGCAGAAAACAACAGAACACACTCACACACAAATGTTTGACGAAAATCGAATGGCCATCCAAACGACAATTTTTCACAAGCTCAACAGTAGCTTCGATAACAAATTCGACAAAAAAAAAACAAGAAATCGCTTGCAACGTTCAAATTCAGCGATTTTTACCAGATCTATCATTTTACCCGCGAACAGCTGAACACTCTTACTCTGTTCCAAAATTGGATATATGGACGAGCGCGCGCGCGCACACTCACGCACACCGAATGCCTTTTGTCATTTTCACTATAGCGCACATTTAAGCTCATCTCATCGGAAAAATCAAGCTTGAAAAATGACATCGATAAGACAACGTCATTACACATTCAACTTTCAGCGCGCTTCATTATTCCGGCTATTTTTAGCATACGCATGACATTCGAGCTATAATTATTGACATTTATTGGCAAATCAAATGGAAAATAATTAGAATGGAATGTGAATGACATGAACATGTTGGGGGATGACAAATCAAATAAAAATGGACATAGAGAGACGGAGTGAGAAAAAAAAATCCAATGCCATTATTTCCAACACGAATGATGCAATAAAAGTCAATATGCGATCGAAATGATAGTTTTGCAAATCGCTGCACAGAAATTACAGTGGCAGTCGATGACAGCAATAATTATGTACATCAACATTAATTGGTTTGGAACGGGCGACAACAACAACAACAACAAACCATAAATTCCAGCAAACCATTTTATTTTTCATGTTTTTTGTTGTGTGTCTGTGTGCCGCCATTTGATGTCAGAAAATAATTCTGTTATCGATGTTAATCTGCTATAACGAGAATCAATCCACAATAGGTAATGTCATTGAGTTTGAATATTCATTTGAAATGCATTTGACGGGCGATTTTCTACAATATTCAAAAAAAAAATGTTGCATTTGACAACAAATTTAATCAAATTTCAATCGCAGATTTATTCAATGATTGAGCAATGGTCGTGCTGTGCACCAAACAAATCGTTCACAACCGAATGGCTGTGACAGAGACAAAGAAAAATTATATAAGCATCAATTGATTTTTGAGGCAAAAAAAAACGGCACATGCGAATCAAGTCCAGCAGTTAGACGAACAACAACAACAACAAAAATACTGGCCAAAATATCTCGCTGCAATAATTCTTTTGAATGGACGTAGTTAAAATTTATTGCATTTGAAATGCAACGAATCTGCTTGAAATTCAATTTTCAAATCAGGTTGTGTCTTTTCTCTTAATTTATCGTCGTTGAAATAATATATCTTTTTTTTTCTCGATGTGTGTGTGTCTGTGTGTGTGTGCTCTCAAGGCATAAAATCAGCCACTGGTTAGTTATGAAGCGAAAATGGTTAAAGTAGATAGAAAAAAAGCAGACATTCGGAATTTACCTGTGAGAAAAATTGAAAATTGCTCTACTTTTTTTTGGTGCTGTTGTGTCGTACCCATGCAAATGGCAGAGCAGGCTTTTTCGGTTTTTTTTTTCTCCATCTCACAAAAATTCCTTTGAATTTTAAAACATTCATTGAGCTTCTCGCAAATGAGACTATCGTTTGATTACGGATGCATGCGAAGGAAATTGCATGACATCTCATACCTAATGGATAATATTTTCGTGTTTTACGAAAAAAAAACTTGTTTTTTTTTTGGTGAAAATCCTCTTTTGCCAGATTTTATTTCAGCCATTTCGTCGTTTGTGCCTTTGTTTTTGCGTTCGTGAAATGTTCAATGCTTGTCGTGGAATCAGAAATAATAAAACTCGTGTTGTGCATACGGTGTTTGTTATGCAATCCATCAGAGCAGCTTAAATCGCAAAAGATTGCCGTGAGCTGACTTTCATTTTGCCTATTTTATGCACATATTTACGCCATACAACATGGAGAGAGAGAGAAAGAGGATGAGCTAGACTTCAAAAAGCTGTACGACACAGAAGAGAAATGAAGAGCAAAAGAGAGAGAGAGAGAGAGAGAGAGAAAGAGAAAGAGAAAAAGAAAAAGAAAAAGAAAAAAGAAAAAAAGCAGTCCTCGAACAATAAAAACCGAATTAAATTTTCACAAAGTATTGTCGCGAACACGTTGTGTATGAACATGTGAGTGTATGTGTGTGTGTGCGTGAGTGAGTGAGTAGGGTGCCGAATCGAAAACACAGCAACATAAAAAGCGCTACTCAAAACATGATCAAAGTGACAAAGACAGAGAAACGAACAGGCGATTGAGCGCGGCGAGCGCCAAATACATTGAAGAAAGCCGAAATGTCAGGCCTTCAGAAAAGCATGAAAAAGAGAGAGAGAGAGAGAAAAAAATAAAAGGCCAATTTAATAGAATCAAAGTGAGCTAATATAAATGCTTTTTTTGTGTGTAAACTTTTGTGCTGCTTGGCGATGTGTTTTTTTTTAGCTTGAGCTGCCTACAACATTGTGTTGTGGGGCCTTTTGTAATTTTGCGTTTTTCACTTGTAATCTTGAGTATTTCTTTTTGAATCACATCGCAGCCATTTCGTTTCTTCTTTTTTTTGCGTGCGATCGCTTTGGCTGTGTATTTTATTGTTTCATTCCATTTGAATTGAAACGTTTGTAAGTTTGCCTTAATATAATATCTGGAAGGAGTCACACAGAAGTCGAAATTTTCATTTTGACTATGTACGCAACGGTACTTCAACCGAAAAGAACGGACAAGAGAGAAAAACAGAGAATGAGAGAGAGAAAGAGACAGAGACAAAAAATGAACGAGGAAAACACGCCACGTTCAAAAGCGAAAATTGAAATTTATTTTTATGTCATTTAAACGACACTTTCCATGTGTGTGCGACTGTGGAACGCATGTGACAAAGTTCAAAAGGTGAGTACTGTACTCGGGATATGGTGGGGTGGATTTGTTGTTGTGACATCGCTGTAGCTGACTGTTCATCGGTACACTTGCTGTGCCATCGGGTATGAGTATTGGGCGCGCGGATGCGAAAAGCAATTGCATTTATTGTTTGATGTGCGTGTTTTATTTTGTTTCGATGTCGCGAATATCATTTCGATTGGAGCTGCACTTGTAGCGATTTAATGGCTTGTTTATTTTATTGTACCTCTCTGGCTCGCAGCGTACAGCACAGCGGCTCGGGGGGGTTGGAGGAGGAAATGGGGGAGAAGAGAGTAAAATACATTGCAATGAATTTTATAAATACAAATTGTTTACTCTCCGACTCTTGGGGTGAAAAGTCCTGCTTCATTTAAATCCGTACAAGCACTTGAGTGTTATTTTTCCTCCATTCTCGCTCTTTTTTCGTTTTCGTTTCTGCACTCTTTTTCTATGGCGTTTTCATCCAGTCCTCCTCTCCAAATAAAATAACATTTTTTTTCTCAGTTTACCAACAACTCACATACACACAGTTAGAGAGAGAGACAGACACACACGCACACACACACACACGCACACGCACACACAAAATATATTCTCGTCTCACAAGTAGCTTTCAGTCGAAGATGTCATGAAATTGTTGGCTGCTTTATGTTTATGACACTTTTTCTTTGATGAGCTTGAACTCAACGCCAATCCCATACAGTGCAAACAGAGAAAATTCGCAAAAGCGATAGAATGAACGAGTGAGTGAGTGTATGGCGAAGTGTACTCGCACTCAATAGGCAATTTACATGCATTGAGTTTGGCACACAACGACTAACAAGCATGACAACGAATCACTCAATATATACACGCAAAACGCTATCATCCACGATTCAATGAAGCTGAACATTATGGGTTCGATGGTGATGGCAGAATCCCAGGGCCATTTACGTACCGAAACACCATCGAACGAAAGACTTGATTGTGGCACGGTTGCTACTGCTGCTGGTGCTGGTGCTGCTGCTGCTGTTGCTTGTTGTGGCAGCTACTTGCATGCGTATAAGTGAATTTGATTGGATTTATGTCACACAACACACAGTTAATCTACAATGAGTCGATATTAACATTTTCATTTATTCATTTTTCTATCGACCATCACCACCGCTGCCGCACCTTTTTTGCATCCCAGTTGTTGTTGTTGGTCGATGGGTTTTAGTGCCATTCTCACTGGTTTTTTTTTGTTGTTCGTTGTTTAATTTTTGTATTTTCATCGTCATGGGTTAAGCTGACATCAATGGTTTTGACGTACTTCGGACGTCATGTTAAACCATTATGATTTCAATGACCAACCCTCGTAAACCACCCCAAACCAAACACCATTTCTGCATTCTATTTTGGTTTTTTACTGTTAAACTCTAATGAACACAACAACAGCAACAACAACAACAACAACAACAACAACAACAAAAACATACATAAAGTTGACCAAATCATTTTATTTCGCATTTTTGACGCGATTTACATACACATTCATTTCAGGATTAGATTTTTATTTATATAAAAAAAATGGTCATTCAATCTATTTATGACATCTCCAAGTAATCTCAATTTATAGTATGGCATAAAATTTTAAACATAAAATACCGCTGAACCCAACTGAATATGCCACTACGTATTCGAATTAAACAAGTTTTTTTTTATTCTCTACCAACATTTTTTATAACCCAATTTAATGCCATTTTTTCGATGTTGCATGCCTCAAAAACTTTATTTGAATCTCAACAGTTTACAGTTTTGCAACTGCACAAATATATGTTGTTTTTTTATCGCTATTTCAATAATTCAGTGATTGAAAGTGGCGTGTAAAAAAGGAGCCAGTGAGGAAATTGTTGGCTCAAATCACATACCGCATCCACACAAAAAAAAAACAAAAAACAAAAAATACAAGCGCTGGACAAATGTTAACAAGCACCACATATGTTTCTGTCTACCGATCATTTTGTGTGGCATTCTCTCTTTTCGTATGTTTTGTGCGAATTTTGTTGATAAAAATACTTGCCCGTTACAATTTCAAGAGGAGACGATGAGAAAACACTTGCTGGTTTTTTTTTACTCTTGTCACAAAAGCATTCGATGTGATAGAAAAAAAACCGAAACCCAACAACAAAAAAAAATATATATATATATTTTTTGAAGTGAATGGAAAAACAAAAATACAAGCACAAACAAAGCATCCAATATCCGACTAAAAATAGAAATGGTAAATATTTAGTTTTGTTTGCGCATTATTTTCAATGAAATTGTTGTTGCGGTGATGGTGCTTACGGTGTGTACAACCGCTCGCCCTCTTTCTCTCTTTTTTTCTCATTAAGTGGGTTCCAATACAAACATTGTCCCCATTGAACGTAGAACGATACACATTTTGAAAAAAAAACGAACTTATTTATTTATTGTAGTGTTCGCTTTAGTCAGCAATTCTGTTTTGATATTTGATTCTTTATCGTTGGATTTGTGAGTGTGTTCGCTTTTGTCTCCCTCTCGTGCGATTGTGTGTGTGTGTGATCGAAATGAGAACACCACACACCCAGAAAGAATTAGACCAGAGACGATTACAATGTGTTATTTCCATTATTGTTTGCCATCATCATCCTTCTTAATTGTTACTCCCGCTCTCTCTCTCTCTCTCCCTCTCTCTCTCTCATCCGTTTCCTCTCTCTCTCTCTCTCTTCAACAATGAATCGTACAGTGCACAAACAGATTGCGGCTTGATTTACTTGCAAGTATCCATATTATGCGAGAGAATATGAGTGGGGGGAGCCTAACAACGGAACATTCGGTATGGTTGAGCACATTTGCATTTAAGCGATTTGAAAGCGGTACAAATGGATGGAGAGCTTCGTTGCACATCGCACATAAAGCATATACAGTGAGCTGGCGATTCATATACAAGTGAATGTCATGTATGCATTTTGATAACAAATGACAAAATAAAAATTAACTTTTAAAACAGAGTGCACAACGAAGAGAGAGAGAGAGAGAGAGCAGAAAAAAAACACGTACAAAAATTTTGGTCGTTTTCAATGTACAGGAGTGTGAGATGAAGGAAGAGCGAACGAGAGACGGAACAAACGAAAAAAAGTTGCATAATGAATGGAAATGGTTGAAAGCAGAGAAAATGCCATTAAATTAATTTCTTTTGCTAGTCGACGGTAGCTCAGCGCAGAGCTGCCATGCTACACTGAATTCCACATTTCGCTTGTACACGCAACATGATTTTCAGTTCGGCGACGACTACGGCAACTATAACAACGACAACACCGATGACAACGATACAGCACACGGTGTGCTTCAAAACATGTTTCTACGTAAAAGATGTACACACGCATTAAAATAGAAAGATACATTATGTGTCAACCGAATAAAAAGCCTACCGAATACCATTTTTTTGTTGTTGCTGTTGTTGTTTGTCTTCTGTGTGCTGCCCGAAGAGTAAAAGACACAAACTCGATGCTTTTATTTTGTTCACGTTCAGTGCTGTGCTGTGTGTTGGTTTTTTTTTCTCGTCTCTGTGCTGCTGAGCCGTCGGTTTTGCAGCATCGCGTGTGCTCTACAATGGATACAATATGTATGTTTCGGATATGAAAAAGCCATAAAACATAAATCAAATAAGTTATAGCAAATTTTGTATCATTTGTTGTGTATGCGCCGGCACACAGTTGCTGTTATTTCAATCTATCCATACATTTATATGCTATGCTCTCGGGGTGAACATTTTTTTAGGTTTTTTTTTTGCTCTCGTTCTGTATAATATTTTCCTCATCCGGATCGAGTAAAAAGCGAACAAACGGAACGAAAAAAAACACACACACACCCAAAAATGGGGGAGGGAGAGTGAATGGTATTCAGGCGAAGATGAAGAATTAAGCTGCCGATGGCACGCGAACTTGAAAAAAAAACAACTAACACACACATTTTTATGCATTGATGTTAGACCCCTCCGTTTCCATTTGCCATTTGTATCACAAACTTTCTATTTATTTGGGACTTTGCAATTCATAATCATGTAGCCAACAGTCGAACGTTATACAACGACGAAAATTGTTTGACATTCATTAACAACAACAACAAAAAAAGAGCGAAATATTTGATCGGAACATCGACAGCACACAAAAAAAAATATCGAAAACATTTGAACACATCCCACCAAATGATGCGAATGCGTACGCGTGTGTGTGTGTGTGTGTGTGGTGCTTTTAGCCAGAGTCAACTTTCACGACACATTGGAATCAAAATCTGAATAAAATGATTTACAACCATTTTCGTTGTGTGTTTGCGTGTCTTTTTTTACCAGCATCGCTAAACTAACTCGAAATCGGCAATAGCACAAAACACTAAGCACTTTTATGATTATATGCGTGTGCTCGTTTATTTTCTAGTGGTTTCATGGATCCATTTTGTTGTTGTTGTCTTGTACGCGGCACAAAATTTATGCTTTTGCTTTAGCAAACTGTGTTACATTGTTGGCGTATTGCGTGCGTATGGCTATTTGTCTCTTTTGGCTCTTTGGTTCTCGATGCTTTCTCTATCAATGTTGCTGCTTTGATCCTCAATTTGCATTAAAAATCGTTTTATTTAATTCAACACGCATATATGAAGTATGTAGAAGCAAATGGATTGTACTCTTTTGCTTTTGCCGCATTCTGAAATTGGGAATATTTCTTGTGTGTGTTAGTCGCTGTTTGTTCAGCAGGAACAAAGATAGAAAAATTTCATCCATATGTGTGTATGGGATGCGTTCGCTTTTGATATGTGTGCTGTTTTTGGAGCGATTTTTCCCTCGCGAATCGTTGATTCATGATGAGCGATGTGCGCGCGAGCGACAGCACAACAAACAACCGTTGTTCGGTACACCCATACATTTGCCATGCGAATCATGCATTTTGAATGTAATGAATCAAATCAAATAAATGGATGTTTGTCATCTCTCTACCGTACACATTCATATCGAGTTTCGTCGGTTGTGCATGTGTGTGTGTTTTTTTTTCTTTGTTCGGAATTTTTTTATTTCACACACTGGTCTTCCCACATTGAATTATGTATGACTTCCTACGTGTCATTGTGAAACTAAACCTACCTATAGGTATTTCAAGCGAATTTCATTTTCAAGTGAACAAAATGTACAACTTCAATACAAACACGCACATCGGCCAAGAAACCGATAAAAATATGGAAAAAACCACACACAAAATGCGATTTTATATTGAAATCCATGAAAAGAAATTACATTTTCTAACGATTGACGGAGTTAAAAAAAAACGAGAAAAGGAGTTAACAAAAAAAACTTCGAAAAAAACAATAAATAAAAAAAATTATAGCAAAAGGCAAACGAAACTGTTTACAAATCATAAAATATCCGTGCGACGTGTTTTATGCGCTGCCATAAATAAAATCAATCGAAAGATGATATTTTCATTCTGTTATCGTTAACGTCATCAACTATTCGGTATCGAAATAAAGACATGGCAACCCATTAGATAACAAACAAACAACAACAACAAAAAGAACCAAAATCCACTCGAAAATGCAATCCGAACCAATTGATATTCTTGTCGGAAAAAAAACCAAATACATAATATAAATAATATTGAAGCGAAACAGCAAACGAGCGAAACGAGCGTTTTACCATCTTTGTGTATGTGCCATTACCAGAACAGTGTCTTTCAATGGCTTCTGGTTGATCTTTTTTTTCATCTTCTTCTGCACTCTTTTGTTGTCACTGGACTTCGATTGGATTCAATTCACTGGATTTTGCGGCATTTTACGCATTTTTCTTTTATTTCGTATACATCAAATGGTCGTCAGCGTCACAAAACAACGCCACAAATCAAATAACGGATATAAACCGGCCAGTCACAAAACCAAAGCGAAAAAAGGGATGCAAAGGAAACAGAGATGAGAACTTTTGATATTAAAATGGCTTGCATGTTTTATGCTTTCAATAACTGTGTGTGTGTGTGTGTTTCGTTATATTTATAAATATTCTTTTTTTTTGCACACTGGTTTGATTTTATTACATATTTCCATTGTTATTATGATTATAACTTTCATTAATAAGATTACACGATGTGAAATTGTGCGATGGATGAACGATTTTCAGAGCTACCGGAATAAAACGCGTCCGATACAAACCACAGTAGCAGCCACAACAACGCGAGGGTAAAACCACATAAAAAAATATTAAAATGGAATTTATCTTTCCGATTTTGATGGTTGAATCTATTGTTTCACATTTCGCACTCGAATATATCCAGATAGACAAAGAGAGAGAAAGAGAGAGAGCGAGAGATGTGCGGGTGCGCATCAAATCCATTATCTGGATTGTGATTCAATATAAATTCATCGCGAATACCAAACAATGGCAACATCCAAAAATGTATCCGTTTAAGGAATTGGCCAATCTATAGTATCGATTGAAAGCTTTAATGTTAATGGCAAATTGCTGGCCCAGCAAAATAAAAATATCCAACAAAACGAACAGGCTTTTATCGAAATTATTAAAAAAAAACAAAAAACAAACAAATTCCCGGAATAAATCGGGGCTACCAAATGATGTCACTATCGTGCCTCCATCCATTCACTTAGCGGCGAACGAAACGATCAGCCGAATCGGCTGTTAAATCGATTACAATATCGTGTATCAACAATAAATGTTGAAGGAAATACCATCACCAATTGATTGCAGTAATTTCAAGATTATTTGCTTTTTGTTGTTGGCGTTGGCGTTTGGGCTCTATTAGCATCATAGTAAAAAGCGCATGAAATAGCGCCGGTTGTGGTTTCATCTACCCTTATTGCCTCATAAACGCAATATATTCAAAGTATTTTTTTTTTGGTTCAAAATATTGCCTGGGAAAAAAACGTACAACATCGGGGTAAAGTGGGTAGTGTAGCAATTTGCTGAGAAATGCCGGAGAAACGCGTAATTTGAACGAACAAGAACAATATATAAATAAACTTGAAGTAGAAAATAAACTGAATCATCATTTACATTTGCATTTGCCATTCGGCGGTTGAAGAAGTAGGAGGAGGAGGAGGAGGACGAGGAGGAGGCTTAAATGAGCCTAACTGTAATTTAATTCTTACGCCAAAGATATTGATGATGGTAATTACATGCGAGTTAGCTGAAAAGGTGCAGACCCATAAACGTACCAACGTAATAAATGTGTGTTTTTTGCGGTTGCCACTCTAAATCGTTCGCATTTTTTCATGCATCACTTCCGTCTACGCATTAAATGACTAAATGTATTTACCAGCTTGAAAAAGCTTTTGTTTCTTATATCACTGACATTCATCTGCATGATAAAAAGGCACATCGATATTGAAGAAAAACGATATCATCAGCTCAAAAATTGTGTAAACAAAGAAACGCGAATCATTCCCGTTTTTGTGTTTGCCAATTGAAGAATTTATAATATTACATAAAAAAAAAATTAAGTGGAATCATTGTATATTTTGCAGTCCATGTAATTTGAACATATATTTCTTCAACAATGCTCAATGTTCTTCTTTTTTGTTACTCGCTCTGCCACACAGTTCGAACTTCGAAGTGGTTATTCAATCAAGCGAAACATGCAACTTTGTTCGCCCGTTTGCCTGGCAGGAACAATAACAACAACAACAACAACAGAAAAGAACTAACTTTCGAATAGAGTTCACGATGAGTTGTAATCGTACCAATAAACTTTGTTTCATACGTGCCACTTCATATGAGCTAACTAATGTTCTGTTTTGACGTGCGCATCGCATATTATACATATGAAAATTTGTGCTGGATGCCAAAGTGAATCATTGAAAACTACGATACGCATTGTGCACATTGGACTCAAGCGAAAGGAACAGCACATTTTTGAAACGTGCATTCCACACATTCACCTCTCTTTCGCTCTTATTCGAAACGAATTGATTGATTTTGAGCTGGTTTCGTCAAATCATTAGTTTAAGGGTGTGTATGTGTGTGTGTGTGCGTGAGTGTATGTGTGCTCGAGTGCTGCTTTCAATCAATCGATTTTCTGCAGATGCTATAGCATTAGAGATAGGTTGCTATACATCTCTCTTTTTTTTAGTGAGGCGTTAGTATTTGCGTTGATGTGATGCTATTTCAATACTCTCGACGTCACATCTGCTGCTCGCTCCATCCAAATGGTCCCTTTCTCTCTCTATCTCCCTCTCTCTCTCCCTCTGCCTTCCTTTTCCTCCCTTTTCCTCCCTTTGATCAACTAACGAAACGAGAACTGATACAGTAAATGAAGAAGTAAAGAAAGTATCCACTCTTCAGATTCAATACAGTATCAACATATCGAGAAAGAAATATCGTTAAAGTTTGATGAAGCGAAAAAAAACGCACAAAATGTTGTATTTTTTTCAACATCGTCGTTGTTGGTGGTGGTGGTGCTGCTGCTTGAAATGTTTTCGCCTGGTCGCATTTACCCCAAAGCAAACTTTTTTTGTGCGACCATTTACATTGGGACACAATGTTATCAACAGATTTATTTCGCTGCGTCGTTTCACATTAGACTCTCGTATTTTACTGTCTATTCAATTGTTCAATTAGATGCTATGGCAATATCGTGTGCATGCATTTTTTTTTCGTACACAGATGCCAAATGCCTTTGTCCAGCATAAAAATGAAAACTTACGAGAATTTACGTACATTTTGTGGCCTCATCGAGCTAAATAAGGTGTTTGTTTCAAGATTATCTTTGTATCAGAAAGTATATACATTGTGAAAGAGCTTTTCTATTTTAAGAATGAATCAGTAAAATGTACAGTCCTTCTACAGTCGCTACATCTACAGAGTCCACAAAGTAGATAATTCCGACAATTTATTTTCTTTGTAAAAGATTAAAGTTGAACGAGACGAACGAAAATAATGATGATAGGAAATGGATTTTATTTTATTTCAATGAGATTTCGCTGTAAATTATGTGTTTACTTGTTATTGGATTCATACTGACATTGTCAGTCTGACAACTGTTCATTGGATGCTAAACATTTTATTTTTATAGCTAAAGAAACAAAGTACCAAACATTTATGTTTAAGGTGATTTAATCCGCTTCAATGGCTTATAATTGAAACATTTCATGATTTCGCAAACAAATTTCTTTGATATACTTATATTCATAAAAGCAACACCAAAAATCGTGTATCAACAAGTAAACATTATGCCTTTTGACGCCTTCATGCGCTGCACGGCTATGTGAAAACTAATTTTTATGATGTGCCAAAGAAATTTGGTGGCGCACTGGTTAAATGACAAAAGTCGTTGAGAGTTGTTTGCCATTTGTTTGTTGCCCGGATATGGGATAAATTAAGGCCGGAAAAAAGATGTAATAAATCATATTTAATGCGTGGGCCATGGGAATGAATTTTTGTTGTTTTTTTTTTGCTGGTTAGCACAAACAACCGAATTATATGTGTTGCGGGGAATGCATTCAGCCCCAACCAAACACATTCAGAAATTATGTACGGTCATTGAAATAATTATGTCGCAATAATTTTGTTACGCGTCGTCGCGTAATACCACACGCGCACGCGAGCCTCTTTTTTTCTCTTTCTCTCGCTCTTTCTGTGTTGACGTCGCGTGTGTGTGTGTGTGTGTGTGTGTGCCCATTGATGAACCAAAACAAATCATAACGTTAAATGAAGAGCGACCAAAAAAGCGTACGCGATAATTTCAAAAGGGGTTTTGGAAATGGAGAAAAAAGGGTTCAATGTGTTTTTATGTAACGGATTGTCATTTTGGCCTTCCAAATTCTTGACTTGGTTTAATAAGCGTAAAAATCAAATTATGCTAAATATTTAGTTAATAAAATGTGAATGCTCAAGCTCATTGCTGCTCAAGTTCGGCCTTCCATTTTTTTTTCTGGGTGTTCGTTGACAGTTTTTCGACAGTTTTTGAATGAATGAGCACGATTTGAGCATGGAAATCTCTAGAAAGGGTAGCCTGTGTGTCTGTGCTTGTCGTCAATACCCGTATCTGTGTGCATGTAAATTATTGTGTCAAAAGTTTATGTTTTGACGTGATGGCAACGTTATTGATTTTTATTCGGAAAAAAAGGGACTCCAAATTTAATGGTGAATAATTTCGTTGAATCAATTTCGCAATGAGAAAATAAAAACATGGATTTGAAAACCCCTTAACACCAAACAGCTCATTCAATTAAACGGTTTCAGGCTCCGGAAATTGACAGACAATATTTCATTTTCGTGTGCAAATTTAATGAATGTGAATCGTTTGGAATAATCGCTTTTTTGTGGAAAAACCCACCCGAAAAATATATATATATCAATTTTCAATGATATTATTCCCAAGCGAAAAGTAGCGAAAAAAAAACATCACACCATGAACGAACCCTGTTGGTGTAGGAGGAACAACAAAAAAATCTCAAGCGGTTACAGCCGATATGGCTTCTTTATCTGTGGAAATTGCTCATTTTACCGCTGATTACTGGAGAAAAAATGCGAATAAATACGTGTCATCTGAAAAAAAAAATGTGAACATCATGTTGACGGTTCAATCCCCGGTCGGTGTGTGGAACCAAAACGACGACACGAAAAAAAAATTATTTATTATTCTTGTGCGGATAACGTGTGAAGAAGGAATGCATGTATCGCCATTGAAAATGCTATTGTAAAAAGAGAGAAAGAGAGAGAGAGAGAGAGAGAGCGAGAGCGAGAGAGAGAGAGCGAGAGAGAGAGAGGAATGGAGGAAGAGACAGGGACAGAAAAGAGAGAGATAAAATGAATGGGTCCCATGACGCATGCAAAACACTATAGAAATCCAGTTAAACAATGTATGCTCTCTCGCACAAATGTCTACATCGCCTCGAAATGTATATTTTCGCTCATTCCTGCCACCAACATTTTCTCTTGCTATTCTTTTATTACAATATTATGATTTTTTCTATTGCTGTCGGAGAACAAAGGACAAAAGGAGGAGAACGAAAAAAAAAACTAGATATAGTCATGAAACGCATGTTATTCTTGTACTTACAATAGCGACTAAATAACCGGGCTAAATAAATTGCAATGTGAACGAGAAAGCAACATGTTTTGTTTGACACTGTGAGCAAAATACAGAGCATAACAATGCTTACAGGCAATCACTAGCAACCAGACATCTATCTGCACTGGATGGGTGGCATCATTTTATTGTGTGTGAGTGTGTGCGGGCGCGCGCGCACGCGATAAAATTCAATGCAAACAGATTGGAATGCTGAGACTCTCGAAAAGCCCATTGTGGCCCCCCAATGATGCTCTACACAGGAGTACTTCTCCTGTCATTCGAACACCATCACATTCAAAAAGAGATAAAGTGTCGAATGATTATATTCTGTTCTTTTTTTCTTTCTTTCTGTACCCAATTTTGTCACACTTCATGTGTCTGCGCTACTAAGCAAACACAGCACGCGTAAATAATGTTTACAACATACCAAGCTCTCAATAGTTGTTGTGGTTTTTTTTGTGTGTGATTCAATTATTATGACCCAGCAATGCTGTGTGACGACAGCATATGCCTATTAATAAACATTTCTGATTTTATGTTTGTGTATTTAATTTACGACGACTTTATTACGTAATCTCGTTGCTTCCGTTGCCAGGACACAAGACAAGCACAAAAAACAGAACGATTATGATTTATTTTTAAAATGCAATTTCTTATGAAATTACATTTTGCATAAATTAAACTCTTCGTTTCATTGAATTGAATCGATGTATTCAATCGTTTTCTTTTTTAAAAAACCATTTACGCTTGATTGCAGTGGTTAAATATATGGCTCAATTTGAAGTCCCGTTCGAAGAGCTCCGAAATCGATTAGAATTAGCGTGATCAGAATGTCATTTGTTCCAAAAAAGCCTATTACAATATTATTACCACTGACTCGGCGGCACTGAGCCGCACACGTTTGAAGCTTTTAAGCTACCTTCTTTCTTTTAAATCTTGAATAACGGTTTAAAATCATTGGATAAATCACGAGATTCAATCACAAGTAACGAGAAAAGTTATCATTTTCTAGCTCATGATTTTTTCATTTCATCGCTCTTTTTTTTATGCATTTAATGGTGTGTGGATACCTCTTAGTCAATGGTGTCGCTGTGTGTGTGTGTGTGTGTGTGCTGCTTCTTGCCCATAAAGAAGCGAATCACTCGAGTCGTTCATTAAAAATTCATACGTTTCATTACCATTTATTTTCTTTTGGGGTTTGTTACACCTGTTCCAATCAGCTCAGATTTACTTTTGTTCACTTCACACAGCTGAATTGCGTTGGTATGAACACTAGCAACGGTGTATTTTATCACTATGCACTATATTTCCATTTCGTAAAATTTTGTCACCATGTGCCATTGAAAGAAGAGCGATGAAATGCCAAAGTGAAACTCGCATCCATGGGTATTCCGGAACTGAAGTGTGTTGATGCAATTTATGCAACACTCAATTTTGTTGAGATTCACCACTTATTCCATTCCATTCTATCTCTCTCTCTCTCTCTCTCTCTCTCTCTCTCTCTCTCTCTCTCACTCTCATTCAATGCACAAAAAGATTTTAATTGAAATCCCAAGACAGTATATAGTGTATTTTGCACGGGAAATATCTCATTTAGTGTCGTAAATCATTTATTTTGAAGAGACAGTGTAAATTTACTTCGCTACTTTCTATTTTGCTTGGTGTTTGTGTGTGTGTGTGTGTGTGTGTGTGGTTATTGTTCAGCTCCTGTACACCGCAATATGCTGTGAATCAGGTCGTTTTGTCGGTTGTTTGCCTGTATTCATTGGTTGGTTTGGCTGATGTGCGGCCCATTGAAATCGTTGTATTGCAAGCAGAACAATGCCAAAATTAATTAAGCGAATGGCGTTAAAATAAAATGTATACTCGTTGATTAATGATCACATTAATTGTATAGTACTGAAAGCTTTCACTCGTTTTCATTTCAACGTTGATGAAAGAAATTGGTTGCTGAGATGTTCGAGAGAGAATTCAAAAAAAAAAATAAGACTTCAGTCCATGAATGATAATTTGGTTTTGTTTGGATGGTTTTTCTTCTTCTTCTTCTTTTTTTATTCGTTTGTCATCCGAAAATTGCCAGAACCATTTTCTGTCGTTTCTGGATGGAAAATTTGGCAAATAAAATATGCAATTTGTAATCAAAACATAAAATTCCATTCGGCAATGAATAACATGTTGTTTTGTGGACTGGCTTGTGCTGATGCCATTTCGAGTTAAAAAGAAAATAGAGTGGTTGCTGTTCACTTTGTTGATGAATGACATAACATAATACCAAATGGATGTTCAACGAAATAGAACAGTTGAAATGTACACGAATTTATCATTTTCAGAGTGAACATGTTGAGCACTTGCATTTGAGCCGAGCGACCGAGAGAGAGAGAGAGAGAGAGAGAGAGAGAGAGAGAGTAAGAGAAAAGATACCGTAACCCCAAATGATTTCGAATGCATTCTGTGAATTTTCAGTCAAAACATATCACAGCTTCAGCGCATCTAATGCACGAAAACGAGCCAAATATGGAGCTGATGTGCTGAAGAAAAGAAAACATTACTTCATTCAATTGATATGATACTGTTTGTGTGTGTATGGGTTAGCGTCTTAAAACTCTCTATTTCTTTGTGTATCCACTCGATTTATTCGTTGTTTGGTTGCTCATATTTTTGGTCCGACGAGGGACGCAACACGAAACAAAAAGCCAAAATGTGCTGTCGAAATACATGGCAATAAAACAGAGAAGACGACCAACTTGTTAGGATTGATAAAACCAGTTGAAAATGTACTATATATCTTTGTTCGTTGGACGCTGCAGGCACAGCACGTGTTTTCGCCGATTGTGTACTTTTGTAACATTGCATGTTTACATTTCTATAAAGCATTGTCGTTTTTATTTTTTATTTTTTGGTGTGCCTTTGCATTTGGTTTGCTTTGTGAACAAACTGAAATCGTGGTTGAAATTGTTGCCATTCCATTTTTGAAGAACAACAAAAAACTAGTTCGAATTCAAACCAAATGCAATGTGCGAAATGCAAGCAAGCAAGCGAACGAACAAACGAAGAGAATGAAAATGAATTTCTTATGAAAAACGCACCGCTCAAAAGACACACAGCTCGTGTGCAAACTTAAATATGTGAAAATGGTGTTTCATAATGAGTTTGCAAAATGAATACGACGTGGCGGTCGGTGTGCGTGTGTGAAGTGAACGAGAGCAAAAGAATAGCATTCACTTTGCATTGACGAGCTACATAAAGTGATAATGGTGTAAGTGGTGTGTGTGTGTGTACAACTTGCATATATGGATAGTCAACGTTGAGGACCCGGGCGAAGATGAAGATGTACGACAAGCCAAATGGGAATAGCAGACATTGAAAAATCTATTACATGGTGTGTTTAACAAGTGAACGAGAAAATGTGGTCGCTGGCAAATGCCATCATTCGCATATTGCTTGGATGTACTGTGTAACAGTACAATGTACAACAACAACACTTCCGAAAAATACACGCAAGACGATGTTCAACTCCTTTGAAATCCAGTTCGCTGTATTTGCGCCGTTTTCAGATTGTTAGCCATTTTATACTGAAACGTCTTTTTTTGGCATTCGTAAGTTTTCGACCGTTGCATAGCATAGGACGAAGACAAAAAAAAAATAAGAAAGACGAAGAAAAACGGCAAAATTATAAGCGGCAATTCCATCTCCATCGCCATCGTCTCTCGTTCTCTCTCTATGTATCTTCATTTTTTGGTCGTCCATTGTGCAATGATGCAACGAGTGAAATGTCTCGAAAATTGGATACATTCATGGCATCGTTGTTGGGAATTTGCGGTAGTTTTGGCCTCTGCCAGTAATATTTCAATTTTAGATTATTCTTGAACGGGCATGAACAAAGCGGCAAGCATTTTATAACAAGCCAATTTAAAGTGTCGGCCCCCAGACCAAAACGTTTCATAATCGACTGAATGATGAGCTTCACATAGACGATACACATATAACATTAGCAAATTATCTGAATAGCAATCTGTATGACATGCAGAGTGCAAAGCACGTTCTCTTATTTGCTTTTTTGGGGTGGTCGGGGGACGGGCGGGCGAGATTGACACACTGCGTGCATTGAGAGTATGCGACTTGCATCATCAATGCTCTTTTGGGTAATGGTGGCTATAAATTCAATTCAACCGGCTGGTTGATGCCAGCATAGCCAGCCTTGGCAAGGCACCATTTCAAAATGGCAAACACAAAATGCAAAATCAAAAGACAGTAACATCTGAAGCATTTGAATGAACAACAAAAACGGAATTCGAAATACCATGTGAAACAATATGGTGTACACTTGCAACGCGCGTTGCAATGCCTTGCGCATACTTGCATAATGTAACAATTATTAGTATTTCACACATCTCTTATTCATGCACAGGCACCCATACACACTTAAAAGTATTCTCATTGTTTTTGAGTGGAATTTCGGGTGTTGCTAGCTGCATATTGTCAGAATGTTACAGAATCATTTTAAAAATAGCTTTCAGATGTGCCGAGAATGTATGCAACCATTCGGGCTATTTTACCGTTGGCGTTCAAGTTATTTTGATCATCAGATTGAAATGTTAATATAACTGTGTGAATGGAATGCTGTAAACCGTCTGCCAGAGATGCATACACCTGATTAGAACAAAAGCATCCATTTTCACGTGCTTTTAATTAGATGAAAAATAGTTTTATACACCTAATATTTTGTTTTTGTGTTTTTTTTATTATTTCATTTTGGCATGCGGGGTTTTTTGTTTGCCAATTGAAATGATCATCTTTATGTGACTGCACTCATATCTGTATATTGTGTTTACGTGCAAAATCACTTGACAGAAACAATTTACGGCATTCCCATTTACGCGAAACACATTCACAAAAATGGCATGTCAACAAAATTAACTGGATATTTTTATTGCTGCAAGCATTGTCTGTTCAAATAAAATGCTAACCAATAAACTTTCACAAACGGTGGCAAAAACTTGCACACACACACACAAACAAGCTAGCCCAAACAAAAGGGGGCAAACCAAAACAGAGAATATGACCAACAACGAAAAAAAACCAGCAACAACCGAATCAAGTAGCAATGTTGTCGCGTACGTTGAATGTGCCATAAAAAAAAAATCCAAATCCATGTGTAAATTGAGTTTGTTATGGCGATATCGAAGCAAACGACAGTTAACAATGACAATGCTACCCATTTTTTGATGGCCAATGCTCTGCTTTGGTTCGTTCACTTATATTTTGCTCTCGGTCTCCATTGCAATTGTGGCCATCAATTTTGCAGCGGGTGGTGCGTGTGCGTGTGCGTGTGATCTTGTGTGTGTGTCAAAATGTAAAGGCATATAAAACCCAAATAAAAGCACACACACACACACATCCACATTCGTCGCACCTCTAGCACACCAATTTCACATTCTCGACATGTTTTTCTGTTTGCTCATTAAAAACGAAAACAAAATGATGGCAACAAACATGCTTTGATAGCTCATAAAAATATCTAACCTTAACGCATCAACGCACTTCAGGCGCTTACATATTCATTCGCACTTGTTCGTACTCAAGATGCGATGCTTGAATGTGTTTGTTGCATGGATCTCTCCTTCCATTCGCTTGGTTTTGTATTTGCAACCAGCCGGCCGTTCATTCACAAAAATTTTATGGTGACAAGCAATCCAAGCAATTGTCTCGATTCGGATAGCATCACAATTCAAGCTACTAGAAAACAGAGACACATCACATCAGTGTCAGAAATGAACGGACCAAAAGCATCAAAACAAACACACACACACATAAAGTGAGAAACAGAGAGACAGCGACAAACCAAAAGAGACAAGGCAAACACACACAAAATACCAATGCATAAAAATGAAAGCACATGAAGTCATGAAGACATGACAATATTTTTTATTACGATCTGATTTTGTTGTTGATGCTGCTATAGTGAATGATACAGCAAAATGTCCAGTTGTGCCATCGAGTTGAATTGAGCAGTTGCCTGTTATTTTGCTTGATTTTCGTATACATTTTGCCTCTCTGGTTATTTTTGTTGGGTGTTCAATAGTTTTTTTTTTTTTGGTGTTTTCTCCATCAGTAATTTTTCATCAATTGATGGAACGAGAGCATGAAATACACGATACACCAATAAACAAAATCAAACTAAAAAAAAACAACATACCTTTAACTTGATTCTTCGATGGTTTTTGTCATCACAATTCACAGGAATTTCCATTGAAAATCGATTGTCATCGATGGCAAAATGAGGAGAGAGATTCTTTGCAGCGAAAAGAGTAGCAATAAGCCGAAGTTGAATCGAAACGATAAAATGTCGTTCAATAGAAAAGCACAAATGAAAGTACACGCTTCATTACGTTGTTGCATACGGTAAAAGCTGTAAACCCCCCGTTCCATCCAAGCCTCTTATGGTGTATTAATTTAAACACATTTTACATCATGCTCACAGCAAACTGTAAACTTACAAAGTATGATGTCAGTTGTGTTTGTTGTGGATTCATGTATGCATAAAACGTGCATCGTTGGGTATCTTGTGGCATATCAACGCCACAATCATATCACAGAAACACGAACTGCGAAGCGAACGTCAGCGAGAGAAAATATGTGTACAATTGTCTTGGAAAATGAAATGAAACTTATACCAGTTAATAGTATGGGCAACCGAGTGGCAAACATGACGAAACGTCAAGGGAGAGAGCGAACAAAATAAAAAAAAAACAGAAGAACCATGGCAAAGGAATACAAATGGAATAAGAAGAGGAAGCCAATGATAAAAGGAATGAAACAGGCGGCTCCAAACAATGAAAAAAAAGAAACAACAACACCAACAAAAAAATGGCTAACATTATAAATGGTTGCTACGTGACTGAGACCTTTTTGTGTGTGTGAGAGTGTGCAAAACTCCCGGTACACGAAGCTTGTATTTATAGTTCAGATCGAAGGTATATGAAATTAGAGATACGGTCGATGAGTATGCTAACATTGAAGAAGTTTTTCCAAGAAAATGAGAAACAGAGCGCAGATAGAGAGAGAGAGAGAGCGAGCAAAAAAAGAAGCAATACAGGCGAAAGACGGATGGAATCGCATGTAACAATGAGCGCAAAACGCGAAGGGAAGATGCTGATGTATCCAACGAATGGGTATGATGGTAGTTACAAATTCTATTATAACTATCATGATTGTGCACTTTTTTCCATCCTCCCACAGCGTTATCCGTTATTCTTTTGTTCGCGAAGTGAGTTGTGTTGTAACGAAACAGTGTGTTACCAGTTACCAGTGTACACACGGTAGAGTGTACAACACTTTTTTGAGGTGAACAACGGGTTGTTACACACATACACAAATGGCTGAGAATTGTTTGGATTTGGAAAAAGTGTGGGGAAATGACGTACTGATATTACCATTGACAGGCCACCCTATGCTCAGGCCAAAGTGGTCTCTTTTCGACGAAATTGCACTTGTCATTTTCAGGCACATCGTAAAACATTTATACATGTATTACACACACACACACACACACACACACACACACACACACACACACACACACACACACACACAGCTTACAATTGAGTCGCGGATCGGGGAAAAAAAAGCACGAGCTACAATCAAGCAAAAGTTTTGTATCTTATCGAGTTTCAATTTGATTCAAATCCATTAACATAATGAGATTGACTCTGGCCCTTTCTTTTTTTTTCTCCTGCTTTGAAGTATAAATTCAATTAAAGAAAACAAGCAGTACGAGAGAGAAAGAGAGAAAAAATTGATCATTTTAGATTTTCTTCGTTCAAATTTACTTCCGTTCACTTTGAAATTCACCTTTTTCGAGATGTTGGTTTTTTTTTATCACTCTCGCTTGTGATGATAGAGAGGAAAATTTGTGAAGCCGAGTTTTGCGCTCTGGACGCAGCTTGAAATGTAGAGCACGGCAATTAACATTGTTCCGTCATCGTTTTTTGTTTCTTCTTTTTCTCTTCACTCTTTCCCTCTCTTGTTTTCTCCAACTCTCTTCCTCTCTCGGTGACTGTGTGTGTGTACATGTGAATAAAACTCTTTGATATTTTTCCTTGCTAATTTTTCATTTCTTCAGTTTCAATAACAACAACAACAAAAAATTGTTAACATTCAGCGTTATATTTCTATGGCTTTTACAAGCACGATGTTCCAGTTTCATCGCAATTGTTATTATTCTTGCCTTTGACGTTTGATTCCGTAGCACAAACAAAGTAATTTGTTTCGCCAAAGAGATGCAGCTGGGTTTTTTAGTGTCGCTTCGTTGTGTGATCGTTTCTCTTTTACTCTCTCTTGCTGTCTCGTTCTCGCTCTAGCTCGCATCCTTTTCCCAAAATCCATTGCACTGTGCACTCGCCTTTGATGGTAAACGAGTGAAGAAAAAAAAAATAAACCAGCTCACTTCATACACGCCACTGAACAAAACAAGTGGACGATGTTGAATTCCGCATATGGAACGCCAGAGCTAGTGATGGCAAGTGCCTTACAAAACAAGCGGCGCGTCTGAAATCAACATGCATGGGAATGAAAATAACGATTATTTTCGCATACAAAATGGATGCAACATACAAAAGAAACAGCAAAAGGGAAAGAAGAGTGTTCCAGAGACACATACACACACACAGCAGTGAATATCTATACACGGCAAATGAAAGGAAACTAAAGTTGCATACAGACCCGTTTTTTTTTCATTCACTCTGAAAGAAGAAAGAATGCTCGTGTCGAATGCGAGTTTAATGAAATGCTCACTCCTTTCATTCGCCATATTCAATTGGGCTTCTGCTTCTTATTGCCGCTCGTTTTCTCTTATGCAAAAGAAAAGCGAAATGATTGTGCTTATATTCCATTTGCTAGTTCACACATTCACACAAACACACACAGGCACACAGAGACACCCAAACACGAACAGAAAAACATACAAATTGATAGTGAGTATGGTGTAATATACATTTTACGAAAAGGAATGAACTCGAAGCCGCCTAGCGAGAGGCAATTTTCAATAGTTTGCCATCACTTGGCAACGACCACAGTTGCGGTTCATCTTATTCTGTTTTCATTTTGTTGCCGTTTTATTGTTATGATCATTCGCATACAAAATATTTTCCTAGGGTTTTTTTGTTGTTGTTGTTTGTTTTGTTCCCATTGCAAAATCATACAGGGTGATGCATATGTCACTTGACGTCAACTATGACCAACATGTAATGGCACAAGCCATATTGAATCTTGGGAGAGACAAAAAAAACGACGACGATTCGATACCCTGTTCCGTGATATATGGCTCATGTTAAACGGCTATATGATGCCGCTGCTCGTTGTTCGGGGGGGTGTTTTTTGTTGTTGCTGTTGTTCATCTGGTGCTCTGTTGTTTGTTGGTTTGGTTCATGCGTATTTGATTTTTTACTGGTGCTTTGTGCACTCATCCACACACCACATGCGGGGAAAGAAAGAAGAAAAAAAAACGTTGCCTGCACAAAATGGTCGTCACTCGCGTTTCATTTCCCATGCAATAATGTGTATTTGGATACTCGCTTTTATTTTGAGTCATATTTTTATTTTCACTGCTTTTGTTTGTGAACTGTGGCTGCTGCTTCAGCAGTTTGTTCACTCTCATGTTTATTGATAATTTTCTGTTGTTTTCCGGCCAAGCTTTGGTTGATGTTTGTTTTTAGTGTATTTTACATTTTTATCCGAATGTGTATCTTCTCCCCCCTCCCACCACCTCTCTCTCCCTCTTCCTCGGCCATTGCAAATGTACAATGGCGATTCCATAATATTTAAATTAGCCAACGGAGAAAAGGTACAGCCATAAAAATGGAGCAGTTCAATCTGCATGTGAAGAGGGGCACAGAGTAAAACGATACTAAACAACAAAACACCACACAAAATAGATGAGAAAGAAAATTGAGAATGTAATAAATTCGCTTTTTATCGGTTATGTCTTTTGGTATAGTTTATATGCGGTTTCAATTCGGCTCAATTTTTGGTGTGTATGAGAGAATTCAGCCCGCATATGCGGCACAGGATGAATGGCTTACGACTGGCAAACCCAACCAAAATTTTCTCAAAATACTAAAACATAAATGGACCGCACACAGTTTTACACCGTTCCAAGTGAGCAAGAAAGCAAAATTATTGTACATTCAAATTCGCTTTTATTTTGCACCCTTTTTATTGTGTTTATGACTATTTTGACCGTAAATCCCCTTTTTTTCCACAACTATATTTCAAAGAAACTCTTTTAAACATTCATCTATGAAAGAAATTCCAACAATTTGTTGTTATTACCCTTAATCACGTAATTGCTAATTAGTAACGGTGAATTTGAGGCCGCTATGATAGGGGAGCTTCAATCAAACATGTAAATGAAGCATCTTTGAAGCAATCAGACTGGATCTTTAAATAGAAATGCAAAATTGCAAAAACCCAACAACTAAATTCCATGATATATTTTATCCATCAAATGGTAAACATTTTGTTGGATTTTCAATTACATGATGTTTCTAATTGCTTAAACTGAAATTACAATTTGTGAAACCGATTTTCCGATTCACATTTCAATGAATTTGTTCCCATATTCAATTCAATATCGACTACCAAAAGCGCTTATTGTGCGATTAATTTGAGTCACAGTTCATGTGTTGCACGAAAACCTGGCCCTCGATCTTGATAGCATGTGTTGTAACACCATTTCAAATATTCATTGCAGTCCCTTAAGACTAAGCTGTAATATTACTTGTAAGTAAATATCATGTGATTTAAATCGATGAATTGAAATTCGAGAGCATGATTTTTGAGCGACCAATCATTTCATTCACTTGCAATGGGAGAGGCGGGTTGTGTATGGCATACATCGAAGCTTCAACACACCCGGTTTGATGAATAGAAATTATTTGTTGAGTCAATATGAAAATGCAAAGTGCATTTAGTTGCTTGTACGTTGGGTATTCGGGATGTTGTGGCTGTGTGTGTGTTTTTTTTCCTCTTATTTTATCTTATTTTGGTATTTTATCAGTTTTAGATGCAAACAGCACTTCGACCCCCAGTTCATAATACTTGAAATGCATACATATCGACATGCATGTGAAATTTGATGACGTTCTTTGAATAAATTTTCCCTCTCTCTCTCTCTCTCTGGGGTGATTCCACATTTTAAAAAAAGTGTTCTTTTGTGATTTTGGTTGCCTTCGAGATATATTAGAATTGCAGCTTAACAGTAAAATTCCACGAAATTCTTTATTAAAAAGATGCGCGTACGCTTTTCACATGTAATATGGATAATGCATCTGGATGATTTGCATATGAATTTGAATTTTTAATTCAAAACTGTATTCACAGCAAATGACTGGCGCATGAATTCATATCTCTGGCATATGAATGAGTTAGTTGAGCTTTTTTCCACTTCGTAGAAGATGCATCAACCAGTTTTTTTCGGTTGTTCGTCTTTGGAAGACTTGGTGAAATGAAAATTATGACAAAGAGGGAGAGAGAGAAAAAAAAGTAGAGACTAGTTGAGATAAGCCAGTGAATGGGTCTTGTGTATCAAACTGTCATACTTTCTTTTAGCCAAATGCTTGCTTAAGCTTGTTTAAAGTCTTTAAAATCTGTTTCATTAAACACGTTGACATGACTTAACTCTCTGAGCTTAGTTTGCTGGTACTGCTGTACAAGACATCGGATGGCAGTCACTGTTTCGATACCGATTTTTCTTTTTCAGCTTATGTGCACCGCCATATTGTACAAAGTACTTGGAAGACTGAAAAAGACAGAAGATAGTTCTGCATCAACAATACAACGAAGTGATGAAAGCGCATCGAATTTTTGTGGCAAACAACGATACGCTATGCAAGCGTATTGTTGAACGGAAACTGCTTGTGATCAATTTCTATAATTTATTTATTAAAATGCAATATTTTGTGCGTTTATTTCCATTTCAATAGCTTTCCATATTGCCGAGATTCGGTTCGCTTGAAGTGTCTGTGCTCACTGCAAACATATCCAAATGCTCATAAATGCAAGCCATGTGCCTTTAAATGGAAACATTTTTTGGCTGAACAAAGATAACATAATTGAATAAATTTGTTACCAAACAGAAACAAAAAAAAACACACACACAGAAAAAATCCTGTATCATTAATATTAAAATCATGTGAAATATGCTCAAGCTTCAATATTTGTGCCAATGAACACAACATTCGACACCATATTTACATTATATTCAGTTTGATCAGCAAAAATTCAAATAAAAATCACAATTTCATATTTTAATTTATGAAGAAAAAAAACACACACACATCCACAATGTTAGACTTTGTCTGGAAATTTGCACAAAATTTGTGATGCAGAAAAAGTGATATTTTATGCCGCATTTGCCACAAATGGTTTTTCAATTAAAAAGTACAGTTTTAACTCCATCATTTCAACACAGTTATGATGCACAGTTTGTTGGAAATTTTGAAATAATTTCCATTGACTAGCAATGTTGCGATGTCATTTGTTTCAATGATGGTTGAACATTTAATGACAATCGTACTAGCAACTGAAACTGCTAAGCACCACATTGGATATGGCCCAAGGGCCTTACATTGTTCGAGTGTTGAAATGTTCGAGACACAACTGTAGCCGTATAGCCATGTATGATATTTTGTGGCCGCTTGTAAATCTGTTGCAAAATATAAAGTTCATTCGAATAGTGGTGAGAAAGTGTTTACAAAGGCGAAAACTGCAAACATTCCCCGTAACCACTTGTAAGTATTATATTACAAAGTTCAATGCACAAGTAAAATCCGTCCGAATGAAAGTACACACACACACACTCATTCACTCACACAAATACAAAATATTAATATATAAAATGCGATCCGGGGAACTATTTGCACTACTTACACGCTCGCTGGGACATGTCAGTAATCGGCTGGTGGCTTAATTTTAAAAAGTGAAAACCACAGCAGACGTTTGTGCTTCGGTGTGTGTGTATGTGTGTGTGTGTGTGTGCTTTGATATGTTGTACATGGCATGACTCTTTCTACTGCACTTCAAATTTAATGAATTCGAAAAGGTCATAACACAAAGTCAAGAACATTTTTAATAACAGTAATAATTTGATGTTTGTTCGCTGCCAACAAAACATACAATCTATTCTATTACAAGACTGGTTTGATTATTTGCACTGAAACTTATTTCTCTCTCTCTCTCTCTCATTCATTTTCTCATACGCTCGCGTATACATTGAAGCAATATGGTGCCACCACCACCACCACCATCACCGATCAGCAACAAGAATATATTTCATAAATTCTTGTTAAAAACCAAAATTCCGTGCATTATTTAGTTGATACTGGTCATATGAGACCGTAAACTTTCCCACATGCAATCAATGTTGTTCGGATGGAAAATATGAAAATTGTGTGTGTGTGTGTTGCGAGCAAATATGAGCGTTCGGACGCTTTTATTGGTGTCGTTGTGAGCGCGTTTCTCATTTCGATGGATGAAATGTTGAATGGCATTGCAAGTATAAAATACAAGGAATTGCAATCAGAAACTCAATTTGCGTCTCATGGAAATTGCGCCTCTTCTGACTGCAGTCGACCGATATATTAATTACAGTGTTTTCACTCAATTCGCTGTTGCTGTTACTGTTGTCGCTGTCATTGCATTGCAATTTGCATACATGCTCAGCACACGCACCCATTCCTGGTCTCTGATAAGTTCACTGATTTATATTCCAGTATTTGGGGGGCGGACAGACGACACGAACTCGATTTGTCCGTCACAAATCAGAGCGGGTTGCGTCTCTGCGGCAAAATTACAATCGCTTTAGAAACCACAAAGCGTTTCAATTAAAACTACGAAAAGCGCCATTAAAAGCGACTGTTTCGATAAAATCCCCAGTTCGAATCAACGCACATATATATGCAACATTTCGGTGGCTGTAGTCAACTTTCAAGTAAATGCAGTGCATTTCATGTGCATTACAATTTGAATGTTTGGTGCAACACACATACAACAGACCGATATGTATGCCATGGCATAGAATTTGATTTCATTTAACTCGCGCGCTTTTCAATGGGCCAACACAAATACATCAAAAGACTGGGCCTTGACTGCATTAACATTATGGAATTTGATGGCTGGGAGCTGGCCATTTGTCGTCGATGTCGGTTTAATTTCGTTTTGTATGCACATTGTACATTGTACAATGTACTTTCCCATTTGGGCACATGCATACGTTCACATCGGCGCTCCAAATTATTCGACGCGTAAAAGCTCATTACATGGAATTTCTATTTTTAGGCGGATTAACAGTGATTCAACCACCGAAACGGTCCCGTTAATGATGCGCCGTTCTCTGTCGGAAAATGCAACCCCATACCACAACTATCGATCAATTATTTATTGGAAATGGTCACATTGTGGCTCATTTTCTATCTATGTCTCCAACGTCGCTCTGTCTCTATGTGTATCTGCAAACTCATTTTTGCATGAGCCCTTAAATTGGCAATTTGTGGCTGCAAGTTTTTTCGTTTTTTTTGTTGTTGTTGTTGTTGCTTTTTTGCTACACCAGAATTACCATTTCAAAAACGAACAAATGGCCATTTCGTTTCGACCGATGCAATCGAGTTCATTAATGAATTCGAGCGAAACAATCGCTTTTGTTACAAGATAATGAGTTAGTTTAATAGAACCGGGATTGAAAGCGACCGAATATGGGTGTGAACAACATTCCAATACTTTGGTGCGATCGCTATGCATTTTGGGGATTTGCGTGGATTTTATAATTTATAGACTAAAATGTGCAAATGTGCATCGTCATCATTTGATGGTCATTTATAAGCCGACTTTTCTCACTGTAATTATGTTTTGTGGTTTTCAAAACCCTCCCCCGCCCCCCCGAAAAAACTCCAATAAATTTTCAGCAGCTATTTTCTACATCATTTCTCATTCGGCATTGCCATAACTTTGGTAAAGAAAAAAACCCATGCGAAAAACCCAATTACACGATATTCGGTTAAATATGATTTAAAGTTTTCAAATTATAAATTTAATATTGATAAACTGAATTTCAACCATAACCGAATTATATACAATTGCAGCAGTTTCGAATCAAAAGATATCTTCTTTTGTGGGGCGGGTTTGAATAGCAATTTTTATTGCATGAAGCATTCAAATAAATGTTGATTCGCAGCAGTGCTTTAGATTAGGAACTAAAAAAAGAATTTTTGTTTTGATTTCCAAAAACAATTACATGTTGAAAATTTTCATGAACGTCAATTCAATGGGTTTTATACTATGAAACATCAGATTTAAATCTCTACATGTCAATTCGTTCAACTCATAGTTGATATGTGAGATAAATGATTAAAAGCTGTGTCCTTTGGATAATGTGTAGAGAAAAGATTTTTCCCTTTTGCCGATAATTCCTATATTAGTCCTTCAACGAGACTAATTACATCAGAATAAGTGTTTCATTGCATAAAACAGAAGTGACTGAGACACATTAGTCGTTCAATGCAGCTCTTTCACCGTCCAATATTGAGCGCCGTTTCAACATCCAAATTCAACATTTCTCAATTTTATTTCAGTTATACGCGTTGCTCCAAACAAAAGAAAAACTTTTTTTCTAGTTGTGAATTTCATCCGATTTGTTGCGACTAAACTTGGGATTAAAATGAGCTGTTAAGTTTTTTGTTCATTTGTTTTGTGTTTTTTTCTCGTTTCAATCAAGCTTCTATATTTGCACGTTTAGTTTCGAGTCATTGGCATTGTTCTTGTTAAGCATTTTTCTTTTAGTCATCACGGACAAAGTCTGAAACCAGTTTTACAACTTTTGCCAATGTTTTCCAATCAATCACATTTCAAAATCCTGTTGACCCGATGCCAAGACATTTTACAAAAGCAAACAAAATGAAACTTTTGTGCCATATCGTTGCAAAGTCACATGAAAAAGGGGCCAATTCGGTGAATATTTGCGACCTGCTCTCTCAAAATATTCATCACAGTGCATGGGAATTGTTTTTTTTTCTTCTTCTTGTTCCTGAACGAGAAGAAACCTTTTTTGTGTTCCATTGATTTTGTGTACCAAATCCACTCATTTGTTCACAAAACTTACACCATTTTTTATGCGTCTGCGTAGAATTGGCTGGTTTTTCGATTTATGTGAATTTCTAACGAAGTAGCCAATTCAAATCCCCGGTTCTCATTTTTATTCGTTTTTATCCTCTTCTTCGTTTTCATTTTACATTATTTTCATGAATTATTCGCACTTAGAAGAGAGTGAGAAAGAGAGAAATAGAGAGAGAGAGAGAGAGAGAGAGAGAGAAAGGAAAAAAAGAGAAGCTATAGAGATAAAAGGAGCGAAACAATTTGAACAAGAATAATAATGCTGGGCTAAATAAAAACCTAGGCGCACAATAAAACAGCTGAAATAAAATCGCATTGGTGAAATGTGTTTGGTATGATTATATTGTTATTTGTTCAGTAGAATTACATGATTACCTCGTGAAATCTTTCCCCTCTTGCACTTACTCTCGTTCATTTATTTCGCTTCGTTTTGTTTTGTGTGTTCTTTTTTTTTATCTTGCACTCCCTCGCTATTTGCCCGCTCTTTTCTCTTTTTTTTTTGAATATATCGCTCTTCATATTTTTAGCCATGTATTTCAAATGGGGCGAGAAAAAGTGTGCAAGTTTTATTGGATCGTAAATATTTCTCGGTCAATTGCCATTCGTAAAAATGTATTACGAAATGTACACACTTACACTGTACAGGTCAATGATACAGTTAGAAAACGAAAAGCTGCGGGAAAAGAGTGCGAAAGAGAGAGAGAAAGAGAGAGAGAGAGTGAAAAAGCATAAGAGCGAAAATAGAAAGCGAAACAATTTCATGGTCTCAGTTCATGAGTGTTACGAATGTCTTAAGCACTCAACGTCTGTATTTATTTGTTTGTTCGCGTGTGAAAGGAAAAGCGCTTAAAAATGTTGGCCATTGAATGTTGCATCATTCAAAAGAAAAACAAACTGCCTTCAAAATATGATGGTTTGAAAGATGCGAAACGAAAAGCATGAAACAGTTGGACTTTTTGTTTATTGAAAACTGTAAATGTTTTAGTAATGTGGCATCGGTCGTGCACTTACCTCCATTTCTGTATCGCATTCATATCGAATCGCACCACAAACCAAGACAAAATTTAAAACATTCACACAAATGGCCGACGAATTCCAACCATAAGAAAAAGAAGAGACATCACAAATACACACACACAAAGAAGAAGAAGATGAAAAAAATGAGATTGTTTTCGTTGTGGCAAATATTGTGCCATTAGTTTTGAGTGCTATTTATAGTCGAGTTGTGGTTTCTGATGGCTGTATGATTATTACCGAATGAATAACGCAAAATCGTGCAGCAGGCTTTTGCACGTTTCCGGGACTTATCGAAAGTTTTATGAATATTGGTGTGTCGTGAGCCACTGTGTGCCAACACTTAATTTGACACTGAATCCAAAACCATCGAGAGAGCAATAAGTTTTGCCCATCCAGCTCTCGATGGCCAGTTGAATAATTTAGGAGACTTTATGATTTCAATATATTTTAAGGCGTTAGCATTTGGCATTTACTTTTGTTGGCTAAAATACTTCCCGCGGGTGTAAAATACATTGCCGAAGTGAAGAGCCCGACAAGAGCCCGGTTGCCACTTGAAATCTTCGTATATGCCGAAGAAAGAACCTTTAGGACGAGAAAACCTTAAAACACGTAGACAATTTCAGGTCTTGCATTAAACATGTGAGAAAACTTCGTGATGCATATTCGGTTCGTTTAAAAATGTTCGTGAAATGGGCTCCATCGAAATCCATTAACGTTTGGAAATAAAATACATTTCACTTGCTGCTATTTCAGGTTCCCATTTCTGCGCTCAATGATATTTGCACAACATTCAAAGCATTGTTCGTGCGCTTGTGCCTCAATAATTTGCGCACCGCATTTGGTTGTTTTTTTTTGTTTGTTTGTTCTCTTCCAAACCGGTTCCATTTTTCATCGGCTTGTTCATTTCCCTAACAAACATGTTTATGCTTGTGCTACTGTTCTAGTCCCAGCTCGTTTCTATTTTTGCCATTTTCGCTCCTCATTCGATTCCACCGAAACTAACCAACGCAATGCTCCCAAAACAAGAAAAATGAAAATAAAAACACAAAAGAATGAAATTATCGCTTAAAACAGTGTAACGCCCCGAAAAAAAAAACAAAAAAAAAAAAACAGTTGAATGGCTCCCAAAATGTGAGTAAATGTGTGCTTGCGCTTTCAGGCAGCAACTAAATGCAGAATAACGCTCGGTTGTTGAGTGAATTTTCCTTATTTCGTGGCAAATGTAAGAAATGTTGAGAATTTTATTTATCGAATCGCACCACACAGATTAAAATGAACGGACAGAGAGTGAGAGAGAGAGAAAAAACCAACCAACGAAAAACCAAAAGAATAAAAAAAACTCCAAAAGGAAAAACAATGAGCCAAATATTTTAGCGACAGACGAAATGGCGAGAATAAATAGGGTATGAAAAGAACAGAGCCGTACATTTTATGTTGGCTATAAATTCCTGGCGTGAATACTTTTTCCTATGCTCTGGATTACACATTGCATATTTCAATCGGTTCGCGCGCTTTTTAGTTTCTCACACTTGCACACACACACACACACTCAATCTCGTTTGGTGTGAATGCGCCATTCATTCTTAATCTCTTCGGTCTGCACCCAATGGTTGTGTGAGCTTTTTTTTCTCACTTCCACATCCAAATAAATTCTTCGAATTATTTATGCTTTTTGTTTGACTCTCTTCACTCTTAAAATATTTCACTTTATTTCACTCTATGCGTTTCTCACTTATCCGAGGGGTGTCCTTTTCCCGTTCTTATTTTCCGTCTTCACCTTACTTCGAGGTGAAAATGGTATTTTAATGGCGAGTTATTTGTTACGAAGGGCAAAAAGCACCGAAAAAAACCAAAATCAGCCTCGACCATCATCCAATTTCCCGTTTCACAAAATGCTTTTAATGGAATTTTATAAGATATTAGTCTGAAACAAACCAACACCATAATTGAGCTTTTCATTTTCTTTTTCTCAAGAGCACACAGAAAAAAACAACAACTTTATATATATTATGATACACAGTAAAACCTATCAATAATGGAATCTGGCGGGATCCATAAATTTCTTTTCGCTATTCACATAAAATTTCACTAAATGTATGTGTTCCGTTGTTTCGAGTTGGTTTTTCTCCCTCTTTTATGGGCGGTTTCAAGCCGAATGTAATCGCACTCATAATTTATTCATTGATTAATTTATGAAATTGATTTTTCTCACATTTTTGCAAAAAAAAAAAAAATAAATTGATCAACTTTTGATAGCAATAATTTAATGAAATATTTTGGAGATTTTGGTTGTGTGAAACATATTTAAACTGATGTTTTCCACTTAAATGGTGAAGCATAAATTTTAAAATGCGGACGATACCAACATTTTAAAAATATTAATGAACAAATTCGGCGAAATGAACGAAAACAAGGCATCGGCGCTGAGCACAGCACTCATATTGAAAAATCTCAAGTATTTTTTGAATATTAGTTAACAAGAAACAGTTCCCAATGAGGAAAGTCACTCCATTTCAGGCCTTATTCAGACCTAATGTAAATTTTAAAAGAAAAAATTCAAAGCTACATGTAAATTTTCATGAAGGTAGTGCCTTCAAAGCATACACTAGGCGCTAAGCTTGATTATGGCCTTCATCAGGCTAATTTCAAAAATATTATTTTTCTATTGCAAATTAACATTCCAATAATATGCCTAATTTTCATACTATTAACGTTACACCTATCCTCATTACAAACTTCCATTTATCAATTCATTCCATCTTGAGTTCAACATTCTGGTCATTACGCATTTTTGTATGGAACGAAAAAAAAAAGCAAAAATCAAATAGACTGAATTCGCTTTTTGTGAATTCAAGTTCATTGAAAAAACTACATATGATGAAGATAGCTAGATTTTCTGGCCTTCTATCAACAAAACAATCAATTTTGCATTAAATTGACTATCTGAATAGACCAAAAACATTTTTTGGTGCTCAACCCCATGCTTCGCCGGTGCATAGCTCCACATTAAATAGGGACAGCAACAAAAAAAATTCAACTGAACATTTTGTGTGAGCACATGATTATTGCCAATATACCGAAATTCATCGTTGCCTCCAAATGGTTACTCACCGGTCTGTGATTTGTTCGAAAATTGAGGTAGCGACAGGTAGTCGAAAAAAAAGCACGAAGCCACACACGAAGTGGCGCGAGTGTGGAAAATGCGATGAGCATGTATGAAAATTTCATTTGATTGCGGGCAAGCAGCCAACTGGCTGCGCACACATGTGTATTTTGCTTGTCATTTGGGTGTCGTGGGATTTGGATCGTTCATTTGAGGGCATGCAATTCGTAGCTTCTCACTTCATTCGCTTATGGGTTTCAGGTCGTTGGTGCTATTTTTTGTGTGTGTGTGTTATGTGATGAGGAGTAAATGTTTGCTTCACAACTATCTACATCATCGTAGGTAATTTAAATAATTCAACTATCCTTAGGTGTAGCAATCGCTTTAAATCGCACAGGAATCCTCTGTTGGAATTTTATTTTTACTCGTGTCTGTTTTTGTTTTATTTTGTTTCTTCTCTGGTTCGTAATCTTCACAAGTTGGTTTTGAATAGTACCCGAATGTGTTTTTATCATGTGCTTAAGCGTATTTCCGTCATTGACGGTGAGTTAGTTTGGCACTGGCAATTTTGATATTTTATTAAAAATTGAATGAAATAATCCCAATGAGATGCACCGAAAAAAGTTTTGGCTGTTTAGTTCATGGATTATGGCAAAACTGTCTGACTTTTATTGATCCAATGTGAATTGAATCTGAATGGTGCGGTTTTTTGGTTTATTCATCGGATGCAACGAAATATATAAGAACCAATTTGTGGTAGAAAATAAATTGGGTGTTACGCTAAAAGTTCCGTTTGAAACTTTGTCACGGATTCATTTTAAAATCGAATGTGCAGAGAACTGGTATTTACAGTGCAATTGGGAGTATGAATTTTGAGTTCAGGCAACACAATGCGAAAAACCGCATTGAAAATCCAAACTCATGCACAAAACTTACACCAAATTACATTGAGAGCAAATATTCTCATTTGCAAGTGATGGCAAACAATATACAGAGAGTCAGTGGCATTTCATTTGCACTTTTGTAAAATACAATTGCTCGATGCGGTTCTCAAACAAAAGCGCACACATAAATTACTTTATAACATTCATAAAATCGAGTTTTCACTAAGTGTTTGTTCTTATACTCAATTCGGGGCACATTTGTTCACCGCCATTTTTCATCATTTCTCATCCCCGCTTTTGTTGTTGTTGTTTGGTTGCGCTAAAACAGATTTCATGCATAACCAAATTTTTTGGTTTGTTTTTGTTTTTGTTTCTACTGCTTCATTCTGCTGTTCAGTTGTTATATCGTTGGGTCTTTTCACTTTCTATGGCATTTTCCATTTTTCTGTTTATAATATTTCGTAATTTAATCCAGCTTCGAAATCGTTTCGACAATTTAATCTGGTTACTTAAAAAGAAAAAAAAAACGGCGAATGAAAAATTAAATCCCCTTCAAAAAACAATTATCAAGGTGAAATGGAGCGCAGTAACAATGGAACTGGCACTGGAAAAAACAATAAACAGCCAACAACAGCCACCGTCGGAGACAGAGTGCGTTCTGTTGAAAGTGAGCGGGCATATGGATTTTGTATTTGTGCATTTGTTGTGGTTTATATGTAATTTATGAAAATGGACAAAAATTTTCCACACAAAATAAAGTTAAATGCTCTGAAATAGCGAATTAACAACACGCTGCAATTAGTTATTAATTATGCTCCCGCTTGTGAATAAGAAACAACACCACCGCGCTCAATGGATATAAATGCGAGTCCAGTGTAATTCTTTTTTTTTTTTAGCTCAACATAAATGAGTAATTGCATTAAGCACTTTCAATAATTAGGTTTAATTGAAAACAATTAGCGTTTGAAATTATATTTTTGTTGTTGTTGTTGTTGCTGTTCGCTCTTTGTTAGCGACACAACTTTGATAACAGTTTTTTTTGTTGGTTGGTTTGCAATGGCCGTAATTTTGGTGTTTAGTGAATTTACTTTTCACTTAACAAACAAAAAAAAAAAAATATATATATAATGAAAAGTGAAGAGTACACAGTAACAAGCTTTTAAAATGATGTATAAAAACACATTTGTGCCCAACAATTATAAACTTTTCATTAATGCTTTGATTTGATCTAATGAAATAAACGTCAACAACAATTAGCCTGTTTATTATCATTGGTTAAATTTGTTGTTATATTTTCCAATGCTGTGATTTAGAAGGCACAAAAATAGCATATTTATTCGAGTGAAATGGATTTTCATTGAGATTATCATCATTACATTTGCATTTTACTAATGAGATTATTAGCTGAGTATGGCTGTGCCATTAGTCGCCTTATCAACTCACCCACATAAATCTGAAAAAAGCGTATTAAAACAAATGCAATTTTTTTTTATCTTGTCATTTCAGGTAAGACACATTCAATTCGGAGCCTGGTTTTTTTTGTGACTGAATAAAGACAAAATAAACAATTCCATTGCAACGAACTTGCCAGATAAAAATCGAAGAGAAAGCAATAAATAAACTGAGACAAAAAAAAAACTCAACAGAAAAATAAACACAAAATTCTACCAAAATAGAAGAACGTCCAAAAAGGTCATTAACAGCGCACGCATACGTTGCCAAGGTTATTTATACGCCAATTGAACAAAACAAAAAAAAAACTTCTTTTTTTTGGTGGTGTCAAATATCGTGGTCACTATCTCGTTTTTTGATACAGATAGACACAGACAGTTCTATAAACCAACACACCATTGACCAGGCGCCGTGCATTTATGCTCTATTTCGCGCCTAAGCTTCGTTAGTCTCGAATTTGTTGTTGTTTTTGTTTTTGGTTTTGCGTTCTGTTGAGTTCATCGTTCAGTTTCGTGCCGCTGAGGATCGTGAATGAATAATACAAGAGTGAAATCGATTTTACTGTACGAATGGCCTCGTGGTGGTGTCGACCGCGCAAACATTGCATCGACAATATAGCAACGCATCGACGACGATATCCACCAAAAGAACGCTAGCAATCAGCTGTAACCAAAAAAAAACACAAAAGCGAGAGAGAGACACACACAGACACAGAGAGAGAGCGAGAGGGAGAAAGAGAAAGAGAGAACGACAACAACAACAACAACAAAACAACACATCGAGCAAGTGTTACAACTTGTTCGTGCACTATTTAACGACCATAACGGAACCGGTTTAGAAATTAAGAGGACGACGCCATGAGGCTTGTTTCCCATTTTCGGGCGCTCGTTTTGGCCCATATTATCGCAATTGTTGCGCCAACTGGAGGTTTGTACCAACATTTTTCACTTTATTCAATTATCTTTTCAGCACACACACATTGTGTGTAAATGATATGAGGTTAGACGTGGTGCCAAGTGTTTGTAACATTTTTGCGCCAGCCATTATTTTTATAGTGCAATCCAATTCATAGTTGGAATATTTTGCAAAGCGACGAAATCAAATAGATTATCCGGAGGGGGTAGAAAATGCGACTGAAGAAGAGACAGTATTATTTTGTTTTTGTTTTTTTTTTTGTAGCCATTGTAATCGAAAGAGCGTTTATTTTCTTAGACATAAAAGATAAATGCTTCCCGATGTGGTGTCATCAATCTTCAGTGTATTGCCATTTAATGTAAATATGGAAATGAGTGGAACTTTTTTGTGTGTGTGTGTGTGTGTTGAAAACTTCATTTTTTACTATGCAACGGAATTTAGTTTCTATTGCCATGGGAAATGAACTCGTTTTAAAGTGACATTAATTTTCAACAACAATTCCAACATTTAAATTACACTTATCACACTGAAATCGCAGTCAATCTCCTAGCAAAAATTGTCGAATAGCTCAAGGCAGGGCTTACTATGGACTAATTATACCAGAAAATATTTATGATGATTGTTGTATTTAACTTAATTTCAGATAGGGAACAGATCCAAAGGATTTTGATATTCGTCTGAATTGATAAGCAGAAAAGTTAAGATTTAAAAAAAAAACAAAGATAACGAATGAATTCTTCGGAAAAATATTTGACGTTGAAACTGGTTGAAATCGTATGGAAAAGAATCCCTGCATTCGTATCTACATAGCTCCATACCATTCTTCCCTTCCGGAGTAAAAAGTTCAAAGTTTTTCGATCGCTCAATTATCATTTCCCGTTACAAGATAAGGTTGCGGTGAGACTTAAAGTTGTCACACCAAAACTCATGATGATCACATAAATCTTTCCAATTTTCCAAAAACCGAACTTTTGATTTCAGTTACTTTTAATGACAACCAAACTAACTTTTGAAATAGTTAACTTGTTTGGCATGAAAAAGTCACATTCAAATGTTCATTTGATGTTGCTTCCGTGTTGCAAAGGAAAAACTTATAATTTAAATCAATCAAAACAAACAAATATGGTTTTGCTCTTCAGTTGATTATCAATAAAAGTTTTACACGTTTGGAAAATGTAATTAAAGTCAAACTCATTTGTTGGCTCTTTCACAGTGCCTGGCTAATTTAAATTAAAGTGCAACAGACCAAAATGTGGGCTTCATTTTTATTTTCTTCTCCCGCTTACTTTCATTAGAGTTTATATTTTTCAATGAAAACATTCATTCCGACATTTCAAGAGGATATTCTTTTATTAAAATGCAATGTGAATGTAAAAAAAAACAACAATATGAACTATAGAACACAAAACAAAACAAAAAACAGTGATGAATAAAACCCAGTGGTAGAGAGCATGCAAGACCTGGACAGAAATATTAGGGTGTGCAAAAAATAATCGGGCAAAGTGCATTTGAAAAAAAAATGAGCTGTCGTTTTTCTGCAGTCGTCAACAACAATTTCACTCAAAACTACTTTTAACTCAAATATTCCCAGTGACATTGCTTTTTAATTTTTTTCTTTCTTTAAAATAGCGTGTTTTATTTCGACGACGTGGAATGCTATTTCTATTTTGAATTTTCCCAGGCAACAGAGTTTTTAACAACAACTAAAAAACAGCATACGGAACAAAAATTTAATAATGTGCTGTTGCACTTCTATTGTGGGTGTGTTTGGTTCATTTTATATTAATAAAAATGCATTTCAGATTCCGGTAAGTGATGCTATGCGAATATGAAACGAATGGTATAAAAACAAAACAAAAAATTTGCTGAATAGAAAATGAAACACCAGAATTAGTTGCACTCGAGAGTAGCTCTGAGTTAGTCAGCGGTTTTATTTAGTTGGGAAAAAAACTGTATGCATTGGGTATTGTTCGAGAAAAAAAAATGAACTGGGGAAGTGGAAAATCTGTTTTTTTTCTTGTGGTCGAATTAGACAGGGTTTATTGAAATGCATTCAGATGAGGGAATTCGGGATCATCAAATATCACAAATTTTATAACTGGGTTCTCGCACAAATTCAATAAGGTAACCTTTTTCAATGGTGTTCACCGCGTGAAAAATCAATAATTCAACGCAGCATATTTATGGAACGAATGGGATAGATCGAGACGTCGTTGTCGTCAGCAACAACACAGCAACAACAACACCAACCACCGAACATAAGATGGCAACAAAATGTTGCGGCTTCTATTGAAACTGGCTTTTCATCCAGCCGAATGAGCATTTCTTTGCTTTTGACTGTTTTGGTGTTTCGTGTTTGTTAAACTTTTTTGCTACGCTCCCTTAACGGCACATCTAACTCGGATGTTAGCTTAACTGTAGGCCTATCTACAGGCTGTAGGCTACAGTCATCTGACCTTTTTCTCTCTGTGTGTGTCGCTATTGACATTTTTTCCAATAATTTCGGTTTTCATTGTCACCATTTTCATCGACCGTTTTCAAAGTCTGAGCGAACGCCAATTTCTGGATTTGGCAGAAATCAAACTAAATAGAGGGGGCGAAATTCATGCCTGTTAAGCAATTGCTATAAATATTCTAAAGCCTTAGTTGGCGTCTGAACATTCTTCACTGTTCATGGTTTGTTGTTGTTTGAGTTGAGTTGGTCGCTTTCTCTCTGGATGCTTGAACTTTGAAATTGAAAACTGATCAGCACAAGAGGCAATTGCATATTAATTCGTGTTTATCCATGGATTTATGGTTTCATTTGACAACTATATATATTTTACCCTAACTGGAAATCGCTTGATTGTGTTCACAAATCGGATTTGTGTGTGTTTGTGTGTGTGGTAAAAATATTGAGCGAGACATGTCACCAGAGGGTGTCGTGAATTGAACTGAAAGTGTAAATGCGTAATCAAAAAAATGAATAAATGTTGAACACCACAACAACAACAGCAAAAAGCGAATTCACAATTCCGTGGATTTTCTCTTATTTCGGTTGAATTGTATCGCCGCAAAAAAAAAAATGTGAAGAAAAACATATCCAAAAAGGCAATAAATCCATAAACTTAGTACACATATCGAGTTGAGCAAAAGATAAGCGAATCGCACACACTTTTTTTTGTTGAAATACGTATCGCATCAATAAGTAAGTAAGTATATGGTACTTATAAGCATTGAGCATACGTGATAAAATATGTGTCAGAAAATCATGTAAATCTCGATGAATACACACCACCAGAGAAAGAGCAGCACAAGATCAAAATGTAAAGTGTCGCCATTGTTTCCTATTGATTTATGATTATTTTATGTGTAATGTGCTCGATGAGCAAAGGCAAAAAATCCAACCAACACGCACACAAATGTTTAATGTCTTAACGTTTGATAGAACTCTTGTTTCATTTCCTGTTCATTCCTGTGTTACGTTTAAATACGCGCAATCAAAAGGCGTGAAGAGTCATCCCCGAAACAGAAAAAAAAACACGATAGCATCCGAAGAAAAAATAATACGGCGTCGGCCAAATCAAGTCGACACATAAAGCGATAACATATGCCAAAGTAACCGCTTTCTACCATGAAACTTCACCGTCGACAAAAATTTATAATCTACCGATCTGATTCGCCCATCGCTTACCGCTCTTGGCGAAAACTTTTCGACATTTTTCGTGAATAAAACAACTTTTTTTTCGTTATTCACATAGCACATTTTGGCCGTGATTTACGCTCCCTGGTGCGAGGTAATGCTCCTTTATAGTTACAGCCATGAGACAAGAACACTGAACAGCCAAGCATCGCACACCAAAATGAAGTTAAATAAAGGAAAAAAGTAGCACTCACACACACACACACACCAAACGAATTATTTTGACACGCACCGATTTTCTTCGTTTTTTTCCCCATCTCATCGAATCGAATGCTAATAAAAAGATTTATGCTAAAACGTGTTACAACAACATCGTTAAATTACTATTGCACAACAATGTTTCAGTCGATGCGTATACACTTGGAACGAATAAAAACAACAAAAAAAACCAATACTGCAAAAAAGTTTGCATGAAAATCGAAGATTTGGTGTGGCTACAACAGTCAGATGGTTGTTGAATGAAAGCATTGGGACAATAAACTTTGACACATTCGAACGTGAGTCACATTACGATACGTGGTATCTCCTATACGCAATTATATCATTTTAAACAGCTTTTGGCACAGTTGGACTCTCACACTTTTATTCGATAGCGTCCAACCCCGGATTGTCCTGTCTGAATTTGGATAAAAAAAACCAACATTCAACTCACAATTTCACCATCAATATTGAAACATCCATTTTAAATAACACCAACAGCACGTGGACTTTGCGCGGTTCTGGTTGCGATGTTGTTTTTGATGTGGATATACATTCATTTAATTACAATGTCACAATATTAAGCCGATTGAACGATTCAAAACACGTTACAAAATAAAAGATTCATCACACTCCCCATTAAAATTCGCATAAATTGTGAAATGCAATCGGCATCGGTCCGGATGGCGGAAGTCGGCTTCCATTGTCGATCGAACACCCAATATTATGTTGAATATCTTTGGTTTGGAATAAGCGTTTTATATTGAAATATAATATAGTGAATCAATTAATTACAATGAAAATGTCTATGATTATTATTGTTATCAGCTTAACACATTCGCTTGACACGATTTGCAAATCAAAATGATGCTGAAAATAAATGAATGGAAACAATGAACATTTAATCAAATCATATAATTCGATGAATAAATCCAAACAACCATATCAAAAACATTCATTTACCGGAGGTGCCATCAAACCGGGGTTACATTCAATGCAAATTTTCATCTTTCATTTCACAGTGTCTTCAAATGCACAGAATATAAGTTTCACTTTGCACGTATTTGAAATATGATCCAAAATATGGAGCTAAATTGGATTATGAGATTTCAATCAAATCATTGTTTCTGTTGACACGGACGCTTGCATTCATTGTTCAATTATTATTTTAATTATGTGCAATCTACCACATTTTACCGGTTTTTCTTCATAGTGTGTTCTTAATTCTTTTATGAAACAAAGAAAATTTGGTTTAGTGGATTTGCACCAAATCCAATTTTCAGCCCGATTTTATAATCCGCCATCTAGAGTTTCTGAACAACAGAATTTAGATTTATTGAACGTTCAAAAGCTAAGTGTATTAATTTGGTTATGGCCTAGGTTTTGGTGAACTTTTATAGTTCAAACCTAATAAAAAATAAATTGAACAACAAGTATATGCAGCATCATTCAAATGTCAAGTTTAAGCTTATTTTTAGACCGAAAATTTCGGTTGATTTCAAAGTTTTCCATTAATTCTCATCGATTCAATTAACTAATTGCTACAGAATAAACAATAATTCGGAAAAAAAACGGTTGATTTGATGAACTTGTCTCTTTATGAATAAGCTTCAAACACCTTATCAAATGATTTGATTCAAATATTCGCATTAACAAATGCTAAACATCGACGATGATATAAATTATGCAATAACCTCTCGGGTATTGGAGAATATTATTCAAACTTCTTGATTATAGAGTTCATTTTCAGGCATCGATTTAATGCCAATTTCTCATTTGACAGTTCGTTAAGTCAATCCTGGCCAATCCATCGGCGAAAAGTTTAGGAAACTGAAAAATGTTATCGAATATCACTTCGATTTGATATATAAAGTCTCACTAACATTGGTACACTATGATGTTAGAACGTTCAGGTTCAATATTGCTGATACCATTACTTTATTCAAGTGATTTCTTCTAAAATTCCAATTCCAGTAAAAATAAAAACTGTGACAGCAAAAAAGTGCAAAATGAGCTGGTGACAAATTGCCATTTTTTTTCGACATAAATGAATGCTGTATTTTGATATATCCAATTACATTAACTGGATTATGTGACAGACAACAACAAAAACAACTTTCAATTGATTCGTTAGTGTGATTCAATCCAAACCAAAGTTAAGTAAACATAGTTTCAATCAGCAGCGAGAGAGAGAAATTGAAATAGAAAATGAGAAATAGAGAAAATGCGCTGTACACAGGCACCTCAATCGTACAATGTTTTCCAATTTTCCACCAGAGCCAAAAACAGTCATCCGTTTTTTTTCCAAATTCATCCGTTCACGAAACGACACGTTCAACAAATATTAAATACAGCGTGGTAACGAGAAGATAAATAATGATAGTTCTAATGAAAATCGACAGTGGCATTTTCCGCTTGTGAAAACATTCAGCCAACGCTCAATCAATGATGGAGGGGATTTACAAGAGCGATGTGATAAAGTGAAATCGATCAGTAAACAGTGTCCGCTGGAGTGCGGAAAATTTTAGCGTTTTGAAAATCCCGAATAAAAAAAGCTCTCCCGACAAACGTGGTCCAGGTCTTTTATTGTTGTTGTTGTTGTTGTTCGGAATAAAACGTTGTAGTGCAATTGAGTGTAAATACACGGTAATCAATAGTTGGTGAGGTTGGTAGTTTAGTTGCACTATCCGCCCACTCCCATTTGTTATTCGATTAAGAGTTGAGAATATTTCTAACCGCAATCGACAAATCGCCAGAGATGCAACGTTTACGAATCCGTATTTCGATTTTGGATTGGCTTGCTTTTTTTCTGTGTGTGTTTTTTTTTGACAAAATGTTTTATTAATTCTATCCCCTGAGATGGTGTACCAACCATTACCATACCGTGTGCTTGTTTGCCATCGTTTATCTGACTATACTTATCGATTATTCCGGTTTTCAGCAAACGCATTTATGTTTGTGCAGCAATGCCACTTGAAATCAATTCAATATTTTTCACAGGTACATTTGAAAAATGGCGTTTCATCGTAGCCATTCGTAAAATTTCATGACTTGAAACTAACTTTGTTTTCCTACATTGGTCCTCAATGCATTTCGCTTCGAATGAGATGGATTTGTTTGAAACCGAGAGAGAGAGAGAGAGAGAGAGCGTGAAAAAAATGGCGAAACAAAAATCGAAACAATCTCACAACAGTAAGCATCAATGAAAACTAGCATTTTTTTTTGTTCAAATATGGCAACAAAATCTAGGCAAGAATACCAAACCTGAACGACATATACGATAAAAAGCGATTTATTGATGCTTGCGGGATTCAGATGTTTAGAAAATCTGAAATTCACATCCATTTGCAAATGGCAAGTGAAATTCTCACAAGGCTTGAACATATGCAAAGAATGTTGGTGGCGCCGTCTGAAAACGATAAACTGAACTTTAGAAATCAAATGCTTTGAATGTTGCACTGACAAAATGTGAATGCAAATCCAGTTCAGTTGGCTGGGTAGTTTGTGTTGAGAGCTAATATCATGGATTGACATTGTTTTTCGAGCTTGTGCGCTACACATACTGATTTTTCAAATTCGTTGCAACTGCAAATAACCGATACGATACAAACAATGACATACTTAATCGATTGATCGCTATTGTTATTGAAGCATTCGACATTCGGGATTCGGCACATATATTCGCAATATTGCCACAATTCATCAAAAAAAATAAAGTGCTGAACACCATCGAAAATGGTGAAATTGGGCAAATAAAAAAAAACGACCAGTGTGTTGGTGTATGTGAGTGCCTGTGGGTACCGTACAGGCGACCGCTTGTTGTGTATTTCCAACAACAACAACAACAACAAAAAAACGTAATCCAGATGCACTTGAATGAACGAAAATAACAATCGTAACATTAGCCATCGTGCGATTATTATGAATTTATGCTGTGCGTGGCGTTTCTTTTGTTTTCATCGAATTTCATCGGCGATATGATGTTCATGCAATTGAACAAGAGGAAATCCATCAATCGAATTAATCCAACCGCTATCCCATCGGCTGCGGTGAACGAACGAGTTGAATATAACCGAACAAACATAATCGAAATGTACGTATCGATGGAACAACAACACAAACATCCCATTCCAATTTTGCAAGTTCTTCAACAATGCCAAATATCATAAAATCTGTCATTGTGACATATTCTTCTACACATTTGTCATGTGCGTAAAATTGAAATTGAAAATTCTATCCGCCAACAACAACAACAACAACAAAAACCAGTTCGTTTCGAGCACGTATTGTTATTATGGAACAATTCGAATTCACAATTCCGAATAAAATGTGACACACCCGAATACAAATTGCCAGAACGAATGAACGGAACGGTGGGTGCCTAGTGCCTAAATCTAGAGGCTGTCACATTTCAACATTGATAAACTTGATAAAATACATTTCTCAGTGATGTCGGTTCGATTGTGAAATGATTGAAACGAAAAACAAGTTGCTTTGTCATTAATCGAATCATCCGAAATTCATCAAAGCAAAATTCTCCGGAGCACTGACATAACGACGGGCAAATAACTTATTTTGATGATGTTAACACAGCTAGCTGGTTCTGGTTTTAAGCCGTGAATAACAAAAACATTCGAAATACATGTTTTGTTGACATAGAGCTATTGGGCCGCCTTTCTCATCTTCTCTCACAAACACACATTCACATTTACATTTTTATGGTTTTCGTTCATTACAAATCGCCACAATCTCACATCCAATTTTTCCACTCCAAATAATTTTGAAGCCGACTTTAAAAATAGAAAACGGATATTTTGATTACGTTGCGTCTTTTTGCACACACACAAAAAAAAGCGCCGAAAAATGTTTGTTGTTGTAGTGGGCCGTAATCATGGCTTTTTTTGAATATATCTGAATGCATTTTGGTTTTGATTTTGTTGTTATCGCTTTGGACACATGACACTTTCACTTCAACGCACATCGTATATTTCTGAGATTCAGGAATAAATTTGTGGAAAAATGAACGATCGGTCGTTGGTCATTCTCGGTCAACAAATCAGCCACATTTTTCATATTTATCATTTTATCATAACAAATTCTTGGACTGATGCCCAAGGACATGCCCGCTACAAATTGATCGTACTATTTATCAAGTGGCTGGATTTTTTGTTGTTCGTCAATTGTTGTGCGTTTGTTTTTTCTTCTTGAGTTCTTTCAATCGTATTCGGGGCAATAAAGAAATAGTTATCATTTTTTTTACTGCTTTCAATGATGAAAGTAATAGATTTATTTTCATTTACAACAGCAAATTCTGTCTCCGTTCTTCTTCTTTTATTTTCTCTTCTCACACTCATCAAATTATCTTTGCATTGTGTCTCGAGCAAAATATTTTGCGCCGACAAAGAAAAAGCAAAAAAAAAGGCGAAAAGCTAACACATTGCCTTATCAGTAACGGAGCCGCAGGCACTTCTAATCGATTCAACGCCGTACACATTTGACGATGGAAGAAAATCGCAACACGAGAAAAAATCTCGACAAAAAGAAACGAGAGAGAGAGAAAGAAAAAAAACAGAGAGCAGAAGAGGAGTACAGAGATATGAATCATGTTATATCGTGTAGAAGGCGATTTATTTATTCACAGCATCGGCATCTAGTGCGTGTGCGTGCGTGTGTGTGTGTGTGTGTGTGTGTGTGGGCGAAATGTTTGATGGAAATGTTAGATGACAATGGTGTCGCCGGAAAAAAGGGCGATAGTAGGCAAAATGGCACCCGAACACACGGAGGCTTAGCGCATCAACGCACGACAAACGAAAATGTATATGACAAAAATTCGATTTGTTTCATCAAATATCATGTACGTGATGATGTGTGATGTTGGTGTGTGTGTGAGTGTGAGTGTGAATGTGTGTGTGCACTTGAACGCCTAGAAACTGAACAGTAGTCGGCATGCACATGGACACCATGGTGCAAATTAATGTATCACTTGCCGCAGAAAATATGATAGATCGAAATCTGTTTGTCGTGCTTGGTGTGTATCTGTGTGTATTGTCTGTGTGTGTGTGTGTGACATGACAAACAGTGGCTAAGCTCTAAAACAGCTCCGATAATGCTCGCATACGTATCAAATTTATTTAATTTCATCACATTTCTTTTATTTGATCTTTTCATTTTGTCTTTTTTCGATAAATTCGCAATTTTATTGCGACCGAGCATTGAATGATGACGGGGAGAAAAAAAACATGTTATTTTACTTAGGCTGCTAATGCTGATGTGCTTGTTCCGCATCACATGCTTGATGGAAGAAGATGCTTGATGCGCTCTATCATTCGTCATCGTTTATCGATTTTGATGCGTTGCTTGATGTGAAAATGAAATATATCGACGATGAGATGAAAGATACAAATTGCAAATGAAATTTTGTTTACGGCAGTGTTTTTTTCCCCGTTCCAATTCTGCATTTGAGAAACAAAAAAACACGCACACACATTTTCTTTTACCGCTCAAAGCATTGTCATTGGATGGGTAAATCTGTGCAAAAGTTTTAATGCATCGAAAATTTGTGATGAGGAAAAAAAACATGACCACTCACACGGCACATACTTAACTGCATGGAAATGTATTATTTATGAAGTCCCAAGCACGTACAAAAGTTTTGGCTGTAGTCAACTTACTTGTTCCATAAGGTAAACTACCCACTAGTTTGTTCCTTGTAGGATTTTTATGGTAAATGCATTGCAGCGCCTTCTTGTGATGACAGAGATTGCTTTTTTTTTGTTTCGCCTGCTACTACTCCAAATAGACAACATAATTCCTTCGACTCTTAAGTACAGCTCTAGTTCACGTGTCGATTTGTCTCCAGTGCAAAACCAAAAACGAAAAATGGCTGTGGTGGAACGTATTAATAAATGATGGCTGGATATTGAAATTACGTTGGCCAACATGAGTGATAGTGAAACAACTTAATATATAATATTGTCTGATACTCTCACACGCTCTCCGTCTCATTTTCGATGGATAGCATTGTTCACGTTACTTGTGCGCGTTGTTTTTGTTGTTGCTCGCCACATTCTTTTGTGTGTAGCAGAAAAAATCGGTCACACATTGGTTGCATACCATTTATCGGTCGATGGTTTGCAAAAGAACTTTTGTCGATGCTCAAACAATGAACGTGCGCTTCATTTAATACGCAATTTATCACATGTTTCGATCTCTTGTTCTTACGATTCCATCGAAATATCAATACCCAGGACTGACATAAGTGGTACCTTTAGCGACTCGGATATTAGCCCGTACATCGGATGCGTTTGCCGATGTTGAATGTTTCGGTGTGAAGCATCCAACGTAATATTATGATAAATTTGGTTTTTTCTCTTCTTTAGTGCGATTTTACCACAAATTGTGCACACAACGCACGTCGAACAATTTACCTCTGCCGAAATTGATTGCCCGACATCGCCGAACAATAAGTATATTACCTCAATTTTGGTGTGAAGAGAGGAAGCGAGGAAAAGGGCGGCGGGGGGAAGGGGGAGGAAGCACACACACGAAACCGAATAAAGGCCACATAATTTTTCCCTCGCAGACATTTATTTAATAGTTTACTCGCAAACCTGCAGCAATTTTGCTTACTTTTTCACACTGGTATTTTTTTTTTGTTGGGGAGTTTGGTATCAACGTATCATTCTCACGGAAAAAGCTCTTTGCCAAAAATTGCCAATAAATGGTTGAATTCTCACCACGGTCTATCACTGTGTATGAGTGTGTTTGTTGTCGGCTATCGTACATAGTCTTCAATCTTCATTTCTCATTTCCAGGTTTTTCGGTTGTTGAGTCAAACAGCCCAAAAAAAAAAATTCCATTCATTATATTATATTTGCAAACGTATCTTTCTCATTCATAGTAAATGCTGTGTCGTTTGTACGTTAGCAATTGGTGTCTATATGTCACCGAATTTCACCGTTCAGCATGGTTTGCTGGCATGCAGACGGTGGCCGTGATGGTGATGCCAATGTTACGAATTCTCTTTAACAACTTTAACATGATGATAAATGAGTCTTTTATGGCTATTTTCTTGATGGAAAAATAAATATATAGATATTTTTTTTTTTTGGTTAGAAAATACAAAATATCAACTCCATATTCTCTATATTATCCCGGAGAGCGGTGGTGTGCTCAAATGCTTCATTCCATGCATACATAACACATTTCGAGTACGCTGTCGGTAATGTTCGGTGTGTCACGGTACAGGCAAATTGTGCAAAGCATACAAATTTCGTAGCCAACAGCCAACAGCCAACAGCCACACTACCAAATAGCGCGACAGAATACAATTTTATGTCGTTATTTTGATGGTTGAAAATGTTAGCGACGACATTGTAAAATAGCAAACTGACGCAAGATTGACAATGAAAATGAGTGGTCAGACCGAGATGCAAAGAATATTATATGATTCAATGCCATCAATTTTCCCTCGCTCGTTCTCAGATTTTTTGGTGTTTTTTTCTGTTGCTGTGCTCCATTTTCATAAGCTCCATTTTTTTCTCGCCCGGCTGACACCAGTTCATCTTTCTTGGCAAAAAAAGCACCGGAACGGTCATTACACATCTCATTCCATTATCGCCGATTTAATAGGAGATAACGTCGCGTCACACAGCGAATTATTTCGGCTCGTAATACTCAATACATAAGTACATTTTGCATGTGTTTTAAAGTTCAAGCGCATCATATTTTTTGACGGATTTTCCCTTTTTTGATTCGTTTGTGTTGTTGGCTGCCCGCTTAAATGTGAATAATCTTTGTGATGGATGTGCAAATGTACAGCGAAAAGGAGAGTGAGTGAGTGAGTGAGTGAGTGAGTGAGTGAGTGAGTGAGTGAGTGAGTGAGTGAGTGAGTGAGAGAGAGAGAGAGAGAGAGAGAGAGAGAGAGAGAGAGAAAGAGAGAGAGAGAGAGAGAGAGAGAGAGAGAGAGAGAGAGAGAGAGAGAGAGAGAGAGAGAGAGAGAGAGAGAGAGAGAGGAAAACAAAAAAAAGAGCACTTTATTTAGCCAATTTTACAGCATGTTCTGTGTGCTGGGCCTTTATCAATTTCAATTCCACCCGATATTATGCAATGATACTGATGGATGTTTAAGTCTACATCGGATATGTTCTCTGTATTATAAGCTCGCTTTTTTCGGACGTATATTGCCAACTCGAGCACGCTCACAACTTTTCAGCCTCTCTTTTTTGTTCCATCAGCCTCATTCAATCATTACTTTTCTATGTTGGATTATTTCGACTTTCAAGCATTCCTATTTTATGTGTTCAGCAGCAGTGTGTTCTATACGTATAGAAGCGGATTTTATATGTAACCTCCCAAAAAGCGTTTTGTCCGCATTCGAGAGCTGTAATTCGATACATTTTTTTGTTCTGTCTGTTGATCCAATTCGTTTTGCTTGTAAACACATCAAATACTCGAAACAGAAACATAAATAATTCGATGGAACTACGGATCAAACAACCCAATCAATATAAATGTATAAATTGTATGTTTTAATTTCGTATGCGAAATGGGCCAGAGTTGTTTTTTTTTTGTCGCTGTGCATTGAACTCTTTTTGATTATGTAAATTCCCATTGTGGATCTATTTGAAACCATGTTTTAACCAACCTAACGAAATAAATCAATTCGAATGAAATTTTTTATTGGAATTTATGCTCGTTGCGACTATCATAAAGTTGAATTAAACACTGAAATTTACACTATTCTGTCTGCAGTGTGTTTTGTGGTGCGATGTATGTTCCATTGTAATTGTGTTTCTGTTGAACATTCACCATGCCATTAAAATGAAATTACATTTTAAGCATGCGTTTTTGGCGACATAAAACCCATTTTATCTCTTTTATTAGTACCTGAAAGTTGTTTCATCGCATGTCAATGCTTAAAAGTTTCAATCATAAATTTTTTTTATGAATTTCATTAGAGGAGAGAGGGAGAGAGGTAGAGAGGGGGGGGGGGGAAGAGCAGGAATAAGTTTACGATAAATTCAAATGACAAAGAAATGAAAACATTTCATAAAAAGCGCAATTGATGTGTTTAAATTTTGCGACAAGAGAAAAAGTATCCCGGGCAAAACCATTCTCGAGTGGCTGCTTGGCACATTGATATGAGTGATATGAGTTTGTGGGAAGGCAAACATACAAACTATATGACGACGTGATTCGACGTGAGGCTGTTTCGTACCTTTCTCCACGTTACAACTCAAGCTTTTGATTCGACCTTAATTAATGAAAATCTCATTTGTAGTGGGTAATTTTGTTGCAAAGGCTGTTTTACCCTTCTTCCGCTCTGACGACACTAACGTAAACAAATGACTGCACATCACAGGAAATCTATGGGGACACTTAATGTGATAAGGCATAAGTTTATTTATTTAGAACACGCACGCATTTTGTTTTGGTCGAAAGCGAGCGAGCGAGAGAGAGAGAGAGAGAGAGAGAGAGAGAGGGGGGGGGGGGAGCTTCATTCGAAACCATCATCATCGTCGTCGTCTTCGTCATCATAAATAAAACGAAATGGATTCCACTTTGGCCCCGGAATGACGTCGATACATGTAACGAAGTTTGAACGATGACCTGAATGTGCATAAAATGCCATTTTCTCTCTGTAGATGCCAAGAGCTTTCTACTTCGTTTGCATTTGAACTGTTTGCCATTGTTTGTCGATCTATTGAAAATTGTTTGAGCGCCTGAATGCGTTCCAATAAATGAAGAAAGTAAACAACGCAACTTTAGCCCTCGCTACCATTTTCAAAAGTCACTTTTTGTTGGACGACTCCCCCCCCCTATCCCCTTTGCAAACCCACTGCTGTAAGTGTGAGAGCACTCTGGGTCTATCAGTGAACTCCAGGTTGAAGTCAGTGAAAATGCATGAAAGCTGAAAATGCAATTTATTCATGAAATAAGCTCACTCTTAAATGCTTGCAAATGACGTCTGCATTTGCAGACACTGGGCTGAATATAGAAATATTATCGATACGTATCGCTACATACTATAATACGCACACTATATTATAGACTATAATATAGATTATTCCAGAGATTATTTCATATTGCAAAGCAGAGACGAAGGATATCGCATAAAAGAGAATAAGCATGGGCAACTAGATGATTTTTTGGGCCGCCAAAAATCGCATTGCCAATTCTCTTTTGTGTGGATATCCTTCGTCTCTGCTTTGCATAATGAAATATTCTCTGGAATAATGTATATTATAGTCTATAATATAGTGTGCGTATTATAGTATGTAGCGATACGTATCAATAATATTTCTATAGTCAGCCCAGTGTCTGTGCATTTGATGGATGGACTCCCCATGATGCCGAAAATGAATTTGTCATAAGCAAACTCATCTCACCAATGGAGAGTCTCCATAGCGTTTCAAACTTTCAAATCGATGTGAAATTACATTATAAAATTATTATTTGTGAGTCTCGGAAAAAGTGTGTGGCGTTTGAAATGTTAAATAGCAACGAAAATTGGAAGCTATGCAATGCAATCTTCAATTTGCTGGCTCAAATGTTAACAAAAAAAAAAACACTATTTGAGTGAACGGGGAAATGACATTTAATCAAAATGTAAGACGACTTTTGAGCCAACGAAACCGTCTTTTTGAACAGTGCAACCGAATAACGTGAACATGAAACAAAGTTTTTAGCACAAACACAATCAAAACCATATTGAGTAGCTGATATGCTTTTTATTGCTACAGTAAATCGCGTACAGTTTAGTTTAATGAAATTTTCGTAGCTATTTTCATAATATATTTATTCTGTGCAATGTATGGAACACATTGAATAGTGCGTTGATGAAAAAATAGACCAAATGATGTCATTAATTTTTGTTAATTAATGTGTTCAAATAGAAAATCCAATTGTAAAAATAGCATATTGATTTATTCGATATTTACACATTTCTTTAACAATTCAATATAATTCAACGAGAAATCCAATTATTATTTGAAATTACGTTGATTGCCATTTGATGTCCGGTTGTTTTTTTATGGTTGTTGTCAATGAAACAATTATAGATTTCTATGCGATTGTTTTAAAATTCATTGGATTATTTTATTGCTGGTAAATTATTATGTTTGCATTGAACCCGATTTCTCAATGTAATTGCATTTTTTTTTTTTTGATTTAACAAGCGTACAAGATTTGATATCCTGAAGCTAACTAGAATAAAAAAAAAAATTCAAATAAATTTTGAGCAAATATGGATTTTTCCCACATTGACCAGATTACCAAAATGCAAATAAACAACATTGACGATATGGCGCAACGTAAACAATATTCAATAGAGATACAAATTTACTGAGAAGAAATTTTATTTTTCATTTCCTGTGTGTGTGTTGTCAATGACACCAACATTCATTTTATCATGTGATTCGTCAAAGTGACACCAGAATGTTTTAAGCAGTTGAGTAAACATTTTTTGTTGTTGGCATTTTATTATCTGACTGAAATTGGTTATAATTTGTAAAAAAGTTGTGGTTAAGCAAAATGCATGCTCCAAAATCCAATATTATGAACCGCAAGAATTTAATTTCATCGAATAATCCACGAAAACCAATATAAAGTTGCGGATAAATGATAAACAAGCCGAAAAAATCGCATGTAATTAGTTCATTCCACACGTAATTTGGTTGATACATTGTTGTCGTTTTTCGTTTCGTTTTCACGTGCAATATAGTTGTTGGGCAGTGTGGTGCCAACGTGCAATTTACAAAAAAAAAAATCATTCATTTACATTGGTCAACTGTGGTTTTTTTTTATTCATGTCGATCAAATCAGATTTCGTTGAAATAACTCGATTTATTTTCATAACGACTAAATATTAAACCCAAGTGAAATCGTTGAAATTATTCACACAATTTTAAACAACACCCCCCCAAAAAAAAGGTGTCAAAATTTGAAAAATTGTAATAAATGTAAACAGAAGTAAATGCCAATTTGATTCATATCACATCACCAATTGATCGTTTATTAAATTTTACCAAATCATTTTTTTTTTTTTTTGGAAAAATTTGTTCACAAAAATCGAAATGCTATTTGATTGTTTGCTAAAAATGTAATGAATGGAAGTACGAATAATTTTATTAAATGAACCAAAATGTACAGTATTCATTTTATATACATTTTACATCAAACTCAGCGTGTTTGTTTACAATGTAATGTAATTTAAGGCAATCCCATTTAAAATTGCTTGTGGTCCGACTGTATGTGCTTGAGTGTGTTTGTTTTTAGTCGGATGTGAAATATTACGTAATTAACGTAATTGTATCATATTTCTTTTTGTAAAATACATTCTCAACGTCTGCGCGTTTACAGATAAATAAAACTACAAATTATTCAAAATGCTTCCTGTTACTGTTTACCACTTAGGCTGCACCATGTGCAGCACTGTTTGCTCAATCTAGGGACTTATGTGATACGTGATTTCAACCAAAAATCATGAGATTTGTGCGAATTTGCCAAAGAATCACAGAACTTGCAGAATTCTAGTATACCTTGTGTGGTAAACCCAATTTCTGGACTGGTCGAAAAGACTATCACCACAAATATGACAGGACCACTGTCGTCAAGGTCTCTACAGCAATTATACGTGGATGATTTCTCACAAAAGAACAATTTCAAAAACTCTGACTTTCTTCTTATGCAAATTCAAATTTTGGAGGAGGCTGTAAATGTTTCAATGAAACTACACAACGGTGATTTTCCAATGGCTATACCACCTGCGACCTCACCCCCATCCCAAATCCAAGCCCACGTGAGTCCCCCTTGTGAAAATAAAACAATTGAAAAGACAGTCGTTTGGCAAACGGCTAAATTGAGAAAAAAAAACGTCTAGCAATCGATTGACAATCGACTGAAACCGTTTAAAGTACATAAAAATCGTTTTCAGACGTCTATTGTCCCAAATCAAACGACTATAGGCATCTAACAGTCGATTGGCTGGCAATCATTTTTTTCACAAAATCAAAGTCCGTGCAATTCTCACAGCCGACAAATTCTGTATGTAAATAGCCCAATCTAATGTAAACATTTGTGCAAATTACATTTAAATATTTGTATACGTCACAAAACGTATTTCATTTCATTTCAAACGATTGGCAATTGTTGTGTTGTCAAATACACAAAATTATAAATGTATAACAACTTGTCACTCAAAAGCACTGAATTCTATGAATGGATTCGCAGTGAATCGCAGAATTTGCATTAAAATGAGTAGGATTTGTACTAGATTCGTGGGATTTGCATGAAACATAAGCCCCTAGTGCTCAATTAATGGAAAATAAAGTCAAAAAAATGATAGCTGTAACAACAAAACAATCAAACCAAAATGAACGTTACATAAAATATGAAATCATGTAAAAGTCTAGAAACTTTGATAAAAATTTGCGGTCAGATTCACTTACAGAGGCTTTTCAACTCATTAAAATCAAATAAAAATCTCTTTCAAATGAAAAATTCAAAAGCGTAAATTTTTTTTTTTCGTTGCATTGCCGCCGCATCACATGCTCTGTGTTGTGTATGACTAAATGCAGTATTTCACATCCGTTGCTTTATCGAATCCGTGTGTGTGTGTGTTTTTTTTTTGGCCACGTTGTCAACATTTAATTGGTTTTGCACCGAATTTTGAAGCTGTTAGAATTTCCATTAGTAGCGAATGATTGGATTGCAGTGGAAAATATTTGCCGAATTTCCATCAAACTCTAAACTACAAAGTTTTCACGAAAAAGGGGGCATTAGTATTTTGGCATTGATGCATTCAGTAAAATCAATTAAACCAGTTTTCGATTAAAATTCGAAACGCTTTGAGATAGATATACACCGATCCGATTCGTTTTTCGTGTTTTAAATGTATATCTGGTGTTTCCGAATGGTGTTTGGGGTCATTTGATGAATGTTGATGAATATTCATTCGTTACAGTAAACATGGCAATGCAATGGATGGCATTGTACAAATGAAAATGAACAGAAAGACACCAACCATATCGTGCCTCTTCAGCGATTTAATTAAAATCCAATGGGCATTTACATTTAAATGTTCTTGTTGTTTTTTTTTGTGTGTCTGTGTCATGCATAAATCCACAATTAATGCAGCCCCACCATTATTCATTCTAAGGATTAAGTTAACGCCAATTTCGTGTCTGAAAATTATTTGCAACGATGTTTTTCGAAAAGCCTTTGAAATCTATAACAACAATAAAAGCGTTCAGCCCTTTAAGCATTTTAGTGAATTTTTGGTAAATTTTATACATTTGTTATGTTAATGTGATAAAATAAATCGATTGCAAACCAACGATTTCGTTTTGTGTCAATAATCGATCAATGGATAAATGTTAACGGATTTCAATAGATTGACCCTGTGAAATGGGTTGTGGTTCCACTAAATCACCTATCAATAACCCCGTATCGCAGCTGAACGTGAGATTGTATAAAATTATAATTTTCAAAATTGATATGGAAATATCTGATGATTTCGAAACATGAACGATAACGAAACAATCAATTTTACTGGATTGTGATTACTTTACAAATCCTAGATCAATGTACCATTTTTTTATCTTCTCCTCCCGAAACGATTAATGACATAATACACATCATAATTAAATTTTTGCAAATACAAAAATTGATACAGTGGATTTATTGTTGAAGCAATTAATTCGAAATATCGACTAATTTAATTAGTTTCGGATAAATTTGTTGGCCAAGTTACAAGGAATAATAATTATATTCAATTATGAATAATGAGAAAGAGAGAGAGGGATTTGCTGACAATCAAGCCGGCAAACGGAAATTTGAGAACAAGAGTCTGTCTGTGATGACAACTATCGAGTGAATTGTGTTAGTAGACATCGGCATCAACTGAATTCCACATATCGAAATGTTATACAATTAATTACGTGGGCATGTCAATGGATTGACCATGCGTTGCATTGACTACGCAATACCATGCGAACGAACCACCCCAAATTGATTCGAATATATATTTTTATCACTATGAACTTCAGTTGTATGAAGTCAAACTATGATTAAGTCCCTCATCAGCAAACAGTACACCGTTAATACTAAAATGGAATACTAAATTCTATACATTAATAAATTAATAGACAATTTTCGTGGATCACGAAACTTGTCGAATAGTTAAAGTGTTACTGAAATTGGGATTTTATGGCATTTGATTGTGTATCAAATGGCACACATTTTCATGCGAAACGAATTTAACACTCTCAGTCAATTACAATTTCTTGATAAAATCAATCAATTCTAGCGGAATATTTGAGTTAACACAATAATTTTCTTTATCAATTCTAGTGTATCCCGATCGGCTGATAGGCAGTAAGTAAATAGATTTTCTGAATAAATTCGATGCTTGAGTTCGACATCTTCGAACCAATTTACTTCAACTCAATACCGACCGTATACTTAATGAGGGAGGGAGAGAGAGAGAGAGAGAGAGAGAGAGAGAGAGAGAGAGAGAGAGAGAGAGAGAAATAGATGAGATGAGATAAGATGCCACCTCATGGCAGTCAACATTGAAGTTGAACATTACAATGCTGTACAGCTGTAACATTGCAGCACAAAACAAATCAAACTATTGGCGTTGCCTTATCGACAAGTGGCATTTTGTTCATTAAATTAACCTGTTCACTTCAACGTGAGCTTAATTTATTCAATCATCTTTTTAAATTATTTTGATATGCAGATAATGAAGAGACTCAATCACAATCTCAGGAATTTCATCATCAAGCAATGCGATTGCTGCTTTTATGGCCTCCACTTAATTCACTTTAATCGAATTTTGCATAATCTTTTTAATATTTCTCTATCTGCATTTTTTTCCCGATCATATGAAAATTTACACAAACTGCTGCCGAGCATTCCAAAGATCGGTTGGCATTTTATCTTTCAGCCAGTACAGTAAAGTTTCTAATTAGTTTTATGGCATATCAACATTTATTTATTTCAAAAGTTATATGTTAGTTCGATACGTGCACAAGAGATAAATGCGAATATATTTGTTTTATCGTAATTGCAAAATTCCCTTCAACTTAAATGCTTTGTGTAGAGAGTAAATTCATTGGTTTGATTTGTATTAACAAGGCATTTTGGTATGGAAACACAAATTAATAGAACAAATAAATGATACCCCAAACCCAAATGTTTCGGGCTTACAGTTGAAATGGGTGCGTGTGCAGTGTGTGTACGATGTGTACGCACACGAATATATCAAATGGTTTGATGTAGTAGACGGCTAATTTATAGGTTGTTGGTTCGCAACTTAAGCATCATTCAGGGAATAAGCATCACATTTCCGATTACTGCTTTATCCATGACTGAGGCAGTCTAAATGCCTAACGAGCTTCATCGTTATTTTAAAGATACGTAAATGAGTTGATGCTATACAATGGACACATTCGATTTTGTTTGATATGTTGCTCAGTTTTTTTTCGGTGACTTTTGTAACTTTATCCGTATTGAGCAACATCCTCTTTTGATGAAGAGGAGCAAGTTGGTTTGCAGCACGTTGGTTTGCAGTCTCATTTCCATCGAAAAGTCTCAATTCGAGTTTAACCAACATTGCACAATCAAATCAACACATCGATCCATTTACAAGAAATTTCCATAATTTCACATGTTGTCACAAGCACATTACAGTTAACAGTATCAGTAAAAAGTCACTTTACACTGTGTTACTGTTTGTATGTTTTTGTTTAGAAATTGTAATGATTTCATCCCAATAAATATACACATGAGCCCATTTACAATTAGACTGACAATCATGAGGCATGTGCGTGTTTGCATCAGAAATGTGAATGAATATATAGATATTTATGCTGTGCCATGCACGAACAGATATAAAATAAGTGATTAAAAACGTCTTATGTCTTATTCCAACATGCAGAGCACAACAATATATATATATAAATATATATATGCAAAGTCATTCCCGATTATGTTTGATGCATTAAGAAATCTCGGCATGGAATATGTTTCATTCATTTTGTGAATTTAAAATCTAAAGAGCCAAGAATGCTGAATCGTGCTATGGCTTTTGTTTAGCCATGCGTTCCACCATATTTAGAAAGATTTTAATGTAACAAATTCACAGAGCCAGAATGAGAGCCACCCACATAACGTGTGTACGGTATACGTAGCACCACAAAATGCCTACACAATATTCAGACGACGTTGACTGAGTGCTATGCTCAATAATGAGAAATACAAAGTGGATTAGAGCAACAGGAACAATGAGATTAATGAAGTCGCATACGGATGTTATTACATTCATGGCAGTTAATGCCATTCTAAGTACGAGAGAATGCCATCCGAAAACAAGGGTGCCAAAATGGAAACCAACATTTTGCATGATCGCATCTTATTTTTCGTATTTTATTTGAATGGCCCCAAAAACCTACAAAAAAAAAACTTTCGATATAAACACGCTGTGTTCAACACGGCAATGAATCGCGTGTGTGTTTGAGCTCAAACGTATGCAACAATTCCATGCTTTAACGCATGTTGCGTGCACCATTTTACACGAAAATCACACGACCCGATCATTTTTGGTAATGCGAATGAATGAATATCACTTTATTAAGCTCCATGAAAACCGCAACGTCTCACTTTTTCTGCTCATTCATTCGAGGTGGAGGGAGGGGAGGAATGCGAACAAATTCAGGGAATGTGAAAATGTCATCGATTTTTGTGGCGATGCCATACGATTATGGTGACGTAATGACAGTCGATGCTAAAGAGAAGTATTTTTTTAAAGCGAAAAACGTACGTTTGAATTAAAGCAAATTCCATTAAAAGGATTGTGAATTCTGGGAGAAAATCATTACGGAAATACAATGACTTGGTTCTTTCTTCTGCCATCAACTTGAATCCTGTTAATGGAACACCAAAGTAAGCTTAAAAAATATATATAAAAAAAGCGCTAATGTGAGCTTTTCCTTACAAGACACAATTTTCTCCGCTTACAAAATCCAATTTTAATTTCATTTTACGAAAAGTGGATATGTAACTCTATACGTAAATATAAGAATATAGTAATTGTTGTATGGTTTCGTGCTTCAGCATTTTGGACAGATGATGTTGGCAGACATAAAACTAAAACATTTTGTTATTGTGTCTTTCAATTTTGTATGATTTGAAACAAAATGTAATTTGTGTAACATTTTCAGTAAATCATTCATCAGATACCCCGGTTTAAGTCTCTTTTAAGGCTTTCCTGTCCATTTATAACCTGTGTTTCCGGTGTGGTTTTTTTTTTCTTTTATTTTGGAAAATGAAACCCCATTTTTGTTTCTTCCTGGATGGAAAATTGCTTGTGTACCCATGGCTCTTAAATTGAAATTCCATTTTAAATTGAGTCGAATCGCTTAAAACGCTTTTGAAAAAGTACAACATCAAACCGTTTTGTAAAGTGATGAAGACTCATTCTGTCTTTTGTACATTTTACATGTTATCCTTTTGAAATGGATCCAGACAACAGATGAATCGGATACAAATTGTAAATAAATTGAATGTGTCAAACCTTTGAAGTACAGAAGAAACACATTTAAATGGAAATGGAAATGAATTAACAAACATTTTTATTCGAAGGAAGCCCTGATTTCGATATATTTTCTGAAATTGACATTGTCGTTCAACTTCAACATATTAAATGGGTTTTTCTTTTTTTAAATAAAAATATTTTATGATGACATACAAATCAATAATTTGAAATCATATAGAATGTTGTTGATTTCGTGATTTATTTTTGGCAGTGCAAGATTACCATTCGTTTACATGGTTCACTTGATTTTGAATCATTCTTTTCCATGTTGTGGCTGCTCGCTTTGGTCGCCTCCGAAACATGAAGAGAACAGGGCTGCTCAATAATGCGTTTCTTTTGTGCCATGGGCCTCGAAAAATTGTTATTTTGTGAAACGTGTGTGCCCGCTTTTATTATTTAACACAATGTTCATCATACTCTTAGCACCTTTCGAAATACGTGTGACAGATTACCTTTGATTTCAAGAGAGAGAGGCTAAGAAATGTGTGTTGCGAAAATGAGTGAGTTGTGGAAAATGCTGTGAGATTTGAAATTGATTTGATTTGCGTGTGTCAGGTTTTCGAAAATTGTATATTCGCCTGTGAAGTGCAAAGTGCCTGCAATTTGTTATGAGAAAATGTGATTACGACGATTTTATTATATGATTTTAGGGGAAACTTGTCAGCCAAAAATATATTATTAAAGCTTACACTGAAATCTTGTGAGCGCGCATTTCACCATGCGAGAAAATGTTTCGCATTGAATTGTTCGCATTTGACATTCGGTATGCATGTGATGTAAACATGCACACGCACACAAATGTAATGGATTTTAACTTACTTCGTTACTATTCATGAAAAGCCGAATGGCAGAAGAAGAAAAAATTGCAAAATTCGAAAAACGTTTTACGGCAACATGAACGCCAAAAAAAACACGCCCATTCAAAATATACACACTACATATGTTTCTGCGAATTCAACATGGGAATGCGCTGAATATTTGATGGCATTTATGAGTATTTTGTTACTGTTTTTCATCGTATTGACTTGTTTGGTTGCTTTTGTAATGTGGCGCTCATTTCATTCGTTCATATATGAGTATGAGTCTTGGCTGCTTTTCGCTGGTTACGCACGAAATCTAATTTGCTGATGCAATTTGAAATCGGAAGGCGAGCCTTGGTACGCACTTTAAAAGCCATTTTGAATACACATCCAAATTGGTTGTCATGGTATTGATGTCACAGTTTTTTTTTGTGTGTGGCATCCCAAAATCAACGTTTTTTTTTTTTTAAATTCTCAATGGAAACAAATATGTGTTCGTTTTTATATTTTGTTATTTTTCACATTTTTGTTCGGGGGCTTGTTTGGAATTTTTGTTTTTGCTGCTAAAGGAAAAAAAACACACATACACAAAATAGTTTTACATTCTTGAGAAATGAATGCTTGAAAAGAACATGTTTCGAGAATCCACTCATCTCAATCGAAATAAAGTATCGAATGACAAACAATACCAAGAGTGCTTTAGATCATGTTTTTTGAGGTAGTTGAGCCCTTTCAAGTTCCAATTTGAACAAAAAAAAAAATAAACAAAAAAAAACGGAAAAAACTTCAGTACATAATAATAGAAAAGATAAATAGAAACTTGAGACGAGCTCTCACTCAAATGTGGATGCTTTTTCCATTTCAACCCTTCAATACGTTGTCGTTTTTTCCCCAATTTGTATACTTGAATGGATCTATTGAGTTGACGATAGAGTGAATAGCAATTGAAACATTTCCGAAAAAAACGTAAATCACCACTTGGTTTGCAATCAATCACGATAGCAACCAGTAAAAACCAGCCAGAGAAAAAAAATATCACTAATACCAATTGCCTATGGGCCAATGGCAATGAATCAACAATCCACCTGTCTCATTAATTTAAGCGCACACGTGTAAAATTAATAATTGGACAACCGTCGACCCATTAATAATGTCGCATGGTTGCATTACAATTTTTTTTGGCTTGATTTGGTTTGGTTTGCTTTTGAAAAGATGAAAGAGGAAAATTCACAAATGTGCCCACAACACACCGAACATGAGATAACGATTTCGTTCGTTAGTTCAATGTCATGCATGAATGTTGAATATTATATCAGTAATCACGTTCAAATACCCCCTCACGGAATCTGAGTTTATACATATATGAGAAGACAATCACAACAAAACAAAAACCAAAAAAAGAAATGAACAATCAATCAAAAAGTCAATCAATTGGTGTAACGGTTGGACGTGCGGATGCGAATCGCATTATCGTGAGATTCGATTGAGTAAACATGCATTAATTTCTGAGATATTTATATATTCGTATTCAAATTGAATACGCCTGATTATTATCGGATTGTATTCAGTACACACAAACAACGAATTTCATGGACTTGAATGCCAAATGGCAAAAAAAAAACAGAATGGAGTCAGTGGCAAAATGTTGTCATTCGTCTGGGTTTGGTTCGAAAAATTGAAATCCTTTCATCGAGTGAATGGACGAAATTGGACACACCGGTTTGAATGCGCCGATGTTCGAAATTTGATCGATATATCATGTGACGTAATCGGGTTTTGACCGCTTTTTACAAACTCCTAACTTAACATACCGCGCTGATAGAGTCAATTCAATTTACTATATCACCAATCATGTCATGCCATTAATGTACAAGAGTAATGTAAAAAAGAGTACATTTTTTGTCACTTTAAATGTTCAGTTGAAAATATAGTGCATTTACTGTAGTAAATGCCATTAACTGAACGAACATTCCATTTTCATTATCCAAGTGAAACATTGACAAGGCAATTTTTGGCATTCCCATTGCACTGTCGTCCGCTCCGAAACAGTGCAGCCAAATGAGTTTACCATCGCAAAACCAACACATCGTGTGGATGTTTTTAAATTGACTAAAATGAAACAGCGGAGGTTGCCACAAAAGTCTTTGTATTGACCCCTCCTAGTGTACAAAAACCACTTTCCATCGAATTTTCAATCAGAAATGAATAACGGTTTCTACACACACACACAAAAAACGCGTCATTTTCTGAACGACAGTTGTCAACAGAGTAATGACTCGATAATCATGCGGTTCGATATTGAGCTCTTATTTTTTTTTATTCAAAAGAACCGAAGGACAACAACAAAAAAACAGCATCTTCAACCATTTTTGCAATGCAAATGAAACAAGAAAAAGGTTCATTCACATGAAAGTCCGAAACAAATTGCTTTCGAAACCTTTTTTTTCTGCGCTCATTTTTGTATCCAGATAAAATCCAGTGGAATACATCATTGCTATCAGTAGAATTTCTCCATTTGAACGCTGGATTTTAATCAATGGACGCAATTTCCTTTTTATGATTATATATATATATATTTTTTATAGATTCGTATTTTCTGAAGCATGTTAGAGACCAAGAGAGATTGAGTATCGTTGGAAAGAGGAATTGCGATATTGCACAAATAATATGAATTCTTAATAGAGAACAACAACAAAAAATGAATGGCATAATTCTCATTCATGTGACTAATATGATACGCACAGTGAACTCATTCCGGGTATATTTTGCAAATGTGTTCATAAACAATGGTAAATCGTTGCATTAATTAAACTGAAAGAAAAGTATTTCCGGAATATTTTTGTTGTTGTTGTTGTTGTTGTTGTTGTTTTTTTTTGCTTTTAATTTTACCGTCACTAGAAAAGCTACGCATATTCAAATCAGTAGTAGCTGGATTATGGCCAATAAGCGTACAGACCCTGGCTATTGAGTGCATATTTCATTTTTTTTTTACTCTCATTCTGTCTACCTCAAAATGTTAGTCCTTTGTAAACTACATCAAAAACTCTATTCAAAGTAAATAGAGCCAGTGGAAAATAAAACAAAAACCTCTTATATCTCCATTATTCGGCTGAATGATTCAGACCTGGCAACGGCACAAAAATGATGTTTGAGTCAAAGAGCACAATATCAAACCACGTTTTTTTTTCTATCTCAATCTCTCGTTCTCTCTTTCTCTCTCTCTCTCTCTCTCTCTCTCTCTCTCTCTCACTCTCTCTCCCACTTTCGGTCTTCGAAGCGAGGTTCTTTGCGTTTGCATTTCGTATTTGATTTATGATTTCAAAAATTCATAACTAAATGAGTTTTGAAATGATCAAAGAGATTTGATTTTGTTTGCATGTGAGTATGCGTGCAACGATATAATATCGTGTGCCCGTTGATCAAAATGGACATTACAAAAGTTGAACAGACAAATGGGAAAGCATTCTCTTAACATCCGGCATACGATATGGCAGCGAGAGGGAGCAGAAAGAAAGAAAGAAAGAGAGAGAGAGAGAGAGAGAGAGAGAGAGAGAAGAGAGAGAGAGTGATGGAAAAGATGGGCAAAGGGAATCTGAATTTAGATTTATGCTACCGTTCCTTCAAACCACCAAAGTGGAAAAACCACATAGACCAGCATATATGGATCTACGGGTCACTTTCATCCACAGCACAGCACAGCACTCACCTCTTGGTTGCCTCCACTCTCAGCACTGAAAGAAAAATAAAAATACACATTTTATGGTTGAGATTATTCAAACATTTTAATATGAAATTCTATCCAATCAAATGCGACTATGGGATATTGCTTGGCATAAAGTCGGTTGCATCTTCTTTTAGCACAACTATTCTGTATACGAGTAATATTCATATCTGTTGTGCTATCGAACTTCTAAATAGGAACAAAAAAAAATAGAAGATGATTTGATTAGCTTTTCAATACACTCTATTCGATTCGATTCGATTCGATTCGTTTCATTCACATAGGCAACATCCATCGACTAATTTTTCAGGCAATGCCACATTTCAAAAAGTATTATACTTTGTTATTGAATCATTCAATCCTCAGATTTTGAATTCAGTCAAAAGATAAACGCATGTTCTTCAAATGTTACAATTCGAAACTGTACCGAGCCGAGTGCACATTGAATACTATACTTTTGTTGATTAATGCACATTTCAGTGAATACCTAATCGATTCATTTCTGATGCAGTTAACATTCTACGCTTGAATTACTTCCGTTGCTTTCAATTGAAACCTATCGATTTTGATTTACTGTTATTTGGAGCGGGGGGGAAAAAATCACTAAATTTAAATTCCGTACAACATTATTTTTCAAAAACGACCAAGAACTCCACATACCTCGCCGTGGCTACGTGTATTATTTTCATAAAAAAAAATCTATTCATGTTGAATTACTAGTTTTTCCATTGGAATACCTTTTAAATCCCCATAGCTGAATGAATGATAGGGACTAGTGCTGAATGTTACATGAAAATAACCAAAAATGTAAGCGCAAAAACTACGTTTAAATCTATGGATTGTGCTTCTTCAATGAAATTCTATGTACTCAGGAAAAAAAGTTTCGGTTGAAATGAAAAAAACAACAACACTCGTTTCAAAGGTAAAATTGGAGAAAGCGCCTATAAATATTTCGATATCTTTGATCAAATCGAATTTTCCGTATGACCATAAAAAGCTTTTCCATTGCGCATTTAATCAATTTTCAAACGTGTAGTTTACCTACGGGTGTATTTTTTTATTCGGAATTAAACGATTTTCCTGATTTTTGATTTAATATCGAATTTCGATTGAACTATTTCGATGGGCATTGTGGGCTAATTTTTACATTTTGACCATTGTACCGTACCAATGCTGCTTTCATGCGAAGAAAACGGTTGCAATTGTTGTGAGCCCAAACAACTGGAAAATTCCATTTAATATCATATTTTACCGCACACATACACTCACAATGGCGCCCACTCATAAATAGCTGAAAGAGAGAGAGAGAGAGAGAGAGAGAAAGAGAGATGAAAATTCAACCACAGAAAAAAACAATCATTTCACAGGCATAACCAATCGAAAAGAAGCGTCCGTCTGTTGTAAATGGAAAATTTCCAACCGATCGGTGCCCGTGTGATGTGGTTTAACGCTTTGATCTAATTATCTATTTAAACCGCAAAACACGTTCACCTCCGCCACCGCCGCTGCCGCCGCTTTTTGTGCGCTTTATTTCATCTGCTGTAACTACTCGTTTGATTTCAAACAATGTACCAAAATCCAATATAATATAGATGTGTATAAATGTGTAGAGATGTAGGTGCGTTATGCAATATTGGTTAAATTAATATTTGATGTGTGTTTCGCTCGTGAAATTTTGGTTATTGAAACTTTAAATTCAAGCGCATTGGTTGCAATGGTTGGTTTTTTGAAAAATTTCATTTGTTTTGAGCCCAGCACGCGCATACAAAACTTTTTCAATTTTAAAATTCGGGTTCAATTTTCCGTTGAATTGTGAACAAAAACACAATTGTTCGGCTGTGTTCGTAAATATGGCCAAATATGGCAAAACTAAAAATTTAAAATTTTAATTAATAGTGTTTGGCCAAGGAATCGACTGGAAAATTTTCGCAATTATTCAATTATTATGAGTATTACGCGGGTACGCTTGGCAGGCACAATGAATTGAGGTTTTTACACTTCGAAAAAAAAAAATTCGATATTGTCGAGTGGGAAAAATTTAAATGCTTTTTTTTGTATTTTGTTTGGATTCGGTCAAAATTGGATGAGTGTATTTTTTGTATGGGTGCGTGTGCATGTGTTTGGTTTGCTATCCGCAATGAGCTTATTGAGATGATTACCAATTTTACCATGGATACGCCATCAAAATAATGTATTTCATTAAATAAATAGCAATTCAACCAATCAACGAGTTTCCAGATCAAAAAAGTAACCATTTTGAACGGTGGACGCAGCAAGGGTGCGAGCCAATGGCGCGGCGATTTTCAAAATAGGATTTTAATTGGCGTTTGGTTTAATTTAGAATTCCTACGCTTTACCGTTAATTGTTAAAACATTGGCAAAGCGTTTGGATTCTGAAACAAAACAAATGCATCAACCGAACAGCATCATCATCAAAATTCAAACGCGTAATCCTAATCACATATTAACACTTTGCTCACATCTGTCTGCACGCTTCGATAAATTATAATGCAACAAACTAATCAGTAATTACGAAAAAGCATCATTCACTTCCGCACGTGATTCAGACAGACAAGCACACACAAACCCAAAAAATATGCACAAATTTTTCGAACAACGTCACAATAGCAAATTCATCGGATTTAATTTATTCGTCAATTTATTTGTTTCGAGATGTGGATTTAAACAAACAACCAAAAAAAAAATCATATCATTTTATGGCATTCATTATGTGAAATTCAGTGTTGGTCCGGATTTAATATTTGAAAACAGATGGATTAGACAGCCGCTACGAACTATTTTGTTCACCACTTCATCAAATGTGAAAACTATATGCAACAATATACATTTTTATCCGGTTGAATACAACTTACTCGCTACATCGAATGCGGTTTACTGCAATATTTGATTAGAGGGTGCAAACGCTTTTAACCAACCGATACGAGCGGCTTAATTAGAATCGAGCGAACACACACGCGCACACAAAAATACTTAAACAATTTACAAATGTTGTGACATGAATTGAAATCATTTTCAAATAATTTGCGGAAAACCGCAAATTATCACGCATATGCATACAATTTTATAAATAAATATTCGAATTCCGAATGGTCAAACTCATTCGATTCGGCTATGCAATTAAAGTAACACATTATTTTAGCATTTAATATCATTTTATGGGTCCATTTGTAAGTGCAACAATGGCAACAATGGCTATTTGATTAAATTGTTGACGTTATGGAAGCAATGAGCGTTTAGCTCTAAATATACCTTGTGTTGTGATTATGTGAAATTTGCACAGTTCCACCGAAAAGCATCACAAATGTTATTTACAAATGAAATTTATTTAAAGCTACAACATCATTTCAGTTAATTTAGTTTGGTGAAGTTCAGGGGTGCCTTAACATGAACATTTCCGTTCATTTCAAAGTTCATCCATTTTTTTAAGGTTCTGATCTTTTGTTTACCCTTGTGAAAAAAAAGATTGTCAGCCAGTCGACTGTTAGACGACTATATAGTCGTTTGATTTGGGACAATAGACGCCTGAAAACAATTTTTATGTACTTTAAACGGTTTCAGTCGATTGCCAATCGATTAACAGTCATCTTTTGTCCCAATTCAACCATTTGCCAAACGACTGTCTATTCAATTGTTTTATTTTCACAATGTTTGTGTAAATTTTCTTCACTGGGCTGAATTCTAAGATCGCAGGAGGGGTGAAGGTAAAACACAAACCCTTCCCCCCTTGCGCATGTATGTTTTGAATCAATTTGGGAAAAGTCTCATTTATTTAATTATATGCTGTTGAATTAACAGTGTTGATGCAGATCCTTATTAAAACTATTTTAAAGCTACCCAAATGTGGTTCAGAAGGGATCAGTTTAGTGCATTTTTGTTTCGTTATTGAAATGTATTCTGACATCTTCATCTCCACAAAATTCATCCATCGCACGTTATTCTCCAAATAATTTATGTTGTGAAAATGATGAGTGCAATGTAACGTTGATTGTCAATGCATGTGCACAAGTCAGTTGTCTCTAATTTTGAAACGAAATGCTCAAACACATCGTCTACCATTAAAATCTTCATGGTAAAATTTCTCTCAACCATTTGCAAATGTGCATATTCAAAGTGTTGCTACATTTCTAGATTAAACCAAAAGATATTTGAAAGACATTTGAACGAAAGTGCATTGAACGAAGCAAATGCATTTGTTCATGTACACTTGCCGTTCGAAATTACAACGTTTCTATTATAAAGTAATGAACATTAACATTAAATGGTCCATTTATAATTCGTATCACACACACACACACACAGTGAAAACACTGGTACAAAATCGTTGTATCGTATTGAAAGGTACGATCCGTTTTTGGGTGGTTTGAAGACCATCTGACTGACATTTTATGCAATGGTAAATGGCGAAGGCGTGTTGATAACTTATTGTGATGTCAGTTCGTTTCGTTGCATTTTCGGATGCAAATTATTGTATGCTACAAAAAGCTTCGATTCACTGCCATTCAATATGGCCGAGTTCGAAAGCAAATTAATTAAGCAAATGAGACTTCACTTTGAAATGAAAACATTAAAATGTTCGTACATCTGGTTTTAGACTTGAAAGCTTTAGACTTGGTTGCCGATTTCGATCAGCCGATTTCTCCGTTTATAAATGACCATTAATTACACTCATTTTTCAATGTTCATTGCACACATCGCTCGCATACTCGACTGAGAGACTATATTAAACCACATCCAATCGTGATGTGATTGGAAAACATGTGCCAAAGAAAATGAAAACCAAACGTCCACTTTAAAGCATAACAATTCGTTAATTAAATTAACAGCTTTGACCAAGTTCACAATGACAATTGCATGTACGGCAAATCGGACAGCACAAATCAAAGAAAAGCCACAAGACACAATTGGCAATTTGATACGCACTGAAAAACTTTGTGTCGCCGTCGTCGTATGTTTTGACTTTTAAATGAAATTCAAAACGCATAATTTTCAATTATACATGTTTACGTTTACGCTTGAATTAGATGCGATTAATTACAAAATTGTAAGCAGCAAGGGACAGTCTAACAAAAACAACTTTGACAAAACACAACAAAGTTACTAATTACTTAAGCTCGACTGTAAATGCTGCTTGCACCATAATTCTCACAAACATGTTTGTTTGGTTTTGTTTTCAAACATTTGATTTCATTTTTTTTGCTGCTGCTGCTGCTGCTGCTGCTGCTGCTGCTGCTGTTGTTGTTGTTGTTGTTTCTGTTGAATAAATTATCATCTGTTCGCTGGAATTCACAATTGCAAGTATCATTTACTGTGTGACCTGTTACGGTGAGTTGGTTCTACGCTATGTCACACCAACTTGTATAAACATAATCTTCTTCGTTCGGTGTGTCAGAGAGTCTTTTGGGTTGTTATGCATTCAAATGATCAAAACAAGCCCGAATTAATGCCACAATCAAAATATATTTCATGCAATTTATGGTTTGGAAACGAATCACGTAATCGCATAAATTCAAAAAAAATAAACCATCGCAATATGAAATTTACATGTTTTGGTTGATATTTTGAGTCAATTTTTTTGACACCATATTTTTTTCTGCCACATTGTATCCACAAAAAACGACAGATTCACATCTTAAAAGCTGTCGAGACGAGAGAAGAAAAAAAAAAACAACTTGCAACGCTCTCTCGCTTTCTGTGTTCAGTGAAAAGTAATTTATTGTCGCTTTGATGTATAATAAACCGGTTTTATTACTCATTTGCAACAGTTTTGATGGGCAAATATCGCATTTACCACTTATTTTGATGATATTTATGGGGCGGCTGCATGTTCAACTTACATTCAACTCCACACTGCTCACATCATCTTACACTTGTGAGTCTCACATTTCATGTGTCTTATTTTCAATCGTGCGTAAAGTTTTTCATCTCCGCATCTTCCGATTTCGTTGAAAAACCACCGCCTCAAAATGTATTTGCGTCAAAGGTTGATAATATATTTTTTTTTGTTTTTTTTTAAACTTTTGATTAAATTATGAAGCATTTTGAGCTTTTTCCATAATACGCTTTAATTATGAATTTCGTGGAAAGTTTTTCCCATGTGTCTTTTTGTGTGTGTGTGAACTGAGCTCAAAACGAATTGCCGACCGTATCTGTTCATTTCTTTTTCTTTCTACTCTTCTGCCCTTCTGCACTTTTCCACTTTAAGTGTATTATTTTAAATGAGTGCCACTTTCAGCAGCACTTTTTATGACTTACACAAACGTCTCAATTTTTCGTTTCGTTAGCACACACAAGCCATTCTCTCTCTCTCTCTCACTCACTCAATCACCTCCGTGTTATTTACAGTTACACTCAATATGGCTTCTATTACATTTGCTCAAATTTGCACGCAATATAACATTATTATTCACATCGACATCACGAGTCCATCCTGGAATGCTCTCCTGGTCACACTCATCCGCACACACACACACACACACACTCGCGGACGAGGCAAATTGTGGAGGGAAATAAAATAAAAACAGCTTAATTTCCGGTTTTAATTGAGTTGTAAACGCTTTAAGTGGGCTGAGACAAGCTATCAAAGTGAAAATAATTGGGATTTCGTTCTCTCTCTCTCTCTCTCTCTCTCTCTCTCTCTCTCTCTCTTTAATTTTCTTTCGTCTTGCATCGCGACTGAAAAACACATTTCACGTGCAGGCGTCAGAATGAACACAAACAAAAACTGACGAACAAAAGTCTTTCAACATAGCAGCGCTTGAGCCACACTTTGTTCAACTCTCTATAGATGATTTATCAAATTTCCGGTGTGTAGATGCTGAGCATGTGTGCTGCAATTCGGTTGTGTCGATACAATTTTTCTTTTTGGTGTAGTTCATTCGTTCGCTCTTGTGTTTCGTGCTTATTTGGCGAAAAATATTTTTTTTTGCCCCACATCGTCTTTAGGTAGCGTCATAAAATCTTTTCGAGTGAAATCTTATGTTCGCTGTTTGTGCGCTTTGATTTTTAACGCTAAAATACTTCGAACAATTTTACTAGCACCGTTTTTGTGTGTGTGACCGTACCATAATTTAGCCCAAGCACAAGCACAAGCAAAAGACGAAAGAGAGGCACGCATATTTAACTTTTATGACATTCTTTTTCCGCCTCTCTCTCTCATTCTTTGGCTTCTATTTTCCTCTGTGCACTGCCATCAAAGTAATGCTTTGAAGTGAATGCGGTTAACTTTTGCTAGCTGCCATAAAATTGTTTAACGTAAATAGACTTTTTATGAGCCAATGCCATGAACTGGGAAGTCCTGCGGATGTTGTGCGAGTATGAGAGAGCTTCGATTAAAAGTTCGAGCAGCTAATTAGTTTTATGACAATGAAATTGCAATAAATTCGTTTCGAGAATTCCTTCAGATAAAATGTCAAAACAAAACTCATGTGTCTCACAAAGTATAGTGAGTAATACTGACTGAGTACGCAGACATTTAGAGTCCTGAAAAATCTCACATTTTCGATGCATTAAGCTCAGCTTAATAAGCTGTTTCATCACTGATGAATCATCAGACATCTCTTCTACACGCCCGGCCTCACATCGAGGCGTCAAATTCCATTGGAAATACTCTCGAATTACAAACATTTCACGTTTTTGTGGCGATTAATTGAATTTCTTGTGTGATTTTTCATGTGTATTTTTAAAGCTGGTTTAATATTATTTTCATGGTTACAGTTATTTTTATTTGGTTTTCATGTTTTATTCATTTTTAAATGTAGTTTTTTTTTTGTATTCGATCAAAAATATTACACACAAAAACTTATGTTTTTTTGTATATGGAAATTCGAGAGCACGGTGTAAAATCGACACAAAAAACCTAGCAAAAAACTTTCAATATTTTTTTTATAAATAAATAACGAGAGTTGATGGTTTAAGCATTAATAATGTATATGAATATTGTTTGGAAAATATTTGTTACTGCTTCGCAATTTATTTTACGGTTGAAAAATGAAACCAGAAGTAACAAAACAGCGCAAATTTGTTTTCCTAGACAGATGCCATAAACTTTTTGCGTGTGTGTGTGTGTCAAAAGTAATTTGAAAGTTTGAAGAGAAAAAAAAATCGATTCTATAAAAGGTTACCATAGTAATGTGTCGTTAAGAACTGTTTCGATGCCAGAAGGTCTTTGAAAGGTGAGACTGTGGATCATATACAAATGAGTCATTTTCTTTAAAATAGTGTCCAGCGCGTGTTTCTATCTCTCTCTCTCTCTATCTCTAATTTCCTTTTCAGTTTGTGTTAAAATAAAACTTGTATTCATCCTCCCCAAAAAAAAATGCTCTGCATAACCATTAGGATTAAATAAGCACGCGAAAATGGAATCGATTATTTTTTGTTTCTCCTTTTTTTTCTTTCTCAAGCCGTCAAAAATGAAACAAGAAAATGATGATGAAATAATGATGGGTACTTGTGTTGAACGCTCATTCACAAAGATAATTAAATATAATAATGATCCTAGTAAGCTGGTTCTATTATCGGTACGACCACCCCTAGCATACACATGCAAACTAAAAGCAATTTCAAATGATTTTGCACACATTCACCGTAATCCAAGCCGGGCCACTTTCGTTGACTCACGATTACCGCATTTGCCCGGTAAAAGCGTTAAGCAGACATTTTTTTGTTTCGGATAAAGTGTGTGGGATGAACGGAAAACAGCGTGAGAAAGAGAGACAGCGAATGAAAGATATGGTAAAAATAAGGCAAAAAGTGGCATCTCATCATCAAAAGTGGTTCACGTTTTGTGCATTCATTTCCATGGGAAAAGCCAAATGTTGCCAGTATTCATCAGGTTTCGGAAACAATAACAATAATATGGAATAATAACAGTTATATTTAAGCTATGAAACAAAGAAAGAAAGAATGAAAGAAAAAGAAGAAGAAGAAGAAAAAATGACGAGAAACGACTGAAGCGCCTGTTCACTAGTCCTAATCAAGCGAAAACTGTACTTTTTTGTTGAGGCACACACCGCGAGCACAAACGCGCAAAACGTTGAGTACATTTATCGTCAGCACTGAAAAACAGTGCATTGCAAACAACATTGTGTGAATCAGCAGACAAACTGTATGTGTGTTGGCACCAGCTCGACCGAAGCAAAGCGTCCAATATTCATAAAACCGTTAGCTATATTGAATTGGTACGTGAAGCGGATGACAGGAAAACTGCACATTTCTCTCTCTCTCTCTCTCGCTTTCTTCCTGCGAAGAGCATATCTGAAACCCAACAACGCTAAGTTCGCTTACCAAACTGTGCGGAGAAAAACACACATTCACCGAATTCTTATTAGAACGATGAACAGAGAAAAATAGACATGGACCAAAATTAGAAAAAGCGAGTTCTTAGTGGTGTTGCTTATATGCAATAGATTCGGTTATGTGATACCTTTTGAGTGGCGCGTGCTTACCGCAGGTGAATTTATGAGTCGTTGATATTGTGGCGACGCATTTTCAACCCATAAAAGAATACACCGAATAGTTTCAATAAGCTTGAAAATTGTTTTCACCGCAATAAACAACCCTTAGCTTGTTGTTTTTGTTTTTGTTTTCGTTTCATTTTTTTTTTTTTGCATACATTTTCACCCATCATCTAGCCCATCATAACTGGGAAATTTGTAGGCTTGCGTAAATAAAGGATTATTTGGATTTTCATCATCTCAAAGAATTTTTCCCATGAAATATATACATGTAGCTAATTTACTTGCGCCCAAGAGTTTTACCAAAGGCACACACACACACCTACAAAAGAAGTATGCCGTAGAAGAAGAAAAAAACGTACGAGAAGATAATCATCAAAGTGAAATAAAAAAAAAATTGCAAGTTTTAATGAGCTTCCCGTTCATTCGTCAACCGTATTACGTTTGAAAAATGTTGAAGCAAAATAGATCGATCAACCAGAATGAAAGCACACGTAGCAAAAAAAAAAATTCAACCTCATGGCGCTGCGATTACTCATTTTCGGTGTTGATTTTTTTGTTCGGCGTAAATCTTATCATGTTTTCAATTTTATTTCCAATTTCATTTCCATCATTTGGATGGAGTATTACATGAATCGTTTCGGATGACGAGAGATTTGCAACCCCCTGGCAAATAGCAGCAGAAAAAAAAATAATCTCCAATAAATTATTACAGCTGAATCTCAAACGAGCACAAGAAAAATTACAATACATTCATATCAATCACGTCTGTTACCGAAAAAAAAAAATCACAGAAAAACTTTTCCGCCATCGTGTGCTACATTTTGTGTGTGTGTGTGTGTGTGTGTGCCGTACTCATGCTCTGGATCTAGCTCAATCCACAACATATATTCGTTCAGAAGTCAAACATTTTTGTCGGAATGCGTGCAATGTACATATGGAACGTACGTTTTATATTTAGCGTACTTGCATAATACTAATTTAAATAAATTGCCGAGATTTTTCTTGTTTAGTGTGTCATGTGTGTGTGTGTGTGTGTGTGTGTGTGTGAGAGAGCGCTTTCTCTCGTCGATGTGTTCGCTAGCGTTGTGGATTCGAATGCATGTTAAACGGATACGCTGAATGAATACTTTATTGCGTCTCATGTTCTTTCGAAATATTCAAGTCGGAAGTTAGCGCTTTTTTTCGCTCTGTTTTTCATTTACTTTGTTCGACTGCAAGAAAAAAGATTTCACTCGTCAAATTTACAACAGAACCAAATGAAAAGTTTTGTCGGTTTTCATCAAAATGGTAAAAATTACTTTGCAAAACTTTTAATCACTGGTATAATATTTTTTTTTTATTCACTCTCTACTCGTAATCCGTTTCACAACAAAATACACACAAATACATAGTTCAATAGAAATTTTCGACGAATAACAAAAAACTGGCGATATCTTTATGAAAATTCTCGGCTGGAGATTGAATGCGAGAGAGAGAAAGAGAGAAAAAAAGAGAACACGAAATGCTTGATTTGCTTTTTAATTATCTTTGAAAATGCGTTCAGCTATTCATATGCAAACAAGTAAACGAGCAAACTTTACTGTATGGATCCTCTTCTTCAAACGGGCCAGACACTCGAATGGGATCGAAAAAGTTTTTCGGCGAGCGGGGCGGAGGAGGAATTTTATTAGATTTTTGAGATATTTTTATGATATTATTTTTTTTTCGTTCGCATTTTTATTTCGTTCGTTTCGAAATAATATATCGATTTGATTTAAATCGAAATCAATCTTATTTGATGCCATTGACGCCCGCAGGGCTCTCAAATGCCACACACCATACAATGGACGACACAGATGAAGAATTGGAATCAAAAAGAGAACGCGGGCAACAAAAAAAACTTGTTTGTCAATTTCAATACAGACTCGTAAGTTGCTTATTATAAAATCAGATCGACAAAATGATAGCTTTCGGTATTATGGCAGCAATTCAAATGGAATCAAACGAAAATTGTTCAGCACACAACACAACATCGAATTAAATGAAAGCATTTCATTTGAAGAGTTTTGTGCCGATTCTTATGCATATATATATTTTTGCTTCTTTCAAATCGTATCCCTTGTCATTTTTTTTAAGTCACATTCGCGTACCATTACACGAATATAAGTGTGTGTATGTGTTTTTTTTTTCACTTGCGAACCAAACAAAATCTAACAAAACAAATATTCCGGCCCCCTCAAAAAAAACATACTTATGAAAATGGAGATATGATAACATATTAAATGCGGATGAAGAGAATAAAAACTACTGAATGAAGACAAACGCAACGAAGCGAAAATTTCGGAAAACGAATGCAAATGTAAACATGAGTATTCGATTTGGAAAAACAAACTGAAATGGAAATGGCAAGAGAATGCGAGTGAAAGAGACAGACCGGATAGGAAGGCGAGATGAAAAAAAGAAAAGACACGAGAGACGGAGTTTTGCCAGTGAAATCGATAATACTTGAAAATACCTGAAGAATAATACAAGGTATTGAAAGCGATAAGATTGAAGCACGAACAGAACCAAAATACCAATTGGGTTTCGGTGAAAATGAACACTTGGCGAATGTATTCGAGAGATGAAGAAAACGAATACACCAAAACCAGTTGATAGCATTCACATAAAAAAAAATGTATACACTTTAATACGCACACAAACCCAATCACGAGGAATAAACGAAGAATAAAAACGAAACAAAAAAGCGGAATCTGGTAACAACCAACAAAGAAACAAAAAATCTGGTTAAAAGTATTGACTTTTCGTGTTCCGATTTTCGTGCGTTTTTTGTTTTCTTTTGGTCGAAAGAATTTCGTACATCATCCACTAGTTTGTGTACGTGTGAGTGTATGCGTATTACTGCGAATTCATATTTGCGCGCTTGCTTTCAGCATAGCATTTTCTGTTTTTTTTTACCGCCTGTAGTAGTTGCTTGAAGTTAAAGTGCGAGGTGAACAGCCGTCATAATGTACAAAGTTGAATCCATAGCTATCATCAGAAATGTGTACACATTGGTGATACCCCAAGAGTTTGCTCAATTTACATTGGATAAGCGGACGAACGAAAAGCAACAACAACAAAAAAAAATGATGAATTCGCTAGAAATTGATGATAAAAAGTGAAAGGCAGAGTGCGATCTAGTAAGCAAAGTATGTAAGCAAAACAAAACAAATAACCGCATCGAATAGAATGGAAGCGAATGAAAAAAAAACAAACAGTAGACACTTCTCTACAAAAACAATCTCCGACATTTTGTAATCACTCAGTGTTTTTGATATGCAGCATAGGCATGTGAATGATGCCAATGCCCAGTGTGTGTGTGTGCGAACGGTGCGAACAGGGCAACTTTGGTATAGCGAGTCTCACACGGATCGGATATAAAATGCGCAAACATAAACAAAGAGCGTATAAGATTTAGTGGAGTTCATCACGGCTTAGACGCGTATCGGTTGCTTCGCAACAAAATATTAACATTACTTTGCAAAAAATCGGCCAAAGCTCAAAACCCAAGTACAGCCACCACCACATAGCAATGCGAATATAGCAAAAGAGCTGTTAGTTTTTTTGTTGTTGCTTATCATGCTATTAGCCATAGAGAGACAATTGTTTACTTTTATCATACAGTAAGTGCGCGACAGTTGGGCAAAGAATTCCAAAAGCAACCGAACAAAATGAAAAGCTTAGGCGTTTTATTATCATCTTTTATCCGCCTCATCTTGTATATATAAATTCATCCTTTCGTTGTGTTGCTTTTGTCTTGTTTAGCCATGTTGAGTTGCTTGGATGGTTAAAAATGGTCGAAGGAAAAGCATAACTTGTACGCCACTTGGAGTGATACTGTGTATATATCTAGCGTATCCGAGGCAACATAGCTCCCCATAAAATGAAACGACGAATTTCAACGATCTCATCAAATTGATGGAAATTATGCGAGCTGTTTGACGAAATTTTTTGGACTCGCAAGCAACTCGCTCAAGTGGATACTGATTACCAGCTCTGGCATGAACGAATAATAACAACCCAAATTCCATATTCCGAAACCAACACCATGAACAACAACAACCAAATGAAAGTATAACAACACAAAAAGAGAAAAAAAAAACAGTGCCCAGAGATGTAGAAAAAGCGAAGCTTAAAATGCATCATAAATTTTATCTCATGCTGTGCGCGTCTTAATGCTTTCAACGCAATCGACGAAAATGAGTCTATAATACGTATGCTAATTTTCGTCTTTAATCTATTTTTCCCTTTTATTCATGTGTCCGCCAACTGGCAGTGCCTTTTTGGATGCTGCCAATAATCAAGGCGAAAATTATTAAGACGATGCTGCAAAATAAAATGCTGTCAACCATGAAAATAAATCACCGGCGCGTTAACAGACTGAAGAGCTGCGAATTAGTGACATTGTGCATTGCAATCGGCTATTAATACTCCTTTCTAGTTAAGGACTTTGTGACACGCTAAAATACCGTCGAAAGTTTCGTTTTGAACGGAAATAGACTTTGAAGTTCGTTAGACTTGGGTTTCATTGCTAAAACTCGAGTCGAAGGGTCGTTACCGATGTCACCTTTCAAACTAACATGTATAATTGGAACTGAAATGAATGCCATCCGTTTAAGCTTTAATCATTCTTATTTGCGTGACTTGGAATTCTCGAGGAGCCAAACAATTCGACGAAAACTATATATCAATTGTCATGTCTACTGTGTTACCTTTTTATTTGGCCGAATATTGTTGCTTTTTTCATGATATGGTTGTGGAATGTCAAATCTAAGCCATCAATAAACACGTCAGTCTTTTACGATGAACTCATTTAAAACTTCTATTTATTATCATTGCGTTGGAGAAACAAACAAAAAAATGCTGCTGTTAAACAGTTGAAACCATCATCACTTGACATTATGTTTGCTATTTAAAATAACAGATCCTGACTACTCAAACGTGGCATTATTTCGAGCATTTTTTATTCATTCACTTGGATTCCCCATCGCATTTTATTCGGTTGGCCAGTTGGCTACTGATGTTTCTGTTTTAAAGCATGATTGCATGTTTCGGTTCCGCTTTCTTTTCTCCCACTTCACTTCACTTTCTTCCATCACACTAATTTACGACCAAAGAAGCAACAAAATATTTTATGGATTTATCTTAGTGAGCAAATATTTCGTGACCAAAATGATATCGAAAGGGACTTGATAGCTGGTTTTCAAGCAGAAACCGAGACATGGAGCGTGTGTATGTGTGTGTGTTTGCACACGAAAGCACATTCATTCGCTTGTTATGGAGTTTGTTTTCAAATTGAATTGAGTCGATGTGATAAAATGAATTGTTTGCCATTGCTGCCGTTGCAGCTGCTGCTGCTGCTGCTACTTGTTTGTGTTCGATGTTGTTGTTGGGATGTCTTGTTACTTATTACGAGTGTAAGCAAAATGGTAGCGCTGTTTTGTCAACACAATCAGCAACTTTATCGTTATCAATAGTATTTTATGACTAACAATGGTTCCACTTAACTTTTCCTTCATAAAAAATGGATAAAATTCATAGTCAGAGTGTTTCGCGTGAAGACAAGCGCGCACTCGAGTGCGAAAGCCAAAGAGGAAATGAGAGAAGAACGAGAGAACAAGGGCAGACGATTGAAGACCGGATGGAATGAGGCGCCATATGTTCGATGTTTCGTCAGTTCATCAGTAATAAGCACCTGGTAACGGCCCCAAAGCCCAAACCCAAATGATGTCATTCCATTGCATATATTTTTCGTTTTGTAAAAGAGAGCGGTCTGATCAAATTATGATTGAGTCGCGTGACAAGATTTGCCCATCAAATTGCTTGTAATGACTTGTCGATATGGACCCAAATTATTCAAATCGGAAACAAAACCAAAAAAAAAGACAAATTCGGATTCGTACAGGCGGAACATAATCACGACCATTGTACTCTGTTTTGTGTGTCTATATATTTGTTCCTCTCTCTCTCTCGCTCTCACGATGCCACAGTGCAACAAAAGCAGCGCGCAAGTTCTTTTTTCCCGATACCATATTGATTGGATTACTCCTGTTCTTTCACTGATGGCACAGATTTATTTTTGCATCATTTTTTTTTCTCTTCTCATGGCGTCACATTATTAACGGGAAAATGGCGAACGACAATGAAAACGACCGAAAACGGAAACGAACGACACAGCAGCAAAATGAGAGTGAGAAAGAGAAGTGGAGCAACAACAAAAAAAGAGGGAAAAAAACATACGAGAAAAAAAAATATGCGATAAGGCGAAAGCTTTAAAGCAAATTACGATAATTCTTTCCTGCTGCCGATCGACGATGCCGCTCGTGTACTACTTTTTTTTCTCCCTCAAAATAATCACGCCATTGTTATGAGCTCCATTTCTGTCTCTTACTCTTTTTCATCTGTCTCTATTCGGTGGGCTCAGTACGCCATTCCAATTCGAATTTGTGCTTTTTTCTCTCTTCTTCTTCCGTTTTTTTTTTTGTTGCTTCAACAAATCGCCGATACACCAGTTCTGTTTGTTATTTCACGCTGATTGCTTTTCAGGTTCAGTTTTCTTAAGTCCCTGTTTCGTCGTTTCAATGAGATTAAAATATAAGCACGTACCATACACACGTTGTACACACATACGAAAATACCACACGAAATGAAGCTGCAAAGAGTAGAGAGGACCCACACACACACACACACACCCACACATATACACAGATAGAGAGAGAGAGAGAGAGAGAGAGAGAGAGAGCATCAACAGAGCCCATTGCAATGGGATTTCTTCCATGTTTTTACATTTTGCTCATTGTAGTAAAGCCGTTGTCGCTATCCAACCGATTTGTAATGTGCGTTCACAGAACATATTTTTTTTCTGTCTCTCTCACTCTCTCTCTCTCTCTCTTTTCATCCATTCAACACAAACAGACCGCTGCGATGAAATGTACGGTGGTTTGCATTTTGTAACCGTTGGCATGTAAACGTGTACAAACATTCCGATGTTACAGAATACATCGATTTCACGCCTAAATTGTTGAAAGAACGAAGCTCGAAATTGTTGAAGAAAAAGTGCGTGCGTATGGGTTTTTCATTCTTGTTTTTTTTTGTGTGTGTTCATTCTGGTTTCTTTAGGTTGTTCTCGTTTACAAAGTTTCACCCAATTTAAAGACCCATATCTCGTGGTAGTCAGTCGATAAATCGACAGCAAATCAATAGCTATATAACATGTTCGACCATGTGAATAGAGAATACAAAAACTACATAGCACATTTTTTGTTGACGGTATTTACGTTCACCTTACAAATTGCCGAATTCAGAACATATGTTTTGTATTTCATTTTACCTTTTTCGGTAAATCGAAAATATTACAACATTTGTGAATGGTTTCGATTTCTGGATCCAATCGATTGAACATTTGGGTTGGTTTTTTTTTTGTTGCATTTGGCTTCTGTCAATGGTGAAACCATTTGCTTATTCAACTCACATCACAGATATACCAGAATACACACCAGAATAAACATACACCATATCCTAATACGCACACGGCAATTGTTTTGGTTTTGTTTTTGATGATTCTAAGATTATGGTATCGGAAAAACGCATGGCAAAAAATATACACATTTTCCTCAAAACAGACACATACTTTCAATGGAAAAAGTTGTACCTTGGCTAAATTGTTCATTCGATGAATATGCAAAATGTACAAAAATACCATAAAACTATTTACATTTTGTGAGCATAGATTTGTTTAGCTTTTGCTCGATTGGCATGAAATGTGTGTTCATTTAGTGCCACACCACAATTTAAATATGTGGTTATTGTGTGTTGGACACGGTGAATACGTCCCTAATGAGCCAACTGCATGATAAAATAAACTAGTACGAAAATGATAGAACCATCGTTCTTAAATTTATTTTCAAAAATTTGAGCTTGGTTACCTGTGTGTGCAACACCACTATTGACATGACCGTGCAAAAGGCAACACAAAAAAAAAAAATTGATGTGCTTGTCCTTATTGCAAATGGCAAACTTTAACACGATTGAATTATGCATGCAATTAATTGGGTTTATGAAAGTTCAACATGCATTGCCAAAGTTGGCAAAACATTTTCATGTGAAAACTGGCTATGAAGCTCTCCGACTGGCGGCGGAATGAATAAAGTTGCACAATAACTAAACAACTAAAAATGTTAGATTAGATTTTGTGCTGTGAACATTTTTCAAATGCCAAAAACCCAAACCACATCCGAATATATTAAGATTTCATAACATGCCAACATACCAACATACCATTCGACTGTAGCACTCTCCACCGCTTGAAGTACCGGGCTTATGAAATATTTTCACAAATATTCGACATTTTATGTAGACAATATATTTAGTTTTGTGTAGGAAATGGAAAGTGAAAGAACATTTCACAGGTGTTTCATTTCACACCCCCAAAAACCCGGATATGTGAAATGAAGAAATAATTAATTTCATGTTATCATCAAAATATTTGCTCCTGTCAGTAAATTGCAACTGACACACACACACACACACACTCACATCGCAGATGAGTCACACCAAGCATACTAGGCCATCTTTTAAGTATGCTGCTATTTAATTAAAACATTGCTCACGCATTTGAGATTTACTATAAGCTTATTATAAGCATTAGACGAGAAAACAACAACTGTTGTCATAACAGTGAGTGACTGACTACCAATTTCACTATTTATTACACGCATGCTAGCGGCTTTTAGAACGAAAATATTTATATATGTGGAAACTACACTAAAATTCTCATAATTGAATCAGTGATGGATTTGAATGTTTTAAATGACATTTTCAATGATAATATTCAAAGAATTTTCGAATGAATATTAACGATTTTAAAGATTTTTTTTGATATGTTGTTAAAGTCGTAGAATTCGATATGAATAATATAGTTTTTAGCTACAGCTTTTGACTTGGAGCGATTTTTTTTTCAAGCTTAAATCTATTGATTGAATTAAGACCATTGGATTATTTCAAATCAATTGAATCATTCTTGAAATGATTAAACAATGCTTTACACAAACAATGATCATCGGTAGTGTGGTGAATCCTAGATTCGCATTGAATGGTGGCGAATCGCATTAAAAACTAGTATTAGCTGGCACGCTTCCTCCAGAATTCCCCACTTTTCCATCTTCCCTCCGCACTGGAAAAATGTCTCTTTTTTCAATCTTTTGATATAATTGTTTCGATTGTCCATTTCCGAAAAGTGAAATTGATAGAGCTCTAAATACGAGTGTATTTCTATCCAATTAACAATCTACTGTCATTCATTGACAAAGAATGGCATTTGTCTCACTGAACATTTTAAAATTTATTTAAAATTCGTAACATAAATATTAATTAAAACCCCTTAAAGGATTAACAAAACAAAAAGAAAAAACTTACTCTTTTATTGTGAAATCTGTTTGAAGAAGCCGGAAAACTTTCCTCCTAAATTGTCATTCATTTATGAGCGTCAGAAATAAAGACACGGAGAGAGAGAGAGAGAGAGAGAGAGAGAGAGAGAGAGAGATTGCATTTTTACTTAAAAACTTTTCAAACATTTTGCATTTTATGTTGAGCTTTTAAGGTATTGGTTGATTTATCATTCCATATTTGATTGAATTACGAGCTAAAGGCAATAAAAAGGCACCCCCAAAAAGAAAACATACCAATATTGAAAAGTTGTGCCTCATTCAGCCCACATTTACTAAATGAAATAGTTTTTAAATTGAACCAAAAAAAAGAGAAAAGAAAAGAAATTGTATAATATCTAAAAGAACATTAGTAGACAGATTTTCTTCGAAAATGTCATGTCTGTGTGGTAGATCGACAAGTTGAATAATGTTTCATTATTCATTTGTCGAAGAGAAGAAGTTATGTTTCGTTTCGAAAAGAGCATTAAAAGTTTAGTTTTCCATATTGATAAAGTCATCAAGCGTCAAATAGCAGGAAAAGAGATAATAACTTTGGAAAAGCCGTCAAAAAGCTGATGCTATGGCCGAACGAACGATAAAATGGGGCGGCGGGAAGGGAAGGAAAGCAGGAGTTTGGAGTGACGGGGAGAGGGAAAGAGGCATCGCACAAGAGTGAATGAAAAGAGCAATGCATTAAATAATAAAAGTTGATAAGTTTATGCCAACTGAAAGAAAATGCCACTTTTACAAAGTCGATTCAGTTTCAATGAACGAGCATAAATATCGAGGCATTAGCCGAAGCAGTAGCACACCATCAAGCAAGCAAAATACGAGAAATATATCGAAAGAGCAGGGCAAAAGAGCGTAAACCATTTGACTTATGCTTAAAGAAGTTGTGCAAAATTGCACTTGCACTTGAGCATTCGTTAGTTTACATTTAACGAGAAGCAAAAGTGGTGAATGAATGGATCGAGAAAAATGAATGGAACTGCAAGAGTAAAACAGAGAGACAGAGACAGCGAGAGAAAGAGAGAGAGAAGGAAAAAAGACGCTGGGCAAAAATTATAATTAATGCACTTTCTAATGGATGTGAAGAGAAAAAGTTTTTCTCATTTTAATTTTCGGTTCCCTTTTTACCATGTATTTGCGATCGCTCAATTAAGATGTGAAAATACTTGTGCGAATTGCTCGTTCACTTGCACACAGCTGGTATTGTGATGCTTTTGTCAGAGAGTTTTGACTCCGTATATAAGAGCAATTTGATTACTTTTTTTCTTGAAATGCTTCTGTATTAATTCATTTCGTTTGCGTTACTTTTTGTTCACTTTCAGAAGCCGATTATACGTTAGATGATTCGTTTTGGAATGACGAGAGTCCAGTTGGTAAGTAGAGTGTTTTTTTTTCTATGATTCTTGGTTATTTTGTCTTATTTGTGTGCCATTCTTAACAGAAACGTTCACGCACACCATCCCATCGGTGTACACAGCCACACATAAAAACTTTAAAACCAAAAATATTCAAATCTCCATGCAAAACGTTAAATGTAAAATCCACGCTAAAAATACAGTTGACATTTGCTGTCGATGTTGATAATCAACGAATGTTGAAAGTATTCAGCATTCGATTCGTTGTGTTTCATTTTTAATTAAGAAAGTGATTTCGATGAATTACATTTCGAAGCTTCATTATTACCAGTGCTCGCAACACTACAAACACACACACACACACACAATCTTTTATTGCTGCTAATCAACTTTAAAACTCATCCGAATCGATTAAAATGAGCGAAGATCGTGACGCCAAGCAAACGAAATGTAATGAAAATAAATACAGCTGAAGTTAAACAAACAGAAGGGTTTAACTGGTGTTTCTGTTCCCGTTGTTAAAACACAAATAACATTTAATTAATGTTAATTACCTAAATTAATGTTTCAACGGCAATTACATAGATGCGCATCCAAATGTGCTTTGCCTGTGCTTTGGTCGTTTCTCTCTTTTCCGCTGAATTTCTTTCCTTTTTTTTGGTTCTATTTTGTCAACATTCGTTTGAGCTATTTGAGCTAGAATTTGCAGCAAATCTTGTTGAACTTCAACCTCTTTGGATTCACACGAGTGGCACAGCTCGTGATCATTACCCAATGGTTTGTGAACGTTAAGCGTGCGTCAGGTTGCTTAGTAGCTATTTCATGAGATTACATTTTTGGCACAAAGAAAACTATGCCTTTGGCTGTAATTTTTGAAGTTTAAAAATCAAATTAAAACTGGCCGAAAAAAAAATGCAAAACCATTTTATTTATATGTTTGAATATATGTGCTTTTAAAGCCAAACGGAACAAAAGCAGCAACTTTCTCGTCCCATTTTTGTTGAATGAAATGAACACAAAGAGGGGCAGCAAAAACAAACAAACTTTTTTCCGATTTTTATTACATTAAATGGCATTTCTTTCAATGGCCAGGCCATCTACATGAACATTTTTACTCGTTCAGTGTTTTTTTCCGGCTTCCGTTTCTGGTCATTTCTCATCAACTAATTTATTTTCAACTCGTTTTCATATGCAAAGGATTTTTTTGTTTGCGTTCCTGTACACATCGATTGGACAATATGCGGGGCGGGCAACAACAACAACAACAACAACAACAACCGAAACATTCCCCCCAAACGAAAAGTTGGCAGAAAAGAAAAATGGCCAAAACATACAGTTGAATGTGTTGTTTGTAAACAATATTCACATTTCCATGTTGTTTTTCTTTTTCGCCCATTTTCATTGAATTCATTGGATTCTCTGGACTTTGTTTGACTCAATGTTATTGAAAATGTTTTTTCAAATGATTGGGAAAACCGACCCAATTCACTTAATTCACATTAACTTTGTTTCAGGGAGGGATGGAAAAAAAAGTCAGGCATGCTTAGGAGGGAAAAAAATCGAACAACTTTATAGCGCAACCAATTCGATAGCTATTTTTACTAATGAAAATACATTTTAAATTAAAATGCATTCAGACATTGAATGTTTGAAAAGTTGCTTTTGTTGTGACTGTGTTGAACGCACTAAGTTGTTCCTACTCTGGGATTTGGTTGTGCCATTTTCTTCGTTTCATTTCACTTTGCTGTTGACAATGAAACTTAGTCTCCACAATGTTGATGACATCAAGTGTAAGCCAAATGTTTTTAAAGCGAAACGGTTTTAAAATTTTGAATTCACATTGGTCGATAAGTCAATGGTTTGTTCGAATAGTATTTAAACTCACTTTGTCGACTGTGGCAAAGCCAAACTTTTAAGGTATTACAAAAATATAGCAAATCAAATCCAAATGAAATACCGAGTTTAGAAGGAATTCAGTTTGGGTTTTTTTGTGTGTGCGGATGAAACACACACCCTTCAATTTCAAACCGAGAAGCTTTCGATTCTCTTTCAAAAATAGTTTAAATTTGCATTTACAATTTGCATACGACTATTCGCTAAAAAATGTTCAACACGCGCAACTGAATTTTTGCTCAATGAATTCATTTGCCAATTGGTTTATTGCATGCGAAATGCTGTTAAATTCATTTTGCATCTTCGTGATGCATATCCACACACACACACACACACACACACACACACAATAAGCTTTCATTTGGCAATGTAATTTAACTGCCATATGCCAATAGCGAACAAATTTGGTAAGGGGTTTTCGTTGTGCTGTCATCGCCATCATTGAAACTACAAAACGCAATTTTTCGTTTTTCTCGATTGCCTCGAAATTGTATTTGGTATGCAAATTTTGTTCAGAATTTTTGCGCCAGCTCACCAGCTCCAGGACGTGTTGGCCCGAATTGAATGGAAAAATTTCAAATGAAATGCATGTCGGGTAAATTCTAAGAATTTTACCGAGTTTTCCAAGCGCATCGGTTGATTTCGAAATTTTTTGAACAATTGGCCAATTTGTCTGGCCGTTTTCAAATAACAGGAAATCTGATGATAGATTCTCTCTCGGTTGCCAACAAAAATTCAAATCATCAATTTTGGGGGCAAATTATGTGCAATTCATTCCATAGACAACGCTTCTGAGTAACGCTCATTGAACACACATACACACGTACAACGTACATATCTCAGTAATTACATGCGGCTGTCGTTCGACTGACGGCACAACAGCGAAAAACAAAACAACCAACACCAAAATTGTTCATTCAATGCAACTGATGATCGTCCATTGCTCGGCTTCCGATTCTATTTTATCCATTGTAACCATTGGCTTTGGTTTATTATGTTTTCAATGTGGAATAGTGAAACACGCGCACACACACATCTACTCGCTCCGTATATATTCCTCACTTAATTACTCGTCTAATTGGAATGAATTGTGCGTATCGCTTGATTCAAATCATATCTGCTCTCTTCTTTTGCGTTTCTCGCAATCATAAGAACAATCCACCCGAGCGCAAAATAATCCAATGTGGGGAAAAATATTTATAAACAAAGAAACGGATAATTAGAAATGAAAAACGCCACTTGTTCGCTCGTAATCTCTATGCAATTGAAAATCAAGCGCCTGTCGTCTGGTGTGTGCCTGCTTCACTCCCCTTACTCCGCACCCACAAACACACACACACAATATAAGTGAACAAAAACTGCAAATATCGCCACCGAATGGTATTTATTATTCGTTGCTCGGCAAGTTGATCGGGTGATGTTGGTGGCGAACTCAGGATTAAAACTAAAGGAAACAATATAATGAAAACGGAAAGAGATAAAGAAGCACAAACATTAACGATTGCAGTCATCCAAAACAATAACAATATGAAAAGCAAAAATATAATATGAACAACACGTCTGCACAGCCGGACGGCTCTATATGAAACAACACCAGCGATCCACTCTCAGTTATAGAACAACAACAGCGCATTGAAAGAATAAGCTGAAAAAAAAGAACAAACAAACAAAAAGTGGCGAAACGTTCAAATAAAAAAAGAATTTGAACAAACATCTCATAAATGTTCAACTGCACCGAACCACGAGTTTTGAATTAGTTTTAATTGCATTATAAATGTAGCGCGAAAAATAAATAAATGGCACAAAATGGATTTAAACTGCGGCGAAATTTCGCATTATTACATCTTTGTGTGTGTGTGTGTGTCTGGAAAAAAGGGGCACAGAGCCTCTGTGACAGAGGATGGCCGACCAAATATTCCAAACATTTTCTACACCTCACTACATAGCACACACAATTCAAAATGTGCAACCACTAAAGTGTTGGCCATGTGGAAGCAAAAGCGAACGAAGGACAATGGCAATATTACTAGTTTATGACGCAAAAATTTCTGTATTTTTTTTATTTTTTTTTTTTATAATAATGGAAAAGACAGGAAAAGGGATGAAAAATTAATGACATAGAACATGAAGCAACATCTCAAGGAGAAAGCGAGAAAAAAAGATAGGCCAACAGGAAATGAAACGGGCCGACAGAGACAAAACACATTTTACCATTGAAAGAAAAAAAAAATGAATGGAATTGGAATCGAGCGGCTGTAGAATGCGGCGTGACTCTTGTGTCTCGTACGCATGTTGATTTTGAAACCGAATACTGAGCATAAGCACTGAATACAATCGTTTCAAATGAGTTTGTTGTGTTTATTGTCGATTACATCCTCCTGGGTTCCATTTATTCCGGCCAAAGTGACACATACTGGAACCAAAAAAAACAAAACTAGTTCTGTTGCTATCGCGGCCGAACTCAAGTATTCATGACACTCATTTCTTATGTCTTTACAACTCTCTTTTTTGTTGCTTGATTCGATTTTTTTCACCCTTCAGATTTGGTTTTTTGTTTGGACCCATTTTTCTTCATGTTGGTCCGAAGCCGCATTGCGTCTTGTTTCGTTTACAGATTGCTTCATTGTTTGGTTCTTTTACTGCGTTCGCTTTCGTCTTTCATTTAATTCTCTCTTTTTTGCATGAATTCTCGTTTTGCACATTTTATACACTAGTGTGAGAGCTCTGCGTGGTGTCCAAAGTCCATTCTTGTCGGAAATATTCTTCATCTTGGCTCCTTGTTTTTTTTCTCCTTTTTTTTTCATTCTAACCATTCCCTTTGCCCGAACAATTCTATAAATATAGTTTTGTGTGTTATTCGATGTGTGTGTGTGTCTATTGTTCGGTTTGAACAACGGCAATACATCGAGAAGTTGACATATCAACGACCAGAAACTTCGCCTCAAAACTATAAAAATATCAACGAGAAAAAAAAGAAAAATTTGAAGAGAAAAAAAACTTTTTACCCCCTTTTTTTGATTCCTATTTTCATTCAGTCCCTCTAATTTTCTTCCTTCTTTTTTTTTCATTCTCTGTGTGTCTCATGCTCGATCTTTTGTTCCTTAACTATTCGATCTGGCAACAACAACACTGTCAACAAAAATTACACAGTGAAAAGTTTAAGTAAAAATGAGATGGAAGAAAGAATTCAGACGGCACAATTGAAATAACGAAAAGCAGCGGCACACGAGTATATATGTATGTGTATGTATGAAATCAGATATAGGGAAATAAAAAGTTCTATCCACTTCAATGGAAGAAGCGACGAACGCGATACGAACCATGTCAAGAACATTTCAATTGAAGGCAAAATTGAATGTTGATGGTGCACAAACTTCCTGCTGTAAAAAGAGATGCACACACACACATACAGCACCCACTCAGACGTGTACAGCACTCTAGGACTAAGGCCACTGATATTAGCTAGAAAACGGCAAAAATTGTGATGAAATGACATAATCTAATGTCACAGAGATATCGAGCAAATACATTGTTCGCATCCATTTATGGATGGAGCCGCTTTCTTTCTGTTTCGTTTCATTCCAATTTTCCAAAGTTTTCTTCCTTTTCTTTCGTCTTCGCTTCGATTCCGCTGCCGTTGAAGCAGTTTGCCATTGCTTTCGTTTCACGTGCCGGAACTTTTTCGCAAAAAAGAATTAATTTGGGATACACATTCGAATGCTGACACCAAAAATTTCAGCTTGAACCAATTTCGGAAGAAGATTGTTTGGATATTCAATGAATTTGTTTTGTGAATGTTTTCGCATTGACTATTGCCATACGGGTTTCGTTGTTGTTGTTGTTATTGGTTCGCTTAGTCCCATGTCTATCAAAAGTTCATGTGTTAATTATCGTTGGCCCCTTTTGTTTCGACCATTTTAACTTGAGTGACATTTGGCCCACTGTATATTTTCCCATTTGATAAAAATACATAACACGTGTCATGTTCGGATTGTTTAGCCGAAACTTTGTTTTTTCTTCTTCTTCTCTCCAATTTTCCGACGAACTAATGACCAATCCAACAGTGCAACACCATCGTTTGGATTGGCAAACGAAACTCATTTCGATTTAGATACACTTACAACAACAACAACAGCAACAACACAATAAAATATATATAACACAATCGAAATGGACGCGGCACATTAAAAAAGATATCGTTAAATAATTACGTACAAAGTCGATGGCAGTTTGTATTGTGGATTTGTTTGTAGTTTTCACATTTGTCGACATAATTTGTCGAAAGATCTTCGAACAAAGCGAAACCGTTGTTGTGTTCTTCATTGAGGAGAAACCTCATACCAAATTTTTGTTCGCACTCTTCACTCTACACACTTAGACCCCCGTTCACATGCTATATGTATATAAATAAATATCGTTCAAGTGCAATTATTTTCAATGAACCTTCTGGAAAGAACCTCGATTCATATGGCTGACTAGTCGCATTCGTTGAACGGTCTGTCGAAAATAAAATGATAGCGAGAAAGAGAATATTGAAAAGAACGAGATATTAACTATGTGTTTGTGTGCTATACATTTCAAAAAGATGGTTGTACGATTGCAAGAAGCTCATCTCTACTTACGGAACTTAATTATTTTTCTACTCCTTTACCTCTTCGCCTCCACCATCATACCCAGCCCATCAACACACGAAACGGAAAGAGATGCGGGAAAAGATGCGGTCAATTAGTGGCTCTCAAGAGATCTTTTCCGCACACTTAGTGCCAGCACAAAAGCATTCATACGTCAGCTATAATCATGAGGACATTAAGCACAAAGATTTCACTTAAAATGAGAGACAAGAAAATAACACACACAAAAAATAAAACACTGAAGCACCCAAGCAAATGCAAACAACACCAAGAACGGTTTCTCGGGTTGCCATATTGCAATTGTTTTGTTGAGCATTTCGCACTTCGATATGAAAAATAATTATTGCAAAAATGGTGGTGTGGTGTTGGTTGGGTGGCGATGTGATGCGCATGAGTCAAAATGACAGAATTTATATAATATATGTAATAACAGAAGTTTGTTTGGATATACCTTACTTCTGGCTACAAACAAACAAACAAATAATATGACCGCTATCTCTGCTTCATTACATTCAATAATTGGTGTTTCTGTTTGAAAATAATATCGTGTTTCTCTATTTTATTATGAAATGTGAAGCCCATTCAAAATCATATTTACTTTGGATGGATTGATCTTACCATAGACCATTGTTTTCTGTTAGATTTCTATGTGCCACCGCCGCCGCCGCCGCCGCCGCCGTATGTTATGGCCATGATGCCAAATGCACTAAAACAATATCATATCAATGTACAGTAATATTATAGTGATGATCTTTGATTATTACCAAAACCGTTACTCGGATGTTTGGATTTGCTTCAAATTTCAATGCATCAACATCTGTTAGTTTGTTGTTTCGTATATGTGTGTTTATATGTTGTGTATGAAGTATTCCTCTAATTCTTAGTACACAATATCCTAGGGGAATTTATCAAAATGAATATTTTGCAAATATCGCAAATATGTGATATCTGCTGAACATTTCGCAAATATTGCAAATATTTGATATCTGCATATGGACGTTTACATGCAAATCTGCAAATATTTGCGAATCATGCGAATCAAATACAACAACAACAACTGTCACTTTCAGTAGGTGCTGAGCAAATATGGCAAATATTGTGTGAATATCGCAAATAAAATAGCATATTTGCATCTCAAATCACTGCAAATCTCGCAAATAATTCGCAAATATCGCAAATATATAATATTTGAAATTTGATAAATTCCCCTAGACAATATCTCACGGCATCAAACAAGACACCGTATCTTATATTTTGTTATATAATGAACGAAATAAACTTTATTTCTGCCTTCTGTAAAGCTATTTATTGGTGCCCATTTCAGGGTAACACATCAATTTGATTTTCAGCAAACAATTTCTCAAGATTACAAAACAGGTTTACAAAATCACATCGCACCAAGTATGAATTTTTTTTTTCTCTTCTCGCTCTCCTCCGAGTTCACTTTTTTGTTCGAAAAAAATAGCAAGAAGCAAAAAAAAAACGAGAAACGAAACGATGAAGAAAAGCTCTTGAAAAGCAGCTCACAATGCCTTGGATAATTTGAAGCGTATGAAAATAAACACAACAAAACTGTGAGTGCGGTGTGTTCATAATAAACAGAACGAGGCCCAAGGATAGAAACTGTGTGAAACCTTTTTAGCTATAACATTAAACATTAACCTCATATTTGTGTGTCACCTATTTTGCTTGGTTGTCTCCCTCTTTCCGTCTCTCTGCTTCTCTGTCGTATCTGTTTCTCATAGATTTTTCTCTCACTTCGAACGAAGTGTAAGGCAACAATATGAACGGCGTTCAATGAATGCGCCTAGGTTTCTCTCAAACTAACGAACGACGAGGAAAAAAACGAATCTTTTTGTGCCGTTGGCATAGTAATTTTCTATTTAAAAATGAAAAGCCTTCACATACCGTCGTATCTAGCAAATACCGCGCGCACTTTCTATTTCCTTGCACGTATATTTTTTCTGTGTGTTGCTCAACCCCACCTCCTCTTTGCCGCCGTTGCCGCCGTGCCACTTGGCCATATTCACCGAGTGTTTGTAATATTTCAAAGTATAAAACCAGTAAATTGAGAAAACCTAGTGACAACTATAAGTTGAAACTTGAATGAGAACTTGAAATGGATCGAGAAGAATCTCTTAAATGGTGCGCACATATTTTCAACCGAAAAAGAGACGAAGAAAGAATTCAAACACTCCCCACACACACACACACACACACGTGTTCATGTGAGCAAAACTGCAAATGATACACATTCAATAACCATTGGGGTTTTTGGTATGCCATTCACCATACGATGTATAGCCATGCAATTATCCTTTGCGAAACGATTTGTTGTGATACATGTTTATGTCTAGCGAGCAAAACCACGCGATTCTGGCATTCGATGAGAAAAGTCATACGAAGTATGCCAAACAATGTAGAACAGTATTGTTGATCTCATTTCGATGCATTCACATTTTCATTTTGCCAGTTCCCATTTTCTCTCTCTCTCTCTCTCTCTCTCTCTCTCTCTCTCCTTCTCTATCTTTCTCTCTATTGCTCTCTTCCAACTTCTTCTTCTTCTTTTCTCAATGTTCCGCTTTTTTTTCTCATCCCATCCATTCTTTAGCGCATAGCACACAATATGATCATATAAATATGGGACGAAAGTTGTTTTGCCATGGCAAAGTTCTGTCAGCAGTTAGCAGTTGACGCGCGGGGTGGTGTTTTTTTTTCGTTGGTCTCTCGCATTTCGTTGAAGCGAATGAACAAGCGAAGCATTCGTTCATTTTTAATTTTCTCGTTTTGATTACGTTCACTTCTTATTATAAGATGAGAGTGTGTGTGCGAGCCCGCGCGCGCGCTCTCCTCTCGCTCTGTAATGTCAATGTAGGTTTTCCGTGTTGTGCTGTTTGTCTTGATTCGTCCGGCGGCTATACAAAATTATGTACGAACCACATGCGAACAGCAACAGCAGTTATTATTGTTTTTGTGGCTTTTCTTGTCTTTTCTCGTTCGGCGAAATTGTTACATATCTTTGTGAATAAGTCGGGAACGGAATGTTCCATCTCACTTTCCCCCCCCCCCCCCCGAAGTGTCTCTTGCCAAAGCCCACCCCGCCCTCCGGTACACCATATTCATGGTTAGCCCCGAATTGAATTTCATTGTGACATCGTATGCTAAAGTGGCTAACATATGTAACTTAATGTTTATTTAGTTGACGACTAGTTTCACATACGTTTTGCATTTCGATGTGAATGCATTTTTTTTACATGTGACGCCAAAAATGTGTTCTCATTTTAATTGTCTGGTGCAACACAACCGGGAGCATCTTTGCAATTGCAACATCTGAAAAATCATATGATTTTAAGTAATTTTTTCTGTGAATTCGTATTGTTTCAGGCGAATGAGATCGAATTAATATTATGAAAATGTACATAATACACTCAATAAGATGCGTTGCTTATTTGCTCGCAGCACAATTTTATCCTTTACTTTGCTGCTACGCTGATGCTTCAGTTAATTAACGTAAATCCGTAGAAGTTTAATGCGTTTACAATGTGCACACACTGCACACATCACTGCGATGTAATGATTTGATTGGCAACGCTGTTCAATGGATGTGTGTGTGTGTGTATTTTCAAGCACTTTGGCAAACATTATAAGATTAAAATCAATGTGCGTGCGCGTGTGCTCACAATCCCACGCACTTGTTTGTTGTTGCTCATCCACATTCTTGGCTTCCATTTGAACACGAAAATCATGAAATTGATCTTTTAAGCGGTATTTTTTGGATGTTTTTCTTTTCTTTTTGCATCCGCATTAAAGCACATAATTAGACGTAATTGGATATAAAGAGATAATAAGTTTAATGAGATAATAAAAGCCGTTGAAATTGATGAAGTGTTAGCACTAATTTTAGTGACACTTGCTACCATTTAAGTCATCACGCAATAGACACACACATTTGCAATATTGAGAGAGAGAGAGAGAGAGCGAGAATGCAACAATTAAATGTCTTTTCAAATTTCAGGAAAAATTCATGCACAACACTTTAAAATGTGTTTGAAATTGGAACACACAATTTTGTATGGCATTAAGAGCATGAACAACTTTTGAAGGACATAACAAGAATAACGTATATCAAAAGACTTTAGCAATTGAGCTCAAAGTACCCGCTTACATTCAAATTAATTTTCAAACTACTCCAATATTATCTACAACTTTTCCATAAATATACCTGCATATTATCGCATCCACAGTTCCACAATCTCTCGTCGTTCCAAGTGCTGTGTGTAACACACACACTTTTAAAATAAACGAAATCTGTACTGTATCGGTAACAAAGATGGATTAAAATGAATATTATGTGCGAATTGGCTCTCCGTTGTTCCGGATGCTTTAAAACGGGAAATTTGTTGCTTTGTTGCAGTTTTAGAGCTTAAACAAGATTGAAATGTTATCATCATCATTTGCATTGCCTAAAATTTTCAGCAATATTATTAAACTTGACTGGGTTTTATCAGCCATTCTCTTGGTTTCTCGAAACAAGTGCACACTTAATGCCATTATTTTCAACATTCAAGTATCAATTAGGACGGGCAAATGCATTCTTAGCAAGGAGCTTAGTTCATACTCAATTTTTTATTACAAAAGAAAAACGGAAACATTGAATACACATGATAAGCGCTTGTCTTGAATTCTGGAACACTTATAATATTTCTGGTTCTACGTTTGGATTTGTTTAATGCCTGAAAATTAGGATATTTTTGTAGGTTTTCCGTTTCCGTTCTGTATACGGTTTGCGGGCAACTGGACTTGGGGTTCGTCTTTATCGAACCCATGGCAACCGAAATTATAATTCCGTCACAAATACAAACCAAAACTGGAACACACTCTGTGCTCATGCACAATTTCATGAATAAACAGCCGCATTTGGCTTATAACATGTAAACGCACTTTGTAAATGAATAAGATTTCAATATTTTATGCACAAGTGATCGGCTTAGGCGAGGATATTGAAGTGATTATGACATGAAATACAAATTTAAATTTAGAATAATGAGAATAATGAATTTGGTTTGCTGACTTGATAGCACATCCATCCTACGCACACACACACACACACAACGTCAAAATGTAAAATTCGCATAGTTAAAAAAAGGCGATTGTTATCTGGCGAAACGATAAAATCTTGCGTCAAAGCTCTTGTAAACAAAGTTGTTGATAAAGATTAAAATTGAATATATATTGTATTCAAGTGGTTTTGATTCGACGATTTGGGCATAAATTGTGATCGGGTTCAGAGCCTCTGAACATTTAAAGCCAAGATAATAGGCACGAAAATGTTCATTGTTTTGTATCCGATTTACTAAAGTTTCGGACTTGCAAATTATATATTTGGCGATGACAAATGAATCCATTGGCAGAGAATTTTGGTATTGTGAACATGGAAATTGTGTGCCTGCAACAATCGATCGAGAATGTTCGAAGTTCTATCGCAATCTTTGGAACACATTTAACGGAGATAGCGGAATTTCAAAAATAGCATTTGCTTCGCCATTCATTTGTGTGTTGTTAATAATTCACCACATAATCACAATATCTGGCGAATGGCAATCCACTTCCATTCACTGATGCCATCATTCATTCATTCATTCATTCATTCATTTTTTTTTTTTTTTTGATGAAAGCTTGACGTATATACGATTCGTTAATTTGAACTGTCACGTGCGCGGCATGCAAACGAACGAGCGAAATGAAACGAGATGAATTGAGCAAAACACACAAAAAACACCAAAAAGAAGAAAACGAGCGCGCTCTGTATTTAACGGGGAAAATAGTTCACATTATATGAAATGTGTACGATGTCAACAGCTCAAGAGCAAACTGTAAAAAGAGACGAAGCAAACAAACATTGAGCGAAATAATCAGCGAAATGCAATGCGCATCTCTGACACGTTTTATTGCGATCGTTAAATAAAACATAGAAGCAAAGAAGAAGAAGAAAAAAAACACGATATCACCGTCTCTCATCTAGTGTGAGTATGTGCTGTTGCTGGTGGTTCTGTTGCTGCTGCTGATGTCTGTATGTGTGTGTGTGTGTTTTTTTTCTCTGTTTTCGCGAGTTTTCACCATAGATGCCATTTACTCACCTGTATTCAAGTAGAAGATGGATTCACTCAAGCATAAAATGCATTCGCGCAGACATTTTCTGGCAAGAGCCATGTAATAGATAAACCGAGCGAAATGCACCTAGAGACAGAGAGAGAGAGAGAGTGAGAGAGAGAGAGTGAGAGAGAGAGAGTGAGAGAGAGAGATTAATTCGTGCTCTTGTGTAAAAGCTAAAATTCTGAAAATCTTCTCAAGTGTACAACTGGAATAAAAAATGATGAGAAGGCACCAAACGAACTGGAGGTTATGCATATTATGACGGCGATGACTCTTCACATTATTTAAAACACGCGCGTGTAATAATATGCGTCATAACAACAAATGTGCGATGAGTGTGCACAATTCATTGCGTCAAAGTTGTGGGAATTAGTTGGGTGAAGGCAGCAACAGCACCAGCACCAGCAGCAGCGCTGAGACGACGACAGCACCATCACTTAGCCATGTTTTATCCCTGGCTTGATAAATGCACCTGTGATAAATGTTAAATGTAAAATAAACCGAAAACTCAAAATGAAGACGAACTATCAAGATAAAGAACCCATATAGCCCCAAATAGTGCATGGCTGAGAAATTGAATTTGCCTCACCTTTTACCGCAATAATAAATGTATATCGTCTGCTTCCATCATTTTCTCATTCGAAACTATCTCTTGCATCTCTCATTGTACAACGTAATTTTGCACGTTTGTGTTAGCGACAGCTAACAAGTCAAGCGAACATTGAAATGGAACCCATTTCAAAAGTTTAATGACAAAAATTGGTTACATAAAACGGCAATTTGTATGCATAAAAAGTCATGCATTTCGTGTACAGATGACAAACGTTCGTCATTTAATTCGTTCCATATCTTTTGCTCTTGGTGTGTGTGTGTGTGTATTCCATTTTTTTTTTTTTTTTTTTTGTCTTGTGTCTACATATTTCTGCGTTTTAATCTCTGTGGTAAACCAGCGCGACAGATGCAGATGAAATGAGAAAAAGGAAACGACTTAAATTTTGAATTCCCATTTGGAGACCAAACGAAACGAAGCTCATCATAACTTTAATGCACATCAACACGAAAATTTCCATATGAATACGTCAATTTAAATGACTGCATCGCCCATTTATTATACATTGGTAGATTGGTACTGTCTTCGCACTGATACACACAAACACGCACATCGCATACGAACTAATGATGATTATAACGACCGGTAAATGATGACGATACACGAGCATTACATGCACACACACACACACATCAAATCCAATGGAATGCAATGGGAAATCCTTTGACAAAATGCAATTTCATAGAAAGATAGCAGACGTCGAACATTTTCATGTCGTCCCAGCATTGCATTGATCACATGTTTGTGTGTGTGTGTGTGTGAGCGAATCGTTGTTGTTGAACGTGATTTGCGTTGATTAGATTATACATCCTTCGTTGCATTCGATTGCACCGTGCATATGGTTTGTGTGTATTTTTAAATCATCTATTTCTCTCTCTCTCTCTCTCTTTACCCGGCGCAATATTCAGAACTGAAATTCCGTCTTGCATGGTTGCATTCTTGCAAAGTAATTATCGTCTTGATGTGTGCGTTTCGTTGCATTTTAAATGGAAACTTAATTAAAGTGATGGTAAATAGTCAAAAAATTTCCACCAGAGACTCACTCAACTGGGAATGGCTGCCGTTTTCAAGCATATTTTAAATAAAATATTCTTAGTTTGATGTTTTCAAACTGTGTTGTACAATCGAAAATCCAAAAATGTGCATCGACTTTCACAAAACGTGAAATGTACAAATTCAAAATGCAACGCATCTTTTCGATGGCAGTTTACAATTGACGGGGTATAAATTAAAGGATCACACAACAATCTACTGAAAAATTGCATTTATATCAATATATGTAGAAAATAAATTCTTCCAAATCATTCGATTCGATCTGTTGTGCACATGCAATACATTTCAAACAAAACACATATTCCATTTGTCCCACTAAATGCGAAATAGAGGGAGAGAGAGAGAGAGAGTAAAACTGGATGAAATCAACCAAAAAGCACCAAACTCATTGAAATAGAAAATGACAAGCCGAGCATAAAATGAATTGAAATGACTTTCTTGGCGTTCACAACAGCAAATGCGCCATTTCAAGTGAGTGTGTGTGTGTGTATGTGTCGGTTGTGATGAAGAGAAAAAGACGTATGTTTTGACAAAACAGTTTTGTTATGGAAATTTTTTCACGTTTTGCATATTATTGTTTACCATTAAATATCCGAAACGTGCAATTTAAAATTCGCGAAAGCGTTTACTCTCAAGACGACGATCATACACATATTACACAGTGAAGTGTGCGCGAGATAAACGGATCATATAGCGTGTCCCATGGCTGCCGAACAATGCCCTTCATCTCATATCATTTGTTTGTTCGAAGGGACGAGAGAGAGAGTGAGAAAGAAAGAGACAAAGAGATAGAAAAAGAACCTGATGCAGCAATAGGGATAGGAAATCATATACATATAAAAGTATGGATAAATCATAAAGGCACTCGCATGCAACATGCACGCGCTCATATGAATTTGCATGAGTCGCATGTTTCGTTGTTTTGTTTTCGTTTCTTTTAAATTGCGAGAACAACAAACGAGATGAGGAGGAAAATGGCAGTGAGAGAGTGAAAAAAGGACGATGCATAACGAAGAAATGGCGAACTTTATAGGGCATACATCGTTTAGTCGCGAGAATACAAACACATGCATATAAAAGATAATCTGTGTGTAGCTGACATATGCGATTTTTCCTTATGATTCTTTTTCTTCACCCAAAACATGAAGTTAGGAAGAGGGAGGGGAAGAGAGAGAGAGGTAGGAAGAGACAAAGACCTGTGATAAGCAACAAAAGCAACATCAGCAACAGCAGCAGCAACAGCAGCAGCAGCAACAGTAATTCAAGAGTGCGAGATGGGAAATAAATAAAATATTATGCATGAAAATCTGGGAATTTATAATAGCTCAGCTCGAGTTGTATGCTGCAACAATATAATGCCCTTCGAAATGAAGAACATGTCAAGCTTTCGAACACTTTTGTGCTTTAACGAAAATTGAATCAAGTCTGTTCGTCTCTCGCAAAACAACGACAAATAATAAAATCTCATCAGAGTGAAAAACAATAAAATAAAGTGTACGCTACTTCATTTCACGATTCTGTATGTGATGCATTGAAATCTCATCATTGAGAGAGAGAAAGAGAAAAAGAAAGAGAGAGAGAGAGAGAGAGAGAGTGCTTCAAAATTACCATTTAAATCGATTCACATGCTAGAATTGAAAATGAGAATGTTTTATATAATATAGAAAAGTGAAACGGAATCTCATTCGATTTAATAATTGCTAGAAAACTTTGGTGGATGCATTCCAACAGCAACCCGCTTACTCAATTCCATATTATCAATGATGACTCAACTGAAATTTCGTCCAATTTCAATTTCTTCTACCTGTTTCAATAGTGATAAGATTTAAACGAAACTTTTCGCCATTCATTCGGTGTCAAATCATTATTCACTCGACAACTTTAAGCGCAATGCAATGGCATTTCATTGAATGTTAAAGCGCTACCAACGACAAATCCAATTCATATTCATTAGTTAATTTAATGGTCAACGAGATAACAAGTGATGAATCTGATGTTTTTGTCATAACAATGGCACGAAATTTTCTACCGAAAACCAAAAACTGTTACAACTTGCCCAAGTGCCTGTTTATAATTGAGTCATTTGAATGAAAATGAATTCGATTTTCGCATTAAGCGTGATAAGGCTGTTTTATGCGAAGCGTCAAAAACCCTTGAGCCAAAAAGGCAAACCGATAAATTTAAAAGTGTTTGTGTGCGACAGAGAGAGAGAGAGAGAGAGAGAGAGAATGAGACGGAGAGAGTGTGAGCCCGTCTTTTCTCTATGGTGTTACTTCTTTCAGTTATAGACTTCTATGAGCCAGTTTTCATTCCATTGTTATAGGCCACAGCTAAAGTTTTTGATAATCATTGCCAAACCATCAACTAAACGCCACTTCAAATAATATTTCATTTAATCGAAAGATAACCAAATGCGCTGAGCTTTAAAGCATATACCACCAGATAATATATGCGCCTGTATTCGCTTCGAAAGTTATTGAGCGAAAGTGAAAGAGGAGAGAAACAACAGCAACAACAAAAAAATAGTGTCACAGTCAACTCTATAAATCCATAAATGGTTTATGGTTCGCTTTAGATTAGAGTAACGTAAGAGAAAATGCAATGGCTGAAATAACGTTGTCGGCCAAATACGCATCGAACCGTACACATCTGCTATTGTCCAATAATCTCTATCGTCTTATTAATTGTTCTTTATGATATGTTGTCCTTTTGGTGTGCGTACGCTCATTCTTATGCTATGATATAAATTTCTGCTTTAGCATTCGGTAACCTTTTGTGTCACATTTGGTTTGCTATGAAGCTCGTTATGCTCATACTCAGATTACATTTGAGCTGGCCGTGTGTTTTCAAGGGTGCCAGTGTGTGTGTGTGTGTGTGTGTGTCTGTGCCAATGCTCCGCTTTACATTGTCGCAGTCGCAACATCAGTAGAAATCCACAACAAAGAGACGCATTGGCTGATACATGTGCAACATTGTATTCCATTGCGCTCGGCTACTAAATTATATCATTCTCAGTTAAATTATTGCAAAATGTATAAATTCCAGTGTCAGTTGGTCTATCGTAATATGCTGTATCGTTAGGCTCACAAGTGTATACATAATTCATTGTTATCGCTTTCATTTTTATTTCGTGGCTAATGTTCATTTCGTAAATGGAAGTGAAAGGACGAACGAATGAGAAACAAAAGCTTCACAATTCTTATAATTACGCATAAGCGTAACTCGAACCTACTCGACGTGATCCAAATGAAATGCCATGGACAACCCAAGGGAAAGAGAGAAAAAAAAACAAGAAATCCAAGTGTCTTCATTTCGATTTGTGATGGAAGGCTCGACTCGAGCACCAACGGACCATTGGCAACAATAAACAAGCCACATTCGGAAGTCATTCGAACGAAAAACACAATTTTTTTTCACCCTCACTCTCTCTCTCCGTCTCTCGGCTCCATCTTATTCTTCCTGAACGAATTACAATGGAAAAAATCAGGTTGCATGTAGCCACAGGCAAAATGATGACATCTCTTTGAATAGAGCTGTTTGTCAGAAATTACACGAAAACTCTATAAAATCTAGGCGATACGAATCTTATGTTATGCGGGGACAGTATCTGATTTTTGGAGGCAGCATGCGGTATCATTGCTATTATGGTTGCGGCCATTTCAAATGATGGCACAAGCGAAAAAAAAACAAAAATTCAAAAAAAAATCCAGTGAAAAAGAGCGCAAATAAACGAAACGGTTTTTGTTTTTATCAGAAAAGTGTGTGCATGATGAATGAGCTGGGCGTATATTTAAGCGAGAAACAATTTTTTGCCACTGCTTTTGTTACCACTTTATTTTTCTTAATACAAACAACGGCACAGAAAATGAAAACACACAAAACGAATAAAGAATAAATATAATTTCCAAAACGACATCATAAATTTGAAAAAAGTCAAGCAAAAATAAAAAAAAAATATAAAAAGATAATTTTTACAAGTACTTTTTGACTCAGCGTGTGCCGTTTAAAGCGACGTGATCTGACAATAAAAAAGAGATGAATTTAAGCAAAGAAAAACCAGTAAAATGTAGAATACAGAGACAAATAGATAGAATCTGACTTGAATTCGCTGAACGAGATTGAGTCGACCGAGAATTGGATCGTTGAGCTGAATTGAGTTTGGTTGAGCGGTGCCGAGCTGAGGTGAAATGAGAATTTGTTGCTGTTGCTAGAGCCGTTTTCAAGAGATCTAGTTGTGGATGATAGATGCAGAGAAAAAAAAACAGTCAAGGATACGATAGTAGGACACACACACAAACACATACACACAAACTAGCGACATAATTTATAAATGAACGTGTTTGGATGCGGCCACTATGAATGAGTGTACTCTTTTTAGGCGATATCATATCAAAATTTATATCACATCATCCTTGTGTTTCCACTTCTGCACGCTTCTATTGTTATTTTTTCGTTTTACTCTTTGGTTTCCGTGCATCTTTATTGTATTGTACGAGATGAGTTACGCAGTAGGCATTCCGGTTTTACCGCATTTGTCGATAGCCATCCGTCTTTCTCTCTCCTTCACCTCCTCCTCCTCTCCGACTTCCTCCATCTCTTTTTCCATGTATGTGTTTGTTTTGTCGTCGAATTCAAACCAACGTCTAAATTCATTCTGAGCTACAAACTCGTATACAGTGTACCACATGTTCATATGCTCTTTATCTCGGTACTCTCTCAACATTATAACAATGAAATTTGAACTTGCTGTTTGAGGTATGGTTATTCTTCGCTCTGTTGCCTTTTCAAAGTGTATAAAGAGAAAATGGTACAATTCGATATTTTCACCACCATCACCGGCCGCCACAGCCATACACGATAGAAACGAAATCGTTCTGTCATGAGCCGAATAAGCAAGAATGCAGGCGATAGTGCGATTGATGTTGTATGAGCATAGAAATCGGCTTACATTTCTGAATTGGACAGCCAAGGGTGACGACGATGGCTTTTGCATGTGACAAAATGGCACGACAATCACAGAAATGAAATTCGAAGTGCAATCAAAGCAAGTTTTTTTTTCTCTCTCTCTCTCTCTATATATGTATGTATGTGTACCACTGCCAATAAAGTTAATTTTTGTTGTTGCTCATGGTCAGCCCATTCCATTTGCTTTGTAGTCAATAAACGATAAATTTCGCTTTGCTGCATATTGTTCCATATTTCACAATACACAATTATATTGAATTTCGTGTTTGGCAAAATCTCCATGGCACCGAAAGAGCTAGCCTATTATGGGCTGTGTGATGTGGCCGAGCCAATACGTTCATTACGGTATCAATCTCCACCCATATAAAATCCAAACACCAAAAATGTCATATCGAGTGAAACGCACACACATTCATAAATATGTATGAAACGACTCATAAACATATACTCGCACCAGCAAACAAACTTATGCACACCCAACAGCATCCAGCACCAACTCGAGTTGCCATTGTTTTGCCAACAATTCCGAACAATAGCAAACCAAAAATACAATAGCACGAATAATCACTTTGGGCCCGGATAATGAGAAGAGTAAATTCATGCCATTTATTTTATACGAATGGTCTGCATTCAAATGGACATTTGTTATTCAAAAAAAAAAAACCAACAAACGGTCCTCCATACCGGGTATTAGGTTGTTTCATTTTCAACTCGCCGATTTTCAGCGTAAAATTCCCCCATTTCCAAAAATGTCCATGAAAAACTCCGCTTTTTGTGGTGACACTTTGCCCTAGACTTTGCACTAACCCAGTATTTAGATGAATATATCATTGCGAATATAACTTGGTATGATAGGAATTGGTGTATTTGTTTATGAGCGTTGACAATTTGCGAACAAACTGGTGTTGCGTCCCCGGCAACAGTTCACTTCGTCCATTTTATGCACATACTGTTTATGTTCAAACAACAATATTATAGGCCGCTGTTTTTCGTCATACATTTTCAATTTGGGAAAAAAAACAGAGAGTAAGAGAGAAGAATGAAGAGACGAAGAGAACAAAAAAAATGCGAGTAGATGAAGCACAGAAGCAAATAGAGAATTAATGTCATCAGCAACACATGCAGCTGGATAAATTTACCACAGCATTTCATTCGCTATCCCGTGGCACATTTCGAAAGATGGGCACACACACACAAAATGCAAATGACATCTGTTGCTGAATTTTAATAAACTTGCATTCAATTGGTGCAAATGCAAAAGTGCAATGTGCGGTCATGTTATCGCTGCAAAAATATATATGGATCAACCGCACACTTTTCAATCCAATACAGCATTTGAATGCATCGCGAATTCCACGCGTGCACACGAGTAAGAGGATTGTGTGACAGAGACTCCAATGGACATTTATCTTTGTATTGTTTTATGTACCAGAGCCACACTAGCGGTGTGAAGGTTTCCACCAGAGTGCTTTCAATTTGGAGAAAAAACAAATGGAAAAACGTTAAATTAATGATTAATTGCTAAAAAATGTGTGAGATTGGTTTACATCGAACAAATCGATGTCTATTTCATTTATGTGAAATTTCCAAGAAAAAGAAAATGCGAAAAATCACCAAAATAAGTATAATTGTACAAAAAATGGTTATATTTTGTGTGCACACACACACACACACACACACACACACACACACACACACACACACACACACACACACACACACACACACACACAAAACATCCATTTTAGAGGTTGCAATTTCATTAACATATTCACACAAGCCTTTTTCAGTTCGCTGATCAGAGAAAGGTGAAACCAAAACCATTACAAAAAAAATGGTACACAGCATTTGGAAATTTGCCATATCAACAATAAGCAAATTGACTTGGCTTAAAAGGTGTTTTCGGTATTGTTTGTTCGTCTCTCGTTTTGTTTCGTTCAGCTGCACTTAAAAAGCTAACCAAAACGAATAAGAAATTACCTAGATGCTTGAAAGTGCTAGGGAGTGCAAAAGCGTTCAACAAAAACAAAAAAGAGAGATTCCTTGAGGGAGAAAAACAAAAATCAACAAACAATTCCGTATTTGAACTCTCTGGTTGAGAAAAACTGGGTGGGTATTTTTTTCGCTCCTTTTTTTGGGCTATTTTCAGTTGCTTCACCGTTTACTCTCGTAAAAATTTATCCTTATTACGGTTGTTATGCCACGTTACACCGTTGCTTTATTTTTATTCATTCACTTGTCAAAGCTTGAGAGTAGCTCTATCGGTTTGTACGTGTTGTCTATATCTACTGTGAGTCGATACTGAGTGTGTGTGTGTGTGTGTGCTCATTGGAAAGTGTGAGTGTGCATCGAAATCAAGTTTAGTATGGCAAAACGTAAGCCATAAATGTAAATGGTGTCACGCCCTGTCAAAGATTTAACTGTTTCAACAATAATACACTCGCGCAGTCGGTGGCATTTTCCAAACTTGTATAAAATAGAAAACATGCAAGCAAATGCCACATTGAGATACGCACACAGAAACAGAAACAGAAGAAGAGATGCAAAGAGAGCTCATGAGGCAGAGATAGAGAGAGAGAGAGAGAGAGAGAGAGAGAGGGAGAGCAGAGGAGAGAGCTAGCGATAGAAAGAGTAAGCATTATGTTTGCTTGAAAACGAAGCGAAGTGAACGCAACGTCAACATAATAAGCGGAACAACTATCCGACCGGATGAAGAGAGGGTGAGAGAGAGAGACAAGTGGCAAAGAGCATCAGAATTGCTCATTCCATTGAAATTATCCCGGCTTGACATGCATGTGCACAACATATATTATTATTATATTTGTCTTAGTTCAGGGTGTATTACGGTACATTTCGTTTTATTTTGGGCTTTTGCTTTTCTCTCGTTCATTTCTTTTTTCTCTCTCCCTCTTTCTCCGATCTCGCGCTCGCCATTGTTCTTCAGCATTTTGTATCATTTTGTTGTGAGTGCGTGAGCGCTTTTTCGTTTCTGTTGTTTTCACTATTTTTTTAAGCTTTAGTTCATCGTTGTCTTTTTTTCCTGTTCAAGTCGTTTTTTTTTTTGGTTGAAGTTTCCTTTATTTGAAGAATGGTAATTCATGCGTTCGTGCTCTGTGTGTTAAATAGAATAAATTTTTTCGCATCGAAAGCCAAATTTGGATCCAAAGCTATTCGGTATGCTTCAATCATGGCGTTTAACATACTCCGCAATCAATGAAGTTTTTTCTCTGCGCCTATTTTTTTTTGCTGTTCTTATTCTCTGTCAATTTCTGGATTCTCAAACATGTGCTGAATTCGATGAACAAACACGAGTGTTTCAAACAAAAAAAAAAACAACGCACACAACAAAGCACATCAGAATAGACACAAGCGTCCTTGAGTGCAAAAACCAAAGATGCTTTCATACAAATCGAGATGTGCTTTTCTCATGATTCTGTCATATTTTTTTTTCTTTCTTTCTCAAGCCTCTATTCCTTCGAGCCTCCTGATGATACGTTTTTCATTAAACCAAAGCCGTCTTACAGCATCATCATTATCGTCATCACTATTATTATCATTATGTTGGCTTAGCGCACAGAAAGTAAAAGAGAATGAGCACAGTGACAATACACACACACACACACACACACACACACTCGCACCGAACGTTAAAATGAGCGCCACTGAAATGGAAAGTGAAAGTATAACATGTGAGAGTTAACGTGGATTACGTGTGTTATTTTCGATGGTTTTTTTTTGTTGCTTAGCTTGAGGGATGTTCATTTTCGGTGTATAAGCAATACGATGTCAATACATTTAACATCGAAAATGTTATGCGGGGTGTTTTGTGTGTGTGTTTGGTGTGTGTAAGTGTGTTATGTTTTTGTATTCGCTGTGCCAAACACCAACAACCATTACAAACGTTACCATCGAAAAAGGACCATCCAGCAAAAACATTTGCACGCATTTTTAGCATAATATTCATTCTATGGAAAATCTAGCTTACTGTTGTATTTAACATTTGTGCCCAGACAAGTTCTATGCACGTTTATTAAGGTAATGACACGGCATCGAGCATAATATTCACTAACTGGCTGGAAAGTATGTCGTCTTTTAGTCATGAATATGGTGAATATTTACATTGATGACACCTTGACTTCGTTTTACCGAGCTAACTTATCACCTCTCGTGGAAAAAGTATGCCAAATGCGAGCACCGAATACGAAAACATTTGATGAGGGGTTTTAGCTTGAGTCAATGACGACGACGACGAAACAATGACGATGAAAACGATTGCCAATGCTTTTGTGCCATTGAACAATGTGTGTGTGTGTGTGTGTGTGAGAGAGAGAGTCATTATGGCCGTTTGTGCCATTAATATCGCATTGTCTGTACATCATGACTTTCAAAATTCTAATGACTCGTTCATTTTTCACTTCGAACTGAAGTTGCACATTATGACACTTATGATTCGTTTTAGTTGTTGTTTTTTTTTCTTTGGTGCACCCATTATGATCAGAATTAGTTTTAATTGAATTGGCTACGCGTGTGCTCACTGTACAATGTCAGTCTTATTAATTTAACATGGTTGATGATTAGCCAAATGAACTTTTCGACCAAATCTCATGAAAACGGCAACATCGCAAAAATGTCCAATTCTCTTGAAATTGTTGAGGCGAAATTGAGCTGTTTTCGGCCATTTCGGCCATTTCGGCCATTTCGTCATCACATTGAAACAAAATAAATGAAAATACACAGTTCACCGACGACACCAAAATGTTAAAGAATAAGAGAGCAGAAGCAAAGCAGCAAAAAAAAGCAATTAACCTAGCACGCGCCGATTTTCCACATAGCAGTTACCAACGCAACCATTAATTTTCACCTAGATGAAACGCCTCAGATGAAACAGTGCAGAAAAAAAACCGGTGCCTTTTTACTTTAGCTCACCGATTCATCCACACACACACACACACACACATCGAACTCTCTAATCTCATTGCAGCTATTTTCAAGGGAAACTTTTTTTTTAATCGTTGATGATGTTGTCTGTTTTTCGTGTGTTTTTTTTTCTTTGTAACACTCAAAACAAAATGTAATAAATCGCAACCATTTATCGATTGGTTGGCTATTTTCCGTGTAATATTAATGATCACTGAAGTGAAATGACAGCCAAATTTCCATCACAATTACAATAAGATAAATTTTGTTTAATTACTGAAAATGCCTACTGCCTGTCGATACGCCTGAGCTTATTTAATGGCGATACAGAACATGAAATGTATGTGAAAGAGATAAGGAGAGTTGCTGATTGTTGGAAGATTCCTTTTATGGTTGAATGAGTACGGTTTCGGTATTCAAGTATTATTCACTTGGCTCATCAGCATGCGTAACCAATCGCACAATTCCAACATACAATCGCTTGACGAACGAGCTAACAACACACACAAAAACCGAACAATGAATCGAAGAGAACCGAAACAAGTGTTTTGGGCGATTGCAGACAGTAGGCGAGTTTTAACTTGTGTCGAGAGAGAAAGAGAAAAAAACAACAAGAATCACACGTCAGCTGTCTGTCGAAAAGAACATACATTTCAATGCAGAATAACAACCATCTTTTTTTGCCAAAAGGCAAAATCTTACGACACACACACACACACAAAAAGACGAATTTTGCTTAGCAAACGAAGCTGTTTTTTCCCCCGCGGTTCTGGACAATGACAGCTGCTGGTTTTCCATTGCGCACTGCAATCAAGAGAGCCGAAACGTTTTTGGGCATTTTGCATCCATGGCAAAGATAATGATGATTCACATAATAATACAACAAGATATTCCGTATTGGCTTCTTTTTCGCTTTTCTTTTGTGGATTATTGTGTGCGTTTTTCTGCCATCGATTTTTGTTTTTTGTTTTTCGTCATTCACCCTCATCTTGATTTGGCCATACAAAAAAGCAACAACAGCAACAAAAACACGCATAAATAAATGCTTATTCCGTCGAATAAATTTTTATCGAAACGAAAATCGCCCCGATTCATTTTTTTTTGTTTAGAAATGCTTTGCACTTTTTACGTGGCAATTCAATGAAGTGCTTTTTAAACGTTGATCGCGATTCTGAAGTATTTAAAATTGAGATTAACCACGCCAAAAAAAAACATCAAACGTTAATATATCAACGGTTGGTTTGATCAGTTGGCCAGCTATAGCAACTGATTTTATCTTCTGAAATTTTGTTTCATTTTCATTACATATCCGAATTTATTGCGATTGGTGTGTGGATTTTATCAGTTGTGGTCTATTGACAATGGCCGCCAGTTACAGACGTTAGATAACGAAACCTGAAAACCTCGAACGAAACAGACCAGTAGCTGATAAATCATCTCCCAGTGTTGTCTGCTTAAAATGTGAACATTGTGCTGGAAATTTTAAACAATTTTTTTGTTTCGTGTTTTTCCGATAAGTTCAGCTGCTAGCGATTTTTGTTTTTCAACCACAATTTCATTCAATGCCATTGAATCAATGGTCGATAACAAGTGAAGAAAATTTCCGCGAAGAAAAAAACCACTCAATCTTAACAATGCGAACAAAAGGTTGAATTCGGAATAAATTCGGAATTGTTTTGCAAATTGAGTTTTGATTTCTTTTCACATTTTTGAATATGCATTGCATCACATTGATCGTGATTGTGTGCGTAAATTGCAGTGAAAAAAAGAAGAAATGTTTTCCCGTGAAACAAAAAAACACAGCTCAAACAATAATCGCAAAACCACAATACAAAATCGAGTGTACAGAAACTTTGAAAGTTATTTCTCCAGTGACCTGAGGCATTTGTGAAATGAAAAACAAGAACAACAACAACAAATTGATGGCCCGTTTTTGTGTCATTCATAAAATACCAAAAAAAAAAAACCATTTGAATCAAATGCTAAAAATTCACGATACGGTGGTGCCCATAACGCACTATTTCACAATGTCGAGCCCATAAATTGTGGCGAAAATCTAAAAGAAAGACAGAAAAAACATCCAATGAAAAAACACACTCACACAATAACGACAGACCGAATGCCCATCAGATTGACAATAAATGGATGAGAATTCATCATTTATTTGGTGCAATGGCCAAATGTTGACGATTCACGATGCACCCGTTTGTTTTTTTTTTTTTCATCTCTCGACAGTTTTGTTATTGTGTGTGTTTTTGTTTATTATTTCGTTTGTGCAAGTGCAATTTTCGCGTGCATTGTTTCCGTTGGCCGATTCTTTTGTAGTGACAGTTGGGCGCGCGATGGTGGCTTTTGTTTCGTTTTACGATTGCAAATATTTTGTTTGCACGATTGTTTTGTTTGATGTGTGTTTTGATGCATTTCTACCAACCACAAAATAGTCAACATTGTTCTATGAAAATGTCACTTTTTAAACGCAAATAAAATCAAATGACGCAAATAATAAAAATGGACAGCATTTGCGTGTACATTGCACATCGAGAAACAGAGATAGAGACAGTGACACACCAAATGAATTTCGGTTTGATTTGAACACAGATTGCATTGTGTATTCGTAACAACCAACAACGGTCAACACACGCCAGAGAATTTTAAAAAAAAAACACACACACACACACACGGAGTCGTTAGATGGGCTTTTGTTCCTATTTGCAGTTCATTTGACATTTTTACAGAATGCACATTCCACCGAGTACATAGGCACACCATCACTTTGGCTATTCACGGCATTCTTTGGTATGTTTCGGTTTGCGGTTGGATAGGTCAAATTACAGAATCGGCCGGGCGATGCTTTATATCGTCAACCTCGATTCCGTTTTTTTCTTGTGAGCTTTACTGGCCTATCGTCAAATTTTGGCCCAAAATGTTACGCCATATTTTTTTCACTCTCCCCTCTCTCTCTCTCTCTCTCTTCCCTCTCGCTCTGTCAACTGCCATCCATTTGGTTACAATGGATTCGCTCAAAGCGATCACTTTTCATTTTCATACTTTGTCATTTCGAAATGGTTACATCAAACGTAAACATTTTTATGAGCATGCTTTTGCATTCGAATGATGAATGATATATGCGGCTAAAAATAGACACAAGCAACCGCAATGCCGCTAGAGAAAAAGCGCATTTTGTATGCGTTGAATGGTTCAAATCGATTTTTGGTGTTATTGTTGCTGTTGCTGTTGTTGTTGCTGTTGTACAACACACACCAATGTCATGTGCCCTCCATTCAAAATATAAATTCGCAATTTTTATTGTTAAAAATGGCGCATTCTTCTCTTTCGTCGTTCGAATGCCAGGAAATTGTACAATAAAGAATGTTCGAGTATGATATTGGCAAAAAAAAAGAGGAAGATGTCAGTCATTTGTCAATGTTAGAGTATCATGTCATCTTATCTGTCGAATCCCACTTTTTTGTGCATGAACATTTCGGCAGGTGGCTTTGCCAAAAAAGAACAGACACAGAAACAATCCGATTTAAAATGTTTTCGCTCGCTTGACAACAACAGAACTCCACCAATTTCTTGGTGACCGAGAGAAGGAAGTTCTTATCTTTGATTTTTGTCAGGGTGTCTCTTTGCGTCACGAGCATCTGTCTTCGTTTTTTTTTGCTTCTTTAAAATCTTAGGCAGTTGATGTCAGTTGAATCTCATTTGGAGAGAAAATTCGTTGAGCAGCAAAAAAAAACGTATTGCTTTTAAATTAGACCAAATGGAAATGATAGCAAAGCGTAGGCAGGGACAAAAAAAAGGATCAAAAAGTCGAAAATCAAAGTTAAAATGAAATGACTCGAACCGCTTGAGACAATTCAACCCAAGATTTGTTGCCAAATGATTGGTACCATCGGCAGCGGCAAAAACCGTTATCAAGTGAAGTGTATTTAAAATGAATTTAAATCGTCGCCACGAATGCGGTCAATAGTATTGAAAATGGCAATCAAAAGTGACTAGACTACTTAACCGCCATTGAAATCGGGGTAAACCAAACGCCACATTCTCGACCGTTTCATTTTCTGCTATTTTGTTGTTGTTGCTGTTTTTTGCTATTTTCTTTCTTCAAACTTAATCACAACCCCAGCGCGCAACCACTAAAGTGCTATTTCGAGTCAAGTATGAGAAAATGCCATTTCAAATCAAATGGCCATAAAATCGCGTGAAAACATTCAAGAAAAACGGTAAAAACAAATAAAGCAATCGAAAGAGAGTTTGGCGAAACGAGTGACATCGCCCCGCGCGCGGGGCCTGTGCACAAAAAAAAGGTACAACTACAGAATCATATAAAAATGCCGTTATTACTGATAACGACACATCACACAGCCGAACGCAATGCGCTCGTGTGCGCGTTCAAAAGTCAAACAGCAGTAAACGTATCGCGACACATTTGAAAACGGTCACAATATGCCCGTATGTTGTTGGCGGCATTCAGTAGATCAACGGAAGAAAATCATTCGATTTTATGAGGCATTTTTATGTGATTCTTCGTTTTGAACTCCGTGCGCGCGGTGCACACTGAATTGAATTGGTTTGACACGATTTTATGTAGTACATTACTCGTGACGCCTCAACGGGGGAATACCTAAGTGTTGTTGAATATTTTCTACACTTTTTTGTTTGCATTCGGGTAAAATGTGGAATGTTTCGTAAAAATCGCTTACTCGCGATATGCCGTACCTCGCAACAGGGAAATTCACACACGCACACACACACCCAGCCCAAGAGAAACAACTACCGCACTTTTATTACTTTACCCAAAGAAGAAAAAAAGGGACATGTGAACAGTTTTCTGCATGTGCAAATGGTTTGTCATTTTCAATCAAAACCTTTATTTGTGGTGTTATTTTTCGTGTCCAATAGGAAAAAATGGAGACATTAAAAGTTCAGTACGAATTCCATGAGTGCGGATTTCACGAGAACCGTGAAAATCAAATGACAACAACGAACAACGAAAAAAAACATGTAAAAAAATGTGGCCGATCGTCGTTAATACACTCGATACAAACGAAAAGTGAAGAGTAAAAAATCCAACCAAACAAAAAAAAACACACACACAGAGAGATTCGCATCACAGCATCGAATACAATTGACTCAATTTTTCCTTACTATCGTATCCCATTTGCCTGGTTGTCGATCTCATCTTCGATTCCATAAAAATGAAATACGACCAGTGTATTACGATTTATATGTGACGAACATCAATACCAAAAACTCGAAAGCACATATACATCATAAAAACCGATCTTCAAACCAATTGAAGCAATCGAAGTTCAGTGTTGAATATCGTTAAACAACCAATCTATAAACCGGCCCCCATTTCGTGAATGAAAAAAAAGAGAAAAACGTACACGCAAAATGGAATGTACTTGATAGATATACAACGTCATCCGAAATGGAAAATGTCAATTTTTTTTGCTTGTCGATTCAAAGCAAACTTCAATCATTCGATGACTTTGTAACAAAAAATAAAAACATAGAAAATATAAAAAGAAAAAAAAAACAGAACAAATCTAAAAAGACATATCAAGTAAAACCCATTTTCATGACGATGGTCTCGGTGATGATTCAGTTGAAAGTTTTCGTTGGTGGCATCGATTGATATATTTCACATGATCGTAAAATCAACGACCGGGCTCCGGAAAAAAAGGAACGACACACACACACACCAAACGGGGGGGAAGAGGGAAACAAATATGTAGAGTGGAATCCCAAAAGAAAAGCATTTGAATAAGTAATGTACACGGTTGGATTGATTACATTCCTTTTGTCATATGGTATGCGTTATTATTTATGAGCCAAAAATGCCATAAAAGCACAATCAATGGATTTCGCCACCGATACATTTATGAATATGTAATTGTATTTTTCAAGTGAAATTTCAACTGATGTTGTCACAATGCCATAGCAATAGCACTTACATGACGATCCAACCTCAATTGTTAAGCAATGCCGCGCAAAGCTGAATTGAATGAACTTATTCGGAAACAAAGACACCTAATCATTTTCTATTTGTTTGAGCTCATCGATTGAGATGAGATAATAGTTTTGCCATTGGTAACCGCTGTTCGAAATAAAACTTGCTTGGAACAAAAAGCCCTGCAATGCAAAATATCTGAATTTAAAACGCATTTTATTTGCGCATTTTCTCTCTCTCTCTCTCCTTGCATTTCAAATGAAACTGAGAAAAATCGAGCGCAACCAACATTACTGACGATAACATGTAGAGTGAAATGGTGAAGTAGTTTGAAACAAGCGAGACAAAAAAAAAACACCCAGAAATCTATTCGAAAAGTGAAGAAAATTTCAGAACCGATACATATATATTTTCTAACGAAAAAACCCACTTTCGGTGGGGAAGATTGAATATTCGATGAGAATCTTTTCTTACAAAGCTGTCAAGTTTGAAAGCGAGCAAACGAACGAATGCGTTGACTGCACTTATTATTGCCACCGAAAGCAACATGAATATATAGAATAGAAGACGGCAAAACTAAAAACGCTGTGGTAAAATTCAATTTTTCAACGAGTAGCAGAGAAATTGAAAAGTGAACCGTCATCAGCATGACTCCACAGTTGCAACTGCGACACAACTAAACAAGACACTACCAGCTCAATCTGATGAACGAATTACTTTTATTCATGTTGATTTTTTTGTTTTGTTTAGTGAGCGTTTGCGCAACATTTAAATCGGATGCAAAGTGCAATAAAAGTCAAACGATTTAATATTCTGCATCCTGTAGTCATACAATTTTCATTGCAAAATGAAAATGTAGCAAATATCTGACAGTGAATTGTATGCGAATGAACGTCTCGAGTTCAATTGCAAATGACTTATGATTGACTTGACGGACGGCAACCTAATGAATAACAACTACCAAAAAAAAACGCGGCGCTGCTGTTGTCAATGGAAATTGATTACTATTTCCGTTCGATAGCATCTCATTATAGCCGGCTTTGAGCTTAAATGAGACATTTGACGGTACACAGAAGACATTCTTTCACTTTCAGTTTGCAGATCTTCAATTTATTCGACATTCACGAACACCGATGCATTGTTGAAAAATGATGAAATTGAATTCTTTGATTGTAAGCGTGAAATTGTAAGAATATATTCTTACATAGAGCATGTGCATTTTAACGAATCCAATTTTTTGCATTCAATTTTTACCATCTTCAATTAAAATGGAAACAAAAGCCATTTCTCAATGCAACAAAAAACTTTATAACGAAAAAAAAACAGGAGTTCTCATTTGAATACTTTACTTCGAATGCAGTAAAATGCATAACGGGCTCTACAATTGTGAAAGTAAATGTTGCATAATATTTCTCATTTTCCATTGAGAATTTTTTTTTTTGTGCGCCGTCAAATAAATGTAAATGTCGAAAACCTGGTTTAAGGTACTTGCTCAAAAACAATTGCTTCCGAATATTGGTGATTAAAGCGATGGAAAATTTGTTGAATTGAATCAAATGCAAATTGAAATTTAAATGTTTTGTTAACACATCTGTCTTAAAATCTATTTACATTCGGAATATTTCCGAAAATTTAATTATTTTTGCTGTGCAACGAAAACTTATGAAAATGTATTCTTTAGTGTGTGAGACTCACACTGTGAGTGTGTTTTTTTTTTGGTTCCTCTATTTGATTTAAGTAGTTACGCTGATATTTGCATCTCGTTGTGAACGGAGGAAAAAAGGAAACCTGTTTTTTGCTTTTGTTTCGCAAATAATTTACATACTCATCAAGAACAAAAAAAAATGAGGCGAACCAGTGCTTTCTCACAGCTAGCAAATCATTTTACCGATGACGTTCACCGAAACTACAAAATAATGCATGAAACCAACAGGAATAACAACAAAAAAAATCATTGAAATTTCCAACCATTTTCCATTTCGTTACGAATCTTGATTTTCTTCGTTTTCGTCATTCGTGTTCTTTTTTTTCCCCCGCGTCGACTTTCATTCTTCTGCCACACAGCATAAATAATATATCAAACGAAGAAGTGAACGTGAAAAAGTTAAGTTATTTACATGCTTCATGATGCAGAAAATAAAAAGTTTTTTTTTGTTGTTGTTGCCATCTCTTTCGCGTTCGTTGCATACAATCTGTTCGTTTTGTTCATTGTTGTCGGTTATTGTAGCTGGTGTTAATGATAAATATGCATAGCTTAAAGAGTTTTTTTTTGTTGAAAAATTATAATTAAAAGAAAGAAAGATCGTCAAAAATGGAATTGAAATGGAGAAAATTAAAATGCAAACAAAAGGTAGAGAAGAAAAGTAATAAAGACTTGTGCGATGACTTTATTCTCGAGATGGTTGAGATACTAGAGCGGGTGAAATGCAAATATAATAGGATGGTTCTAAGCGGATACAATATTGGCAAGTTGACTGTGGCATGGTACACCTTTTGCTCGGCTATAATTAGTGGAAAGCTCAAATTGCCTGTCGTCATCGATGCGTAACGGAATCGGTCGAACGCACTCAAACCAATTCGTGAGATATTAACAGTGACATTTAATGCATAATCTTTTGTGACTGATACCTTTAATATCTAATTTTTTTTTGTCTCTTTCGTTCTCAATATTCTGCATCAATCCACTGAAATTCACTTGGATTTAGTATCGATTTTCCAAAGATATCAAATGTTACGGATGAAATCCATCCATTGCCAAACCAAACCAAACCAAAAAAAAAAATGACACGAAAAAATTCTTTTAACACATTTTGTCACTTGTCCTTTTGCTGTCTCTATGGCACGCACCATCATCGCACGTACACAATACGATGGGGCCCATCAGGCGTTCATTGCACGTGGCATCAATGTATTCAATATTTGCACAGGATCTATTTACCATTGTTATTAAAAAATCCCTTCCGTGTATACAATACCGAAAAAAAAGAAAGCACAAAAAAATGTATCAAATATACCTTTTCGTAGCATCCACCACCAGCTCACACACACACACACAGAGGCGCACACTTATTTTCGTTTTCAGAATTTCAATACAACTCAGTTGTTGCTCTCTTGTGTATCGGAAAGAATGAATACCGAAACACACACAAAATCTATGTACCAGATACGATGAATAATAACGTTTTGATAAAAAAAAGCACGGAGATTCACAAACAGTCAGATAAGGTGAAATGTAACTTTTTGTGGCAATTTTTGTGAATTTTTAGCGTAATGTGAATCATCATACCTGGATATTTTTTTCGGGTGCTGCCATAGATTTGGTTTTTTTGGATTTGCAATGAATGGAATATGTTGAGAGCGGTGAATGTAAGAGAGCAAATGGTAAAACAAAATCGAGAATGGCTTCTTTTATCCATGCCTATGATGATATTGCTGCATCCTTTTCCCTTCGGTTTCATCCTCCCTCCTCATCCCCACCGCATGCCACCGACCCACGCACACACACATACCACAGCCAATGAACAGATTTCCATGTATACGTCTCACTTTTCTACTTTTTGACAAACAATTCGTGGAAAAATGAATACACACACACACAAAATGAGACACGTTTGCTCGCGTTGTCAAGAAATGTTACACATTCCCGCATCCACCGAACAAAAATTTTTACACAAAAATGGATAAGGTGAAAAGAAAATCCGAAAAAAACCAACATTTGAATGTCTATGGGTGTTTTTTTTTCGGGCGTGATCAGTGTGCTGATATCTCAACACACAGTGGCAAGCAACCAAAAAAGAGAAGAAAAAAAAATAATTGGAATTACAAAATTCAAATGGAGGGGGATTGCTAATGAAGATAACGCTTCACTCAACCTTTCTCATGTGGCGTTACGTACCAAAATTCATTTGGCTATCTTGGTGAACATTTTTTTTTTTCGTGACGCATATTTTTCTATACAGCACACGATTTTATATGTGGTGGTGACTCTTGCAATTCTGTCAGCCGTAATGACAATGTTGATGATGCTTTAAACATAATTGAGATTGAAGTGGCGCTCGTCAACAAGAACATTCAGTTCTCCGCTTCTTTTTTTGTCTCTGTGCTCAGTGTGCTCCACATTTTGTCGAGTATGTTCGTTAATATCATACAAAACTGTTCGGCATTGGCACAAAAATTCAATTGTTCATAGCATACATAGAACATACATCCATTTATTACAAATAACAATCGCTTTGAACGGTGGCGCGATAGAGAGAGGGAAGAAAGAACGACCAAAAAAGCATGTTCGTACGCGTGTATTATGAAAATTCATTTTCGTTTCTTTGACACGTTCACATACTGTCGATTGCCCAATTTGTTATCGATTTTTTGTTGTGGGTCGTTTCGATTCTTTCGACACTTGATCAAAGTATTGATTGTCTTGCCCACAACATTTATAACTGTTATCTACAATTCAGTGCCACGAAATGGGAAAGGAATTTTCTCAAAAACCACACGCACACACCAAATTGAAAACAAATGATTACAAATTCAATTACATTCGCCCATTAAGGTGTTCCCAAGGCAGTGCTCGACGATTTATATTCAACGTTTTCCGTTTTCAAAAATGAAAAAAATCGCAATCTGGTTGAATTGAATAGAAAAGCTAAACTTCATCGATGTTTTGACAATAAGTTCGTGCCTTTTGCCGTTCGTCAACATCTCATCGATCATTCTTTTCAAATATTTTCTCCATAAAGAGTTTGTTTGGTGAAAAATGTTTGGTGCGTTTGTTTCTGATGTCTCTTAAATAGATTGGATTTTTTTCAGGAGCTGTTTATATTCAAGCTAAATTCATGTTTACGGCTTTTTTGTCAATTTCATGTTTGGTTTTCATTCAGTCATTGACATATGAATTTCCACTTTACCCAAAATTTTGCATACTTTTTCCAATCAATGGATTATATGATGCGAAGCAAGAAAGACGAAGAGAAAAAAAATCACATGCGAAATGTTAGCAAATAAAAAAAAATTTAATTTCAAGTACAAATCGGAAGTAAACAAAACAGGCAAACACAATTTACGCACTCACACACTCGGTACAAAAAGCATTGCCCACGCATCGCTTTAGAATGTGAACGTCTAAAGCCTTTGATAAATCGAAATTGAAATTGGGCTCTTTAAATTCGTTCGCAAGTACTGAGTACTCAATGTTTCTATACACACTGTAAATTCATCACGACCAAAGATTCCCAACTTTTTCATTCGCTCACGATTTTCTTCGAATCATCATCAATATATCATCGACAAAATGTACTGTGACATATTTCAATGTCTTGTTTTTTTTTGCCTTGGTTCATAGAATAAAATCGCATTAGATGAAATTATCTGCTTTCAATCACATTATCGATTTTCCGCTTGAGATTGACGATCGCAGTGAAAAAGTTTTAATCAATTATTTCAAGATTTGTGCTATTTAGAATGGTTCCAAGTCAAAAAGCTTTAGACACTTTTTCAGTTCGTAATTCATCTTCAGAGTTATTTTTTGTGTGTAGATTGATTCATATTCCAAGTGAAGCCTAGGCTTTAAACAAAGCTTTGTTTAAAATTCAACTTACCGCGAATAGTCAAGCCAACCATGCAAAAATATTTGGAAAAGGTTTCGTTTCGCTTTAATATTTAATTGCATTTGAAACAAAAAAATGTGAATATATTTTCGATGTTCGTATGTCAAATTCCAAATCAATGGAAAAAAAAAGTAAAAAAGTAGCTAATGTATTCAAAATTGACAATATCAGAAATCCATTACAGTGAATCGTAGATCCTCTGTGACCTCATCCCACTAATGCACTCAACTCTGGCATAGTATCCCGGGAAAAGGGCACGACCAAAAAAAAAAAACAGAAAAACAATTGAAACTGTATGAATTTTGATTCACTGAATACTAAAATTCCAGTTTCACCATATTCTTTTATTCCCAAACACACATCCTTTGATTCGCATTTCGTAGATGTTCAATGTTATTTGCTTATGTCGCATTTCGTATGCGAAAATTGGATGGCACAATATTTGTTCGAAAAGAAAACCACATTTTGATATTGTAAAAATCGGTCATGCCGATAGAGAGTTGCTTCCGTGGTGTTAGATAGGTCTTTGCCTAGCTGTCTTTGTACACAATTCCGTTATTTTAACGAGAAAACACACCGAATGAGGAGAGAGCGGAAAAAAACGGATTCAAATTTGTTTAGCTGGTATATAAGCATTAAGCACTTACACGTTTATTGTATGAATATTTTCGTGCTTTTTTTTTCTTCTTTCTCGCTTATTCTCTTTTGCACAAACGCTTTATTTGCCATTGGTTCGGAGTTGATTGCATGGAGTGCAGAGTACTGTTGTAACGCGCTGTATAATGGTGGTGAGACGTAGTTGAGCGTATGGCTGAAGTAACTTTTTGTCGAGAAGAAAAAAACGCACACACACATACACACATTTCAAATGCTTTGGCTATTCAGCGCACTAACAGCAACAGCAACAACGAAAAAAATCGCAGAAAACACGCACTCATCATCATTCAAAGTCGATGGAACATGTGCTATCACTACACATGTTTCGGAATGGGCGAAAAAAAAAACACACAAGCCACTCTCTATTTCTCACCGATAGAATTGTGATTCGCACGTCTCTCTAATGCACACTCACACACACACATACACATTCAGCATTTTACTGAACAGTAGCACAACACAATTTATCACCGAGGAATGCCAAACAGTAAACTCATTCAACTCGTTATCTTTGTAGTTGGATTTTTGTCTGTAAACGAATGAACGAGCAGTTCACTCGTTCTGCTGATGCCATGGCAAACGAAGCCAACCAGTAAATGCGTATCTCTCGTGTTGCTACTGCTACTGTTTTGTGTGTGTGTGTGTGTGTGTGTGTGTGTGTGTTATCATCTGCATATTTTCGTGTCGCTTTTATTTTGTGCTCAATGCTTGGCAACTATTGTTCCCACTGATGATGGAAATGTTTTTCTCGTTAAATGAAAATTGATTGAGGCAAAGAACTGTGACGGCACCACAAATGATACATAAAATGCCATGGTGAAATGAAAATGGAAAAATTTTCGCGAACGAACGAGGTTTTTTTTCGGTTTTTTGTTCACTGGTTGTCAATACTGTTACACCTTGTTTTTATGAATGGAACCCATAGTAAATTCAAAGTTAAGGTAAACAAACATCAAATCGATATTTTGTATATGTATATATTTATTATTCCATCGCGTTTTGCCTTTTTGTGAAATTGAAATTTTGTTTGCCTTTTTTCTTGACACTTCTGCATCTCACATGTATACATTCTTCTGTCGATCGACAATATTTTCTTTTCTCCAAATCGTGATAGAGCGAATTTGATTTGCTTGGAATGTATTTAATTTTATAATAAAAGCACATCCAAAATGTATAACACTCTGGAATAGAGGTGTTTTCATGAGCAACAACGCAAATATACATCGAATACACTAAGCACCTGAATCACACCTGAATCCAAAGCATTCAACACTCTTTTCTATTCTCTCTCTCTTACTCTCGATCAATTCAATCGATGTGCTTGAAAATTGTGTATGTTTTTGTTCAGCTTCATCACCTCGCCAGCAATTCCATTTTACAACAAATTTTTACATAAAAGCCATCGATTTATGGAAGCATTTATGAATTTCAAATGTAACAAAGTAAACACACGCACCACATTCATCCAAAAATAAAGTATAAACCATGTGAGAATAGCCTACATTTCATGTCGTGCATAAAAACACACATAGCATTTCAAATTGATGAAAGACAATTTGTTGCTTCTTTATGATCAAATCATGGATATTTAACGAATTTTTTGTATAAGATTAATGTTATTGATGTGCTTTTGGTATATTACATCTGCAATTAGATACCTTGGATATGCCTTAAATCGTCCAAAAAGACACATGGTTCAATTGAATTCGATTGTAAATTGTACATTTTTGCGTAGAAAGTAGAAAGTTGAGCAATTTTTTTTTACTCAGCAAAATGACTTTTTTTTCAACTCAAATTGAAGATAAAAACAGTTCTTCTATGTCACTATAAACCGGTAACTATAAATGCTTAACCGGTGGCAAATGAAAGATTAAACTTTGAACTAACATAACTTAAGTGTCAATTTTAGTTTAATTGGTTTATTTGTTTACATTTTAGAGACAGATCTTGAGGCCTTACTTGTACAAACTGCAGTCAGCAGCGATTGCAATCGCGCTGCAATTTTGTGACTATTTAATTTTCAACAAACAATTGCGAGCGATTTCAATCGCTCGAGTTACAAGTAAGGTCTTTATGTAATATTGGCTTAAGAAGCATTTCGATTCCATATGGCATTCCGAATGATTAGATATTGTGGAACGAGTCTATAAATTCTTGAAGAATGTGACATTTTTCTTTTTTATCTTCAAACGATGCTTTTGGATTTGGTTGTCATTGGAACATTTCAAATGGCAATCAATTAATTATTCAAGTAAGCAATATGTCAATCTGATTGATTTTCTGCGTTGACATGGCGAATATAAATTGTATCTCGTTTAAACAAACAATCATTGGAATTGTATATTGAATCCAAAAAATCCATTTCGAAACGTACACGAGTTGAAACTGAACGATTGCATCAAAAGAAAGGTTTCAAATAAGAAAAAAAGGAAAAAAAGTAAAATATATCTTATTCGATTATGTCTAAGGACCGAAATGCCATCCGAAATTCCGTTTGCCAATTTTCAATTTGAAAAATTCAAGCAATCAGTAAATAAATTTACATGCTTTTGATGTTGACGTTATTTTAGATGTGTTTCATGCCTTGTTTTGTTGCAAATATTCTCAAACTCAATGAAAAATTTTCCATCGAAATTAGAGACATTTTCCATAGAAATTCCCGGCAAATTCGTGTGAGTGAGCAGATTGAAATATAAAGACAGCATTTTTTTTGGTGTGTTTCGTCTGACATCAATGAATACCGATTGAATTGGGGCGACATCTTTCATTCAGCGTAAAATGTTTGTAATCAATCTGGAATTAAATAGAAATGTATCAGAAATAACGAAAAAAAATAAAAGTGCATTCGAATTTGAAATGCATGAATTCCATTGAATTGGTGTTTCGTTTAAAATTTTCAATCGTGCAATAGCAACAAAATGAATCAAATCGAGCTCCTCAACTTGAGCTTCAACAAGAAAACTTGTAATTCGATTTTGTTGAGTGAACCGCGACTCAATTCCAGGTTATGCGATATTAAGTCGCACCCTCTCCGCATCTATCTCCCTCCCCCCCCCAAAAAAAGAGACGAATACCAATTTATAGTTTATTTATGCGATTCCGTTGTGAGATCGTGAAATAGCTGGTTTCGGTCGTGAAGTTGACGATGTGTAGCTCAATCAATAAACCCGTTGTCTACCTCTTGCATTCCCCCATTTACCTGAGCACCACCACCAAAAACTGATTATATTCTTTTCACGCTTCACAATTCGAAAAAGAATGAACGTAGTTTTCGGTGTGATAAAATGTGCCAAAGAAAATGAGCTTGTGAGCGAATGGGATAAAATCGTTTTCAGCGATCTTGAGATTCGTGTTCAGATTATTCTCTTAATTTTGCAGCTTGTTTAGTTTCATTCGGAATTGCATTCGTACTTATCATCAGTATTCGCGATGAGCACAAATAATGAACGAACGAACGAACGAACGAAAAAAAAACTAAACGAGAGAAAGAAGAAGAAAACAATAACATTGAATCTTCATAAAAAGTTTTTTTTTCTTCGTTTTTTTTTTTGCTTCGGCTAAAGCACGTAACCGTCAAGTTGAATGTGTGAGAGAGGAAACAAGTGAAGGGATATAAGCTCACAGCAACAAAAAAAAATAATGCGACTGAAGTAAAAGTCAGGGCAAAACGAAACTTTTATCGTTTACCACTTTCTATTTTTATTTTTATTCTCCAAGTGCTTTGGAAATGTGTGTTTGGTATGGTTTGAATTACATATTAAATGGTGTAGGAGTCAACAGACGTACGCAACTTTCATATATGCACACACTGACTACAATCACAACCAAGTACGAGAATGAGAAAGAGCAGAGTTGATTGTATTAAGTGACAACAGCAGCTGCGTTTTTGGTGCGTGCAAAAGCTCTTTAGCACGAATTCACGTTTCGTTTTCCGATGGGTGCGGGCGGCAGCGGCGGGGGTAGAGGGTGGCCGGGTGGCCAAAAGACAAAACCCCACGTTGAAATGAGAGGCGATGGCATCATCGCACATAAAATCTGTAGCAAAACGATGAAATGATAAAAAGGTCAATAACGTTATCCGCACCTCGATTATCATTTCACGAATCTTTTGCACACGTTTGCCCTCCCCCAAAAACGAATATCAAGCCAACAGATAAAAGTGCCACGAACAACAAAAGCCAAGTTCGAAAATAGTTTCTCATTTGAGCGCAAAGTTCGGTGTTTGTGTGTGTGTGCGAAAGCTGCGATTCCATTTCACCTAGTTTATGGGGCGAATGACAATAAAACTCTACTTGACACGTAACGAGTTTTTTATTCGTTCAATCTATTGCATTCCATTTGATTGGGAGCGTTTATTTTGCCATCTCTCTCTCGATGACAGCCAATCCAACCGAAACAATCCGAAATATATTTGCAAAATGTTTGTTTCAGCACCAACGAAATAGACGAAGTCGTCGTCGTCTTGCGAGTGAAATTAATTCGAAATCAGGCTGAAACTCAATCGGATTTTGGTGAAGTGTTGCTTCAAAAGCATGATACTTGATTGGATTTTAATTCCGCAGATGATTGCGCTAAAGTTCTATATACACTTTCTTTATGTGGTGAAAGTGATACTAAACACCAGAACCACTCTCTGTTCAAAACCGCTGAAATTAGTTATTCCATTTTCTTCACTATTCACCAGTTTCCATTTTCATTTTGATATGATTTTTGCATTTCAACCCATTTTTTTGCCGCTGAGCGGCATTGTGAATTCAGACGGCAAACGATGCACCTGAAATGAGAAGCCTATTATACTTGACCCATTACCTCAAGCATATCTTAATACTCATCATCTAAGCAAAATAGCTTTCTGCATGATATACAAAACCAAGCCGCATACGTTGTTTCCACATCTTCACTGTGGAACACGTCACCACAAAAACTTGTCTATTGAGAGCAATTCCAGAACGGAATGACAAAGACAAAAATGGCCTGAATTTCACTGTCACAAGTACCTGCGCAATGGTTTTTACTTTGTCTTGTTCATATTTTTTTCTTCTTCTTCTTCTTCTTCTTCTTCTTCATTTTCTTCTTCTCTATTGTTGACTCTCATAAAATGTCTTACATAAATTACAAATTGGATTCTGTGTGTCATCTTTGACAAAAAAGTTAAAAAGTTTCTGTGACTTTTTTCCATCTCTCTTTCTCTCCGCATCGCTCTCTCTCTCTCTCTCTCTCTTCATTGTTTTTGTTTGAAGTAAACGAAATTGAAAACGCTCAAAGTGAGAGCCGAAACGCAGTGAAATAAACAAAACAAAAAAGCAACATTTAAACATTGCAGAGTGGTCTGTATACAGACTGTATATACATTATACAATGTACACTCGTCTATGACATGTATGCATACTCATATTACGCGCAGGTGTACATAAATGCTCATTTTTATTGCACAAAAATTAGATGAAATGAGCTTTTGATGAAGTTGAAGTACACCTAATAAAAGTTGCCAGCAAAACATTTTTTTTTTTTTTGTTCTTTTGCCCAATGTTCGTCCGAGCTGGATGAGTGTGACGAACAAAGCGAGTCTTTTGCAAAATAAAGCACTTGTCAGTCACGCTGATAAATCAAAAGACAGAAGGAAGACAAGAAACACGAAAGAGAGACGGATACCAAAATGCCACTGAAAATTGTGCAAAACTTGGGGAAAAAAATGTTTGATGAAAATTGCACTGACATTGTCAAAGTCATAACAATTCACTTAAATATTCATTTACGATGAAATAATGTTCCTAATATTTAGCTATGGCTGACGATAAATCCGAAGCTCCTGAAATGATTTGCATTGATATTACTCTATCCGTCAGTGGGTTCGATGTGATAGTTATCTGAAATAAACTTATTTCTCGTTTAAAGTGCCGCTGCAACACAGTCTCACCAACGTTGCGCCCCATCCTTAGCTAGCTTAGAGTTTCGAAATTTCTATTAAAGATCAATGTAGATAATTTACTAAATCGTAGTTGAGCTATCATTTTCCGGTATTGTTAAAGTGGCTTATCGAAAGCAGACATTGAATGCTTGACATTAAATTAAAGAGTACTTAATTGTAAATTTGAAATTGCATCCTGCATCCTTCCAGTGGAATGTCAAAACATGCAATCGATAATGTTTCCTGTTTGATTTTTGATCAGATTTTGGCATATTGGCTGTGTGTTTTTGATCATCTATTGTTGTGTCAGTACACCCAGAATTCTGAGACATTCTGTCTTGGATGGAACCTGCCGCTAGTTTGACGCTTCAGTTGGCTTCGAATTTTCTTTGTTGATGCTTCATGCTTTTGTATCAACGGTTCGCAATAACTTCGCACCCAAATTGTATTATGCCACACTTAATCCATTTGATTGAAGTACGCGTTTAGTCGCCTGTTTTTTTGTTGTTGTTGTTATTTACGCCCAGTTGCTCGTTCAAGTGCATTATCGACGTGAAAATCTCTTTAAATGTGACTTGCTGCAATTTTGATGAAACCTTTTGGAATTCAAGTGAATATTTAATAAAATGTACAAAATTAAATTTTGCAAAGTTTCTCGTGTATCACGAGAGAAAATAACAATAAGTATTTAGCGGAGAAAAACGGCAAAGTGGCAATGGGAGGTTGGAGGGGAGGGACTGAACACGGGGAACACAATTTTACGTTTATGACTTCAACTGCAAGTGGAATGTTTTCCATTGCTTTTGCATCTGTCCTGTTCTCTTCACATCTCATCGTGAAATATGTGAAAGTGGTGTTGGAATACGAAAACAATCAGAAAATTGTATTTCAAATTGCCGCGACAGCATGAGAATGAATATTCGTGTGTTGTTTTTTTTAAAACATACATTTAAGTTTGCATCGTTTCGCATGAGTCATGGCAAACATTGGACGCGATCGCTTAGCAACCAGCCTTTTATACTTTTTCACAATCATTTTGTTCATCATTATGTGGACCGGGGGGAAAAAAAACTATGCATATAACCGAATTTTTTCTTCTTCTTCTTCATGATACATTCATTGACGACAAAACGAAATTTAATTGGAACTTCGAAGCACATTTTTGGTATTCAAGCTGAATTCTTCAACGACATTAAGCAGCTTTTCGAAATCGAAAAAAATGCTCAGAGAAAAAGAGAGAGAGAAAGGGAGAGAGAAAAAAAAGTAGAAGCAAATTCACGAAATAAATGTATGGAGTGGTGTGCCTCAGTTCGGAGAGTGTATACAAAAATCATCATACGATGGAACATGAAGTAGTTGTGTATCGTTCTGCATCACCATCAAACCGAAAAACTTGAACACACACACACTTTTGACAGAAAGCGCACACGAACAGATTAAAATGCAAATTAAGTTCAAGAGGCTGCAATATTTCGGGGAAAAACGACGTTTCACAATAAGCAATAAACATGGAAATTCCAAATAAATTACAAACTTGACAAATTTTCTTCCGGTTTGGTTCTTGCCTTTTACAACATCAGTTCGTTTTTTTTTAAATACATTGTCATTGTGCTACCACTTTTCAACGACGGTTCATGACAAAACTAACGAGAAAATGACTCGAAAACTTTCTCATTTAAGGAATGTTTTTTTTTTATTCTCGTTTGCCCATCACTGCGATTGCATTGAACGGAGAATCCAGGAGGACGTGGGGGGAGGGAGGGGGTGTAGTACCAAGAGCAGGGGGGCAAAGTGCATTATTTAGTTGCATGTTCATCCAGATTCTTTGCATCGAATGCTAGTTCAAAACGTTAATTTAGCTCGAAACAAGCATCAAAATCGCGCTGATTTTAGTACATGTGATGTTGTGCACAAGCGGGCACATAATGAATCACACCCAGTAGTTAACAATGAGTTGACGTTGGGTTTATAAATTTTCCAACATGTTTTCTACTTGGATGGCAAAATTTATTGTTGTTTGCACATTTTGCATCCGAATAAATTTAATCGGCTAGTTTTTTTTTCGCTATCTTATTTGCTCTGTTACGAAACTAGTCTTCATGCAAATCATTATTGCAAGTTTTGTGAAGAAAATAAAGACAGCCAAATGCTGTTTCTGATGCATCTTTTGCATAATGACATTTGGCATTATAATATTCGTTGTTGTTTTTTTGTTGTTGGACGCAGTTGTTGACATCGAAAAAGTCTTGTCATTTCGCAAGTGATTATGTGATGTATCAAAAAGAAAAAACAGAACAAAAGAAACATGAATTCCATTTCGATTGAAATTGAAAGAATCGCGGCGCACGAAATTGAAAAGGTCAGACGCGGCTCTTCATTTTCACAGTTAGGTTTTTGGCGACGCGTTACAGTCATACCGCATACAAATCGCTTTGCACAAAATGTGCAATATCATCAAAATTTATGTTTGCCATTTTCAACGATGAGCTGAAGCATTCTCTGTGACAGAGACTCTGTCTTTCCATAAAATCAATTGGATTTTAGTTGCCATGTAGTTTGTTTTTTTGTTTTTGTTCTTTTCTATTGAAGCCACTTTTTTTTCGATGCTTGTTTTTGTCACTTGGCTTGCGACAAGCAAATGGAAAATTTAGTGTTTTAAGATGGTGTTATGACTTGTGTACCATTTCGCCAAATGCATGAACGATTCCATTGTTGTAACCATCATCCATTACTCCGTTCTTGTTTTTTTTTTTGTTCGGTTTTGCACACATTCTACGCAAAGTTGTGTAGAAAAAAGTGGCACATGAATTTCAAAAAAGAAAGAAAAAAAAAATGTTCTGAATTTTCTCTGCACTATAACATTCGTGTGCACTTATCGGCAAAAACAAGAGAGATTGAACAAGAATTATAACAGCCACCAGTTACCAATGCAATAGCAATGGCTAAAGTGAATCGAGAATTAAAATCAACGAGACAAAAAAAAAAGAAAACGAGAGTTGAGCCTCGCCTGGATTCAGTTGCAGCGATAGTGGCACATAAATAAAATGGAAACGAAGAATTGACGCTTAAGAAAGAAAAACAGCACACCCAAAATGAAACTGAACACTTGACGATGAAGCAGCAGCAGCAACAGCAGCCAAAAAAAAACATGAAGATGAAAAGTTAGGAGGGAAAGAGATGCTGAACCACTGCAAATATAAATGTGATCATCTTTCAGAAACTAAATTTCTGGTTTTCGGGTTAGGTTTGGAATTTTTTGTGTATGTCTTTTTCGGTTCGTTTTGGTGTGCAGTCGCTTCATTGCGATGTCTACCATCTTTCATCGCATGTTGGTAATGCATTTTCCTATTCGATCTTCTTTGCTTCGTTTTTTTTCCCCGTGTGTATGTGTGTCCTCGTGCAACTCGTTCATCTCGACTTTTTCGCATAATAATTTTTGTTGGTACTCCTTCTCCGATTTGATTTCGTGACTGAAAAAAGAACAAACGCTAAGGACGTGTCCCGAATTTTCAGTCAACTAGAATGAAATGTTCGTTCTTGGTGTTGCAAAATGCACACTTTTGCTTGGCTACGTTTCTGTGTTGGCAGTCTGTCTCTCCTACACTTCTTCCCCTCAGCCCACAATACGATGATGTTAAAGTCAATGCATACAAAGTTCTGTCGACACTAACAACGTACGAAAGACGGAAGCGCATTTAAAACTATCGCAACGCAGTTTTGAAAAAGCCCAGATGAACGATGGACCTGGAGTGTGAGAGGAAAAACAAAAGAAATAGCTGAAAAATTTGTACGAGATTATGACTTTGTCTTGAGATTAAGACAGATGAAAATGGTTTGTGCGCTCGCATTTGCACTATGGTCTCTCAAGCGAGTGAATGGGATGGAATTGAAATACATGATATAGTTGTTAGTGTCGTTTGTCATTCCCATTTCTTAGCATTTAGAGTAACAAATACCATATCGTTGTTTCATTTAATAAAAAAAAAACTATATCAACTTCACTGTTAATCCAGTTACCCTTCTGTCACCGCTTCCTATCATTTTGGCTATGGCTTATATCTTGCCAGCTCAGGCTTATATCTTCAGAAAATGTCACACCGAATTGGCTCAAGGAAATGATAAATTTCAGCCTGAGCCCAAGTTTATATCGAACGAAAATTTTGGAAAATGCGCGCATTAACCAGAAAATTCATTGTGACATGTTCATATGCAAATCCAACACACAAAATGACCGCATATAAAGTGACATCATCTTTAGGGGGTGCGCGATAAAGATAAAAATGGACAAAGAAAACGCCCGAAATGTATGCACATTTCACATTCACTTTGTCATCTCATTTTTTCTCATTCTCTCTCTCTCTCTCTCTCTCGCTCTCTTCCTTTCTCTCTCTCTTGGCATAACCACCATGGAAATCGGTGGATATTTTAGCCTGGCACTGTCTCTACTGCTGTCACACACACACACACATAACTTACCATTTTCGTACCTATCGGTTTTATCGCTTTTTGGTGTGGCACGATTCGACGAGCGCGTTTACTCCCCGGCACATATCCATGAAATATGGATTATGTGTAATATAAGCGAATAATATGCAAAATACGGGACGACCGATTGGAATGAAAACAATGGGGGCGACAAATAAATATCTTGCCATTGCTACTTTTCTTTCTCGTATTCCCATTTTTTTTTTTCTCAGTCTTTTATATTCCATTTTGGTGTAGCTCACACTGTCATTCCGTGCCGTCGCTCGCAATTTGCAATCTACGTGGTGAACTTCACCAAAAAATCGTATGTGTGTCACATAATGCGGTACTGCGTATGTGTGTGTGTGTGTGTGTGTGTTGGTCTGTGATCATTTCCGACGATACGACTACCCGGCATGACCGCCCCAACTTCAAAGCGAGACTAAACAATTGTTAACATTCCAGCACACCTACTGAATTCACTCGCTTGTTATAAATTCTAAAGCAACTAGCAAATTTATTGTCAAGAAAGTCTCATATTTTTGCTTTTGTTAATGTTCTCTTTCTGTTTCTCTTTTTTCGTTCGTTTTTTTTTGTTGTTCTCTTCTTTTTGTGGCATGTCCTTGTTTTAGGTGCGGCCATCACCATTCGAATCGAATACGTGAATGAGTTGTGTGTGAGCGATTTTTTGTGTGTGCCCTTGTTCATTTTGGCAATTACGCGATAAAGCCACTCGAAAAGCCACAAATACAATTTGTACCATGTAGCAAAGCACCAACAACACACAATCGTGCTTATGATTAAAGCGAAATGCCAACACACACAAAAAAAAAAAATTACAAAACGACAAAAAAGAGACCAACGACTCAGATGCGAGAAATAAAAAGGTTCAAATGCTAATTTTTATACGTTTGGTTGAGGCAACCGGAATGCTGCCCGGTTGAAACATCAGTTTTCTATTGATGGTTGGGTGTTTTGTTGTGTATGTGTGTGTGTGGCGCATTTTGCACGCTAGTTGGGTCCGGACATAAGCGAGATTCCATACAAGAAAATACCATTTGAAGTACACAACAGTTTTCAAACAATAAACAAGACGAATACAAATGAAATGTGTTGCTGGGAGACCGAATCAGCAGACAAATGTAAATTAGATAACACATTTTTACTCTGAGTCTACAAAATGGCTTCTGTCTGTCTAGATACACCCAACGATCGTTCACAAATTTGATATGAACGTAATCATTTTTTGTTTCTCTCTCTCTCTCTCTCTCTCTCTCTCTCTCTCTCTCTCTCTCTCACTCTCCATTCCTCTGGTTTGTTGTGTGGCTCGATTTTTGTAAGTGGGATGAATAAAAAAATGTTGCCAATTTGTAAGAATTTAGTGTTGCACGTCATTTGTGTTTAAGCAAATCGTATCACTATCACAAAATGTTACCCAGCTAATTGTCCATTGCTTGGTTAGTACATCTGAAATGCGAATCCAAGTAATAATTTAGGTGATGTAGTGCATTTGTCGTGATGAAGCATTGCTGAATCACACGATTTCCGAATAGAATGTACACACAAAAAAAAGAGAAGAGAATACTAAACAAACTGATAAAATGATTCTGGACATTTATTTTAGTTGTTGGAAAACGAGTTTGTATTTGATGGACTGTATTTATCCCGTATCAAGGCTATGTTATATGGCTTGAACGAAGGATATGCAATTACAGAACGGCTAAACATGGGCATGCATATGCATCGGTCGGGCTGGCTGGATACCATACGACATATAGTTGACCACGGCATTTGCTCTGCGGTTCCCTTCCTTTCAAATAAAATACACACTGGAATTTCATCTTTTGCAACCGGCTACACATCTCATCTCATTGCACGCTTTTTAACGTCAAAATTCCAACTTTTATATATTGCACTCAGTTAACAGTCATCGTTACAACTGAACACAGCTTCAAGGCTCTTTACAAATGAGAGAAAATATTCACGCTCACAGAATGTCTACCCATTTTCGGGATTCATTGTCAGTATTGGACGGTGACGTTCATACTGTTTCAATGTCGCTTCATTTCACTCGTTTCATCGGACTATCCATTTTAATGTCATTCTATTCGTTATCGTCTAACCATTTAACAATTTCTGACTGATGGAATGCGACTATATTTGGTTGCTATTCGCAAATGGACACGCTGCAAAATGAAAATAGCAAAAATCAAATTAGTTTTTTTTTGGGGGGGAGAGACTTTTTCGTATCGCAAATACGAAACAAAATACACAGATAATCAGAGGAAAAATAGTATGCGGCTTCGTTGTGCTCGCTCCGAATGTGTTTTTTTTGTGTGGATGCATTCAACACAAAAATACAGCATATTTTGCTATTATATTCGATTTAATTAATCAAATTTATTATGGAAATGTTGGTGACTCGATGAAATGGTTTAAACCAGACAATTTTGTTGATGTTTTTTTGTTGTTGTTTTGTTGTTGTTGTTGTTGTTGTTGTTGTTGTTGTTGTTAGAACTCTTTTCGTGTGTGCTTGTCCAATGTCCGCATTGTGGCACTCTACAGACACACCCAACCATTGCACTCAACAATCATTCATCACATTTTTATTTTCATTTTCATTTTAATTTAATCAACTCACAGTTTTCTCTCCGATACTAACAATTCCATTTAATGAGTCATTCTACAAATGAATTTGCTACATACAGACAGGTCCACATAGAGTTTGATTAATTTAATTCAAAAATAAAAATAAAAAAATAAATGTTTGGCACACAAATACAGTTTTGTAATACCTTTTTGATTGGTCTCATTTAGACCATTTCAAATGCTAATTTAGTTTGATGGTTTATTAATTTTGCTAATTGAGTTTTTTTTTATTGTTGTATTCTATTTGCAGGCGAAGTAGAGCGACTACTCAAAGAGTATCGACAAAATCAGGAGCTGGTGCGACGCATTGGTGGCCATTATTATCAAATTATTTATCCAGTGCAATTGCGACATCACGAAAAAATGGGAATTTCAACACGTGAAGTGGCTAAGGTACGAAATCGTTTACGAAAACGCAATACATTCGATTCTACGGTATGTTAAATCATCTTCATTTCATCATACTGTCTCTGTCTCTCTATCGCATCCGAAATCCGAAACACATTTTTTTAAACATTTTAATCGAAAATTGTGTGCAAAGCACAAAAAATCAAAAGATAAAATCCGAACCAAAACAATTGTGTCAACCTGTCCAAAAATATATACAACAACAATCGATCACACATACTCGAGAAATTCCACATTGTTGGAAGAAAACTCGATGTTGAGCCAAAAACTTTTTGTTTTTTCTTTTCGAATAAATTTTCACAACCAAAATTCTGATCATTATCATAATATTCATAAATTTTTTCACTGGTGAATGTAATCTTCTGACCCGAATTGCCAGACGACCCATACCAACCGAAGCTATCACCGATAGAACTCTTAAATATTACCAAAAAAAAAAATGATTTATAAACCAACACATACTCACTGTTTGTTGTTTTTTTCATGTAGTCTTGCAGCATCCGGAGTGTTCCTATTTTGTTTATTTTCGTTATTTTTATTTATCACTCCATAATACATTTTGCTCGCTTTGTCGCTCGTGCGTGCTCCACGTTTGTTGCTGCAGCTCTCATTTTATTTATAATATTATGTACTACGACGATATGTGTGGCTCGGGATAAAGCTACTGAAACGCATTAGATGAATATATACGAAGTGTCATGCATTAAGACCAATAACCATAATTTTAAAATTTACTTTGGCTTGGAATTTTGTGTTTTTTGTTTTTTTTTATTCGTTGTCATTCTGTCGAACACTCACGTTTCGTTGTGCAAACGAAATAAATTTGTGTTTCCACTCCATTCTCATATGCTATGACATTTTATTCACAATAAATATATGTATAAATGAAAATGAAGGCACGCAGTTTTTATTTTTATTTTGCTGCTGTTGTTTATACCTCCCTCCCTCTCTCCCCCCCCAAATGAACAACAGTCGTGTTGTTATCGAACAAAATTTGTTCGATATCGGATGTCCTCTGAATGCCTGAACAAACAACACATACAGTGTCAACAGTGTGTATGTTAAACGATACACACTTTGGAGCACAGCTTATAAATTCGGAAGTCGTTGTTTTTGTGGATTTCCGTTCATTCATCTTTTTTTTCGATTTTTGCAGCCATTTCACAGCACACAGAGAGAAACATGGGAAAATTAAATTTAAATTTAATTGAAATCTAAATGCAGCTTTTATGCAACCAAATGGTGTTTTTTTTTCTTCCTGGAATCGCCTTCGATCATAATCCATTCTCACATCATATCTTTCATACTTTGTTTTAGTTTTCACTCATTCCTAGATTCACCCAGTTCTCTCTTTCTCTCTCTATGTCTCTGTTTTGCATGATTTATTCAATTTTTTCCATTTCAACAACATTTTAGCAAAATCTCATTTCATATTTATTCATTTTTATACGCTCGAACAAAATCTCATATTTTACCATTTTGAAAGAATCATTTCATTTTGATTTCTAACAAATCTACAGTAAATATCAATTTCATATAGAATTCATTTTTATTTAACCATAGCAAATAATGAGCAGTTTGTTTTTTTTTGTTTGTTGCTGAACTGTTTTCCAAAGAGAATAAAAAAAAGAGAAATAAAACTCATACTTGTGTTTGCTTATTCGAACGCAGCAAAACGTTCATGTTTCAAGCGAGTTTTTATTGTTCATCGAAAATAAATGAGAAAATATATTTGGTAGAGGAATTAGCTGCTGGTCAGCATCACAATCTGACCGTTAGCGCTTATATGTGGCGCCAAATGAAGCTTGATTGTGATGCGAAAGAGAGCCACAGCCATGGCCACAGCAGTTTAATCTCAGCGGCAAGGTTAAACTTCCATATTCGAGCCAACAACTTTTGAGTCACATTTTAACCCAAACTTTAATAAGTTATAGCATATTCAAAATGGTTCAATTTTGCAATTAGATCATAATTAGAGTGTAGATTTGAAATAACTGACCCTTACCGGCGTCCATTGCAGCGCTGCAGCCTGTACCGCTCAGATTTAAGTGCTGTGGCTCTCTGCCACACCACATTCGAGCGTCGATAGACGCATCATATTAGCACTAACGGTCAAATTTTGATGCTGATCAGCAACTAATTCCTCTGCAAAATACAATCTATGACACACAAAAAATTGATGATTTTGTTTACACTTTAATAGTTACAATGTTACAAATCTTGCCCGCTTACCGATGGCTTATCTTTTGCGCTCTCCGTTTTCTATAAATGTTTAAAAAGCAAAAAAAAAACTTGCTTGAAATAGCAAAAATAAACAATTTCTTTGGCATTTCGTCATTTATATCAACAATCGGCACAATTCTGTTGCCATTTAAATACGCAATCCATCTCAATTTATAAAACATTTTGTTGTTGTTTTATTTTGTTTTGTTTCGTTTTCGTGCCGTTTATTAGTTGAACGGAACGCATTTTATTAAAACGCCTGGAAACTTTATCTATTTGATACTTGATTTTTGTGATGAATTCATGAGAAATATAAGCAATTTGTACAAAACAATTGAATCATTGCTGCTTTTTGTGCTTTTTCTCTCTCTCTCTCTCTTTCTTTTTGTTTTGTATTTGCTGAATAAAAAATTAGCTTTGTTACGATGCTTCCATATTGATAAGTTCACTTCTTGTTGTTTCTATCTGGACCGTCATTAATGCGTATTGTTTTATTTTGATTTTTTTTTGCTCTGTTCATGTCGTCCGTTTCTCGTACACCAATTTACTGATTTTGGATTCTCTGCATTCGAACAATCCAGTTAGTGTGTATGAGTGTGTTCGTGGTGTTTGTAGTCATTGCCTTTAGCTTTTATGTGACAGTACTGTAGCAGAGAGAGAGAGCTATTGTGTATTTATTACATGCTGATGATGCTTTTTTCCTTATCTTTCTACATTCCAAAAAATAACAAAACAACAAGAACTAAACAAATTTCATAACAAGCATTCAACATTTCTATTTTATTTAATAAAAACCGAACAAAACAACAGAGAAAAACCAACAGCATCTCTCATTCACACAAGCACACAACATTCGTATCATTAAATTTTATTTACGGAATTGTGCACCATCAGAAGTGTCGACAATTCGAAGCTGTACTCATCTAAATAGAAAAAAAAAACACACACACACTACACACTCACATTTATACGCACATACACCAGCGAAAAAAAGAGGGGAGGCGAACAATAACAGAATCTGTAGCATTTTTCTCCCTTATTGAAACTCTCATACATACATATACATATACACTCATAACACGAATAGACAAAGCACTAACTATCATTTAAAAACATAGTGACACGACTTTTAGGAGACAATGGATAGCTTCAATGACGACGAACGAACTACACAAATCATTTCAAAAACATTGGACCAAACTTTAGTTAGAAGTGATTGTTTTTTTTTTGGTTCGCAATTCGTTTTTACAGTACTCATAGCATTCAACTGGCAGTTTTCCTAGTAACACACACCATTAAAAAAAAATCCGTATAGATATTTTTTTTTTTCATTTTCTCGATGTGATTCATTTAATTAGAGCTCGTTTTTTTCACTCTTTCCCTTTCGGCGTCAGTAGAGTACGTTTGTATGTGTGTATGTATTTTTTTTTTAAATGTGTGTCATATCCAATAAATGGAACTCTTTTTATATAGTTTATTTTTGAAATTGAAATGTTAATTTGGTTACATTGTTGGCAAATTTTGATTACACTCTATTTGTAAAAATGTTGTGTTTATTGCAGTCACCGCAACGACCGTACGATGGCCAAGGTGGACGTAGTCGCAGTCGGGTAAGTGCTTATATTTTATATTGATTTTGTTAAATTTATATATCATTTTTCCAATGTGTGCAATAAATTTTCATGGTGTGGCGCCAATATTAAGCGTAAAGTGAGAGTTCGTGAGTGGTAAATGCATCATCCAGAGGTGGCAACGAACAAATTTCGAACAATTTTTTTTTTAATTCGAATTTCAGCCTGATACTTGTTTTCAGTACATTTCCGATCGGTATTCGAACATTCGAACATTTCGAATAAAATTTGTTCGAAATTTTGTTCGAAACGTACCCAAGACAAATTTCAGGCTGAAATTCCGAAAAAAATGTTTGTCTGAAAATGTTTCGTTGCCACCTCTGCCATCATCCCCATTTAGTGTGAAACAAGCATGGCTGCCCAAAACCAATTTATGTCATTTACCCCTAGCGAAATGCCCGAGAAGAGAAAATATATATCCGATAATAGTCCAAAAAACTCTCATGGATAATTTTTTTTTTCATTTTGTTAACGGGTAAATCCGGCATCGGTTTATTTAATTGAGTTCATGGTAATTTGATTAAACTTCGAATATGGATTTCATGCTGAATGCCACATTATAGGCAGGGGCTCTTCTCTTACTTTTGCATTGGCTGTGAGAGCGCTCAGACGCGCTCACCTGAGAGTGTGGTTAATCAAAATTGAGTCACAGACACAGAGAGAGAGAGAGCGGGAACGAAAAGTGCACCCATACTGTTCGGCAACTAATTAAATTGTTTAATTTGCATTTGCAGTGAATCCACCAGTTTTCTGTAGTTTCAAATAACATCGAGCGTATTTGTAATGATCTGCATTTTCTACGTTGTGCAACCAATCTTCTTCAGTTTTGGATGTGTTGGTTGTTTTTTTTTTGGTCGTTACGCGAAAATCACAAACTTTTGATCTGTGTGACATGAATTGAAATAGTTCAGCCATAAATTGAGACTTCATCACAATGCCTTGATTCGGTTACAGCCAACTCACACCGAAACGGTTTCGGCATTCTCCAACATTTGCACTGTCAGCTTTTTCACTCATTCTCTTCCCGCGCCTAAGTGTAACGGTTGATGTACAATTTTACATCCGGGAAAAGTGTCTATTTGTAAGTTATTCGAAACAGACGGTTGCTCATAAAATTGTTTGATTCATAGTTGCCAACCAAAAATGAAAATGTGAATAAACATCAAGTTAATAAATTCACGGGATGTACTCTTATTCGATATGTAATATGCAGAGATACATAAATACAACGAATTACCGAATCGAAACCAGTTGCAATTTCTCCTGGGGCACCAATTAAAAGTTTATTTTTATTTTATTTTTTTTTAATTTTGGTGTAATGATTTCTGCATCGCATTGGTTTAGTTTAACGATGTGCTGGTTTAACGCAAAAAAAAAACTTTCGATGGAAATGTCGAATATCAGCGAAATTATCACGAGCCAAGAAAAAACCGACGCACAGAGCAGAGATTTCTGTAATTTAAAATACTACTGCATTTATATTTTCATTAAAATTTGCTCAAATTTTTAAATTTAAATAAAATGTTTTTCTATAATACAAATAAAAGAAAAGTTTTACTTTGAATGGTCGAAGAATTTTCAAATTGTGTGACAGAACATCGTTATGGTGGCATTGGTTGGCCGCTTTCTCTGCAAATGCAATGACAAACTTTGATTATCATCAGATTAAATGCGAAGAAATGAATAGCAAAGAGCTCAGAAAATCAATCAATTTATACGAGTTTTGTGTGTTTCGCCTGCGACATTTGAATTTTGTGCAACGTATTTTGTCACTTGTGAATTGGATTTTCAATATTAATTAAGTGTGTGCAGAGCGGCAGAAAGAGATGGAGATAGAGAATGAGAGGAGACGAAGAAAAAGAGAGCAAGAAAGCGAAGGAGCGTTTGACTGTGCTTACCACCCCCCCCCCTCCCTCCCCCTCCGCTCATTCGCCACATTGTGGAAAAAATAATTTGAATTTATATTGCATTCCGTTGCATAATCTTTTCCAATTTGTATTCGCTTTGGCTGTGCACTGCCAAATGAAATATTCTCGATAGTTTTCGAAGTGCTTGCACAGCACACACACTCACACACAGCACAGCACAGCTATAGAAATGCGGTATTATTATGTGGGCCGAATGTATTTAAACCGAATTCCCTACAGTGCTGTTGTAAATCGAGTAGCAATGAAAAACGTGAATGTATTGCTAGTGTTGGATTCTGAATACAGTGACACCGTTCATAAATGTGTGTGTGTGTGTTTGTTCGTGTGCATTCGGTTGTGCGCATTTGTTCCAGCAAATACCCAGCAAATGGCTTTGGCGAGAAAGATTTGCTCGAGATATTAATGAGAAAAACGCAATGAAAACTAATGATCGTACACACACTGCATGCAGCATCAGCATCAACAGTAATGCCACAAAATGAAGATGAAATAAAACAGAATCGAAGAATATTAGTTATGTGTTCGGTGGGCGACGTTGTCTGTAACCGTTTTACTCTAGGTTTTTGCCAATGCCAATCGAACGCAAATAGAAAGAGAAACTAATAAAATTATCATTGCATATTGGATACTGAACGATGAAAAGCAAAAGGACGAAGTGAAGCGAGAAAGTGACAGAATGAAAGGAAACGAAATCCCGGAATCGGGAGGGAGAGGGAGAGGGAGAACGAGAGGGAGAGGGAGATAGAAATTCCGAGCTTTGTCCTTGGCAACTGCACGCTACACCATTCATTTAGATCCAATCGAAGTCAATTCAACGATACAAATGCACGTAATCGAAATGTTTTTAACCACCCCAAAAACACACAACATAACTCACTTAAATCCTCTCTCCTCCTCCCTCTCCTCTCTCAATTAATCCCCACCCCCCTCCTTCATTACCTCAACTTATTCACATCATTTTCTTCACTTCACCATCTTATATTAATACCACCAACTCATTCAACTCAACAACAACTCCCCCCAATCCAAATCCTCACCACCCTCACCCACCCTACCTTATATC